>JAODLD010000047.1:3826469-3845762 GCA_026781065.1 Mormyrops boulengeri | reverse complement strand
CCGCCCCCCCCGGGGGGTGGTGGTGTTCTTTTTGTGTTGTTGGGGGTGGGGGGGGGGGGTGGGGGGGGGGGGGGGGGGGGGGCCCATGCTATGATGGGATGCATGTAGCACCTGGCTCATGTTACAGTATCAAGCTTGTGCTACTACATCATGTCCCCCCCCAGCCGTGTGCTTGCCAGATATGTTTGACCAAAAGAATATGATTATATTTTATGCTTCTGACTATTTACACTAAATATTTTACCAAAGCAGCTGTTTTTCGGAGCCTTTTCACAGTGCGTCCAGCTTCTATGCTGCCATCTGACCTTCGCTTCTGGTTTCTCTCTCCAGAGACGGAGTCTCTTCGCCTTCTTTGACTCCGCCTACCAGGGCTTTGCCTCTGGGAGCCTGGAGAAGGATGCCTGGGCTCTCCGCTACTTTGTCTCCCAGGGCTTTGAGATCTTCTGTGCTCAGTCCTTCTCCAAGAACTTCGGACTGTACAGTGAGTACAGTGACTGATTTAGATCTGTATATTCGGCACCTTTTATTGAAAGCGATTTTTCTTATAAATAAAAACAAAAGTGGTTTAACGGTCATATTAATCATCAGACCAAAATTCATTATTGCATTTCACTCCACGGATTTATACTCATTTTCAAAACTCAGCTTTAGCAGTTATTTGGTGGGACAGAAGTATCCATTGTAGCCTTCAAAGGTCACGCAAGTGTTCTGCTCTTTTGTAAACCATGGTTGCACCAAATGTCATTAAGCCGCAAAATTTCAGCATGCCTGTCTGTCTGAAAGCTGGGTCCTCTTCATTAGATGAGAGAGTGGGGAACCTCACTGTTGTGGCCAGCGATGGTGAAAACCTGGCCCGTGTCCTGTCCCAGATGGAGAAGATCGTCAGGACGACTTGGTCCAACCCCCCCTCGCAGGGTGCCCGTCTAGTCGCCGTCACGCTGACCACACCAGAGCTGTTTGAGGAATGGTACGGCCCACTCCTGGTCATTCCGCTTAAGTTCCACACGGTGGCACCAGCAGTGCTCTCTGAACAATGTGTGAGAATCCCGTTTGGAAACCATTTGGATAACGAGAACCGATTGCTGGTATTGCATAGTGCCTTAGGTTTTGATGGGATTGTGTAGTCAGTTCTTTACTACGGGTAGAATCGAAGTCCAGTCAGGTCCTCAGGTTACAAACGAGATCCGTTCCCTAGGTCTGTCTGTAAGATGGAACACGGCAGTCCGTTCATAAGTACGAGTTGTTCTTAGGTAGGATGTTTGTGGGGTTAAACAGTCCCACAAGCCATTCTGCTATTTAGTCTTTTTTTATTGAAAAATGCTTTATTTGTATGTTGTAAGATGTGAGCGTGGTAGCCTGTAGGAAACGGCTCTGCGTGTCCCCAGGAAGGGCAACGTGAAGACCATGGCGGACCGGGTGCTGCTGATGAGGGCGCAGCTGAAGGCCAAGCTACAGGCCCTGGGGACCCCGGGTACCTGGGATCACATCACCCAGCAGATCGGCATGTTCAGCTTCACCGGCCTCAACCGTACGTCCCGGAGGTCGCCGTGGCAACACTGCTACCAAAACACCCCTTACATTCATGCCTTTTTAATAACGGGCCACAGGGTAGGGTACATGTTGGGTGGGATGCCAGTAAGTCGCCTGGTATTTGCAGGCATTCACACGCTAAGGACATGCGAAGGTGACTTATTGTCATTGACACACCGCAGCACACAACAACGAAATGTGTCTTCTGCATTTAACCCATATGTGACATGGTGATATGGCAGGGGGCAGCTAATTCAGCACCCGGGGAGCAGTGCTTGGGGGCGGTACCTTGCTCAGGGCACCTCAGTGGTACTTTGTTGGTCGGGGATTCGAACCAGCAACCTTTCATGATCATGTACAGAGCATTAGTCAGGTTACCCGTATTCAGCAGTAACAGGTAAACGGTTAACAGGTCATGGGACTTGCAACCTAATGCAACAATTGGACAAAGATCAACTATGTGCCTTCAATGCATGCGGTGCATAAAAAGAGAACATTATAACATGTAAGAAACCTTTTATGTTTGCTCTTTGCATCTCAATTGACCTATAATGATGGTGACTTGTGTATTGTGGTCTTACAGAACTCCACGTTTTTAAAAATAGTGCGATCATTTCGATCATTGATTTACTTAATGAATGGCGGCTGTTTCTTTCCTGTACTGATCATTATCTGGTTATACAGATGATTTAATTCACATGGTCATTAAGCAGCCAGGTTGGCAAGAGCAGATTAATGAGTAGGGCTCACCTGAGCGTCTGTGCTGATGTCATCAAGGCTCCTCCTCTGCCGATTGCGTTACCCACCTCATTCCCCAGCTCCTCACCAGTCATCTCTGCTCCCTCTGCCCACTGCAGCTAAGCAAGTCCAGTTCCTGATCAAGGAGAAGCACATCTACCTGATGGCGAGTGGCCGCATCAACATGTGCGGCCTGACCAGCAAGAACATCGACTACGTGGCCGAGTCCATCCACGAGGCTGTCACCAAGATTCAGTAGGAGGGGCTTCCCCCCTCGTGCCCCCCCCCCTGCTGCCCCTAGTACTTCCTATCCTGGCTTCGGTTATCATGCACTTGCTGGAGAAAGAAAATGGGGGAAGTGGGCGGTGTTTTCATAGCAGATAGTCCCACAATGCACATGACATTTCAGATAATTATTGAGTATGGAAGGAGGAGAATTCATTCATGTTTTAGTCATTCTGTGATATTTGTGTGAGTGTGTGTGCATCTTATCGGTCTTATGGATTCGGTGCAGTAAGTGTTTCACTTTTTTCTTTTTCTGGGTACCTTCATTCACAGTGGGGGTTGGGAGAACATTGTCATTTTCAAAGGCATCCGGTTGCTAGGCGATGTTCCGCAAACTGGCCCAGTGTGGCTTGCGCTGCTATTCCTTAGAGCCGGAGGAGTGACCTAATCTAACTCTCCAGCTTTCAAATGGGGCGGAAGAATGCTTTCCCACATTCATGAAGAATAAAGCATGGTGAATCGCCATGGAAACGCATGATGTCACGGTCATGCACACTTACTGACGCTGAATAACATCAAAGTGAGAAAATACTTCCAAGGTAATTTTATTCCTGGCGATTTAATCTTTAATCTTTTACTTACCGACATTATGTGTCGTTTAAATACTCAAATTCTTGTCCATTTTACACATCGTAAGTGGCATATAACTTTGTCGACTTTGAGAATAATCATGTGAAATTCTGCACTTGAAAGTATGGCACTGAGACACACTGTCTGACTGATGTGATGCAGAAATTGCTGTGTCTTCTCCATTTCTATGTTAAATCTGCAAAAAAGACATTTTACAAATGTTCACTAAAGAAATTCATCCTGCAGTCTTATTTAGCCCTGGTTTTAAGTTGTATGGTGTCTGGGATCCCAAACATAAGCCAGTAATGTGGAAGTAGAGATATATTTATTTTTAACATATGTGAGATTGTACTGCATATAAGAAAAGAAATGGTTGCCTGACTCCATTACCCATAGTCTCAGTTGGTGACCCTGACCTGTGGTGCAGGGTCACAAAGGATGCTGGGTAAAGTAGTTCCAGCAGATACTGTCTGCCTGTTGCCTCAGTTAATGGTTTCATCCAGTGCTGCTTTGCTGTGTGTGCCACCTCTCCCCGTTTGGTGTCATGTATGTTCCTGTGCATGAACCGGATTCTGTGCACCATAATGACATACTGTAGGATGTTGCAATAAAAGTAAATTGATTCAAAAATAAATTATGTCAGTGCTGATTTGTCAGGTGTTTTTTGTGGCCCGTGTGATGTCATTACTGTCTTTCTCATCTACATGAGGCCATTTTTAAAGCTTCTTTTTTGCTATCAGTTTTAATTAGCCTGAGTCATGAAAAGAACTCGGATATGTCGTTGTGCCAGTTCAGTTGTTTGAGCAGAAGTTGACCGGTTCTTTCTCTGAAGCCATTTCTGCTCAATCAGAGAGCCTCTGTATTTTTCTCATTTCATCGGCCAAAAGGTGGGTGTGGAGCTAAAGGGGAGGAAAGTTGGTGTCATGTGACCGCATTGCATGTGACCCTGAAAGGAAACACCCCCACGAGACCTTAAATGGCGGGTAGCCAATGAAAAGAAGCAGGGAAACAAAGGCGTTGCTGTTTGTGGCTGAGCAGGACCTGGGTTGGAATCCCCAGCTTGCTTTGGCTGGGTGTGAATGTGATTATGTAAGTCTTTAACTCACAGCTGTGATTTGCCTGGGCTTCCTGACTGCAGTAAGACCTTTAAAGACAAATGTGTACCCAAAGTGCATTCTGGAAATGCGTAAACAAACTTCTTGATTAATGGAATAGGCCATTTTACATAAAATGCACTATATCAAGGAGCTTTAAATCTGGCCTTCAATTCCAAATCCAGGCCTTGTTTTCAGTTTTTCCAGGTAGTTAGTTTAATAATTACTGATTCTGATTGGCCAGAGGCTTCACACCTGGCTCACAGGTAAAGGAAGGCTGGAAAATCGGCAGGGCTCGGGACCCTGAGGACCGTGATTGAATAGCCATACACTATACTATATGGACAACGGTATTGGGACACCTGGCCATTACACCCACAGGAACTTTTACGGCATGTCATTCTAAATCCATAGGCATCAATAGGGAGTCGGTCCCCCCCTTTGCAGCTATAATAGCTGCCAGTCTTCTGGGAAGGCTTTACACAAGATTTTGGAGCGTGTCTGTGGGAATTTTTGCCCAATTATATGAAACAGCATTTGTGAGGTCAGGCACTGATGTTGGACACAAAGGCTTGTCTTGCAGTCTCTGTTCTAGTTCATCCCAAAAGTATTTCATGGGGCTGAGGTCAGGGCTCTACAGTATGTGGGCCAGTCAAGTTCTTCCACACCAAACTCCCAGTACCATGTCTTTCTGGACCTTGCCTTGTGCACTGGGGCACAGTCATGCTGGAACAGAAAAGGGCCTTCCCCAAACTGTTCCCACAAAGTTGGAACCATAGAATTGTCCAAAATGTCCTGGTATGCTGAAGCATTAAAAGTCCCTTCACTGGAACTAAGGGGCCAAGCCCAACCCCTGAAAAACAACCCCATTCCATTATCCCTCCTCCACCAGACTTTACAGTTGGCACAATGCAGTCAGGCAGGTAACGTTCTCCTGGCATCTGCCAAAGACTCGTCGATCAGACTGCCAGACAGAGAAGCGTGATTCGTCACTCCACCAAACACATTTCCACTGCTCCTGAGTCCAGTGGCAGTGCGCTTTACATCACTCCATCCCACGCTTGGCTTTGCACTAGGTGATGTGAGGCTTTCATGCAACTGCTCGGCCATGGAAGCCCATTCCATGAAACTCCTGGAGCACAGTTTTCATGCTGGGGTTAATGCCAGAGGAACTTTGGAAGTCTGCAGTTACCGAGGCCACAGAGCATTGGTGACTTTTACGCACTATGTGCCTTAGCATTCGGCGACCCCGCTCTGTAACTTTACATAGTCTGCCACTTCGTCTGTCTTCGGCCTAGTCTCTGTTGTTCCTAACTGCTCCACTTTGCAGTAATACCACTTACTGTTGACTGTGGAATATCTAGCAGGGAAGAAATTTCACAAACTGACTTATTGCAAAGGTGGTGTCTTATGACAGTATTACGCTTGAATTCACAGAGGTCTTCAGAGCAGCCGATTCTTTCACAAATGTTTGTAAATCTGGCTGCATGGCTTGGTGCTTGATTTTATACATCCGTGGCAATGAGTCTGAATGAAAAACCTGAATTCAATGATTAAGAGGTGTGTCCCAATATTTTTGTCAATAGAGTAAACCTGACAGGGACAATGCAATGTTCGTCTTTGAAAGGGATAAAACACGAGTGTGTAAATGTGAGTAAGATTCAAGAAAAAGGTACATAAACGAACACCGTTTTGAAAGTTTTTACTGCTTAGGTCCATAATACATCTCCTTGTAAAATTACATTTTGGTTCCCTTAAATATCTTGTGAAACCACAAACTTTCTCCGTACATTAAATCATTCATCTTTCTCCCTTGTACAAATCATATATATACTTTTTAAAACTTATATGGGTATAAAATCTATTTGTCTAATTCTTGCCGAACCTCTTTACTGAACAGCCATAGTAAACTTTGCAAAGAAGCAAAATAAATAAAAAAATAAATTCTGTACCTTCACTCGTCTCTTCTGTCACTCCCTAGAGCTCTCACGCGCTGCTAGCTGGGTTGTCAGCCAGTCTGGATGTGGTTTCGGTTATAAACTAGTTGATGGTGACCAATCCAAGGTGCTTTGGGGGGGCGGCCCAAATTTGCATCTCATAACAGCTCCGCAAAGCAGGAAGAATCCAAGTATAGTTGGAGTGCTGTTCAGTCATTGATCCCCAAGCCCACCTGTCATGCCACCTCAGCATCAGGACAGTTGCTGTGACCTTTGACCCTCTGGCTCCTGACCCCAGCTGACTGGCTTCTTGAACACCATGCTCTCTGTCAGTGAAGAGGTTCGCCATGCCTGTGTACTACTGAATCAACTGTACGGCAGACATAGGAAACGTCTCCGTATGACCTGAGTGTGACACCATCTCTGACAGGATTCTTGCTCTAACGAGAGTGAATAACAAATCCATAGCCCCCCCACCCCCCACCCCACCCTGTAAACATCACATAAAACCTCACCCCAACAAGCCAGAGGATTAGTAGGTAAAACTATCCATCCTACCCCGAAGCAGAGCACACACAAAGTCTTTGATGTTGGAAAAGCAAATGACCACTGCCTTGGCCTGCATGGCAATGCAGACGTTTTAAATTCCACAGCTCTGCTTCAGGAATGTTACCGGAAGCCTTTGTGTGTGTCTGTGTGGTTTGTGAGCACCCTGAATATAACGAGAGGACTTAGCCAGCTCCTTAAGTAAGCTCTGAGTTGCAGAAATGTCAGACCGCATTAGGACCCTGGTCACATTTCACATTCTAACGTCCTGGAGTTTTAATTCTCCCGGTTTCATTCCCTGCATCCTCATCACAGACCCCATGGTACCTCTGGCAGATTGGTGGAGTCTAATGTCATGCTCTTTTTTTAACCCAAACATGCAGAAATAGAAGCACATTTAACTTGCCCATGATGCTCGTAACTCTAGAGCAGGCATATCACTTCCTTATACCATGAGATGAAATCCTTGAAATGAGGAGCTCTGAACTTGTGTAAAATCCAGGCCTCGCTGCCAGAATCCCGGCGTATTTTTTTTTTGCTCTGTCCGTTGCCAATTCTTCACGTTTGGACTGATGTCAAAGGTACTGAAATCTTTGGCTCTGGTTGTGTGTTTATCCAGCTTTCGTTGGGTAGGCGGATAACACACCATGCGATTTCACAAATCCAAGTGAAAGACAGCTTGTGCAACCCACGGAAAATACAAAACTAGTTTCCCTGACCAAAATCCTCAAACCCTGGCATTTTTCTCAAAAGCTACTTGGTAGAGGTTGACTGATAACTTTCTGGATGACTAAAAAGACATGTTCCACTATCTTGAATTCCGTGCAATACAACCAAGATGCCTCACCTTCAGTAATACGTGCTGGTAGACCTCCAGACCACCAGGAGGCATCAGCATCAACAGCTTATAATCAAGAGTGAAGTTGGGTCCTGACTAAACAAGGACAGATTGCAGTAATACATGCTTGTAACTAAGAATAACCAAGATGTCAAAACATTTGCTCTCTTCTGGGTGGGGCGATGCCATTGAGGCAGTAGGTTTGATTGTATACAAGTGAAATGCAATGGGAACATCATGGATGGTTCATCCGAGAGCAGCAGTATTCAAAGATCCTGGTCACGTCATGTAGGTCGATCCCTCTCGTCAGACTTTCCATCTTCGTCTAAGAGCTTCAAGGTCAGAGCACCCTTTAGCAATATACAGTACCAGTGGTTGCAGGATCCAGTGCCTGACGCATTCTCAGTTTTGTCTGCTAACACGCTAATTGACCTGTATGGCTTCTGTGTTTCGATTATACCATTATATTTTAATCTTTTAAATGAACTGTTTTATAGCAACCATTTTAATATCTAGATACCCCTTCTGTAGGATCCTCTTCAAATGACTCTTCTAAGAAAATACAAAATGAAATTATGCTCATATTCACATTAAGTTTTGTTGAGTTGGCTCCTCCCCTTCTTATTCCCCATGTGCGGCTCATCTTGAGGTTGCCTGTAGCCTGCAGGAATCTCCACTGATGACCTGTCTATAGCTCCTCCCCCTGTAGTTACAGTGGGAGCCTTAATGGTGACCATTGGGCAGTAGAGCACATTTGTCAGCACCTGTTTAGATCTCCTCTCCGCAACAACGGGGTTTTAGCGAAAAGTTGTCCTTGGTTACTGTAGCGATCCAGTTCTCATCGATTCCACCTTTGACTCCACACAGAATGATCTATTCATGGTGTGTGCAGGTGGCTGGTGGCCAAAGTGACCATGAATTCAAAGTGTACCGTAGGTTCGATCCAGAGCAGATCCTGCTGCACGTAAACGGGGCATCAGTGAAGATCCCGCCGTTTCCACAGTTCTTGCAAAGAGTGGCTTGCCCTTTGAATGTCATTCATCCATGCGTGTGTTTCCAAAAGGGCACAAAATGGACTCTGGTGACCTTTTAAACACTGGCTGGCTAAAGACGATCCTGACTGTCTAGGTGTAGGTAATATTGAGCTCCATTGCACAATGAGTAGACAGTGCAATAGTGCTAATACATCTTGTGTGAAACTAGTAATACTGTGTGTTTGGAAATAGTGTGGACGAGGTTCTGTAGGTTGACATGGTAACCAATAACTTTCATTATATATCCTGCTAAAATTGCTCCCTGCTCCGCTGATGGCTGTGTTCACTTTAAATCCGAATCTATACCTAAAAGCTTTCAGTACATCTCCAGTTGTAACACCCGTAACACCGAATGATGGCCTCAGTGACAAGGCCTTCTCACAAGATTAAACTTCCTTTGTAAATGTCTCTGTCCCGCGGATGCTGACTGAGAGCTCCCCTGGGGGCTGGAGGTCATGATGCAGCCACCAGATTGAGTCAATAAGTGCATCCCAAGCCGTGACCGTTATGAGGAATTTTGAGGGTGAGGTTTTTCACACCTGTTGTTCTTTGATTGGCCAGCCAATGAAAATCAGCACAGGTAGCATTCCAACACATAAATAATTAATCTACTGCACCCCACTACCCCCAGCCAGGCACATTGCTAGGATTTCACCAGAGGTTGTTCTGGGTTGTCCTCTGGAGTCTTGTCTCCGTCCCGAGACTTTTTCCGCTTCTTATTGCCTGGAGAATCAGAAGGTTGCATGTTCAAGTTCCAGGAGACACAAGCGCTGAGGCATTAAACTCGCATAGACACTGGCTAGCCACAGGTGCAACTTAGATTCAGAAAATAACATCCCTAGAGGGGTGACAGGTAAGCCTAACAGTTTAGGACGAGTTACCAAAGGGCTGTTTGGTTTAGTCCCGGGGATCGTGCTGAATTGTAGTATTAAAATATCAAAGCTATGTAAATAAGGAAAATTGGACTTCATTTTGGATAAAATCCTATAGCTAAAAAAAACACAAAACATTTAAGGGGATATGTATAAAATCCCCATGACCCAATAGTGGGTAAGTGATGTGAAGATAAATAGAAGGGTGTTTGTATAAAATGACAGACGATGAAAAATGTGTGCTGTGTCACTGGTGACAACAGTATCGGGAAACTCAGCAGTTTTTTACATGCAACAAGCTGACTTGACGTGCAGGAAACGTATCGAGAGACTTGGAACGACAGACAAAAGAACGAAAATGTGTAGAAGAGGGAAGACGGGGTTTGGATCAGCAGCTGCCATTGGCGAGTGGTTGGGTTGCTAAGATACGTCTGCGCTGACGGCCACGGCGGGGGCGGCCAGGCGGGATGCGCGACACAGGCCTTACTCAGTTTGAGCAGTAGCTTCTTCCCCAGCGTTTCCTCTGAGCCGCTAAGCGACAAGGTGCTGATGAAGGGCGACGCGTCGAGATCTGTCTCCACGGGAACGACGGCGGGTTCTTCAGCGGGGGAGGGGAGGGAGAGGCAGCAGGGGGTAGTCAATTAGTTCCTGTAGTACCAGGGGGGCGTCCATTATAGTAGACATGCTAACAGATGCTATTTGAGATTTGAAAAGGCTGATTAATATTCACAATAACTTGCATTCATAAATAATGTTTTACTGGCAGGTCCAGGCCAAACAAGCTAAGTGAAAAAAACTAAGCCGGAAAAAAAGAAACACATTATGTTCGGAGGGTGACATGGTGGCTCAGCTGGTGTCACTCCCATCTGAGGGTTCCCTTTCATTACTCCAGTCATCTGCCACAGTCCTCTCACAGTGCCTGTAAACTGTGACTCTGTGTCCTGTGATGGACTGGTTTCCGTTCCAGGGTGTCCCCCGCCATGTCCGTCCTGGGACGGGCGCCAGGCTCGCGCTCCTCCAGCCTTACTGCCAAACTGATCCCTTGATTTTGGGCCGGTAAATACGTACTACTGTGTCCTCAGGTCGTACATGACAGACCTGCCCTCTCGCCATAAATCTCACCATTTTGCTCTTCGCTCTCGGAACGGTCTTCCCGGATGTAAGGAATCTCATCCATCCGCAGGAACACTGAGTCACTGGGGCTCTTCTGGCCGTCTGACTTGCTGCCTGTAGGGAGAGCCAGAGAGCCAGGAAACAGATTAGCGATACTATGATTCTATGCTTTTACTCGCTATAATAATAATTTCACTGATATCAGAACTGTGGCAATTTACAATTACTTATTCAGCAGGTACTTTTATCCAAAGTGTGGAAATGCTTGGGGTCAGAGACCACCCAGTTATCTCCAGAGCTGTTGGGGTTAAAGGTTTTGCTCAAGGGCAAATGATATGATTACGCAGCTGGCCATAAGATTTGAACCCGCAACTTTCTGGACACTGGCACGAATCCTTAATCCACTGAGGAGCACAAAATTTGGAATTGTGTAGCTCTGTCTGATTTGTGGTGATCTTGGATCATTTTGCAATGCCTGATTTGCAGTGATCTGGGATCATTTAGCCGTGCCTGAGATGAAATGGATCGGTGCCTAGGAGAAGAGGTGAGGGCATGTGGGAGGGCATGCTGGAGCCAGCCTGAGCCGCAGTACTTGCACGTGTTTATGTACCCTTAAGAGGATTGTGCTGAGAGCGCCATCTGTGCATCGGTTGCAGGACGCCCGCCGCAGGCTGCGTCACACTGCGTTGTGACCTGCGTGTGCATCTATGCATCCTGACGCTCAGCCGACACAGGGGGAGGGGCTTTGTGGTCTGGCAATTACAATTAACACTCCAACTGAGCTGTCATCACCCCGTTTACACCATCGGAGGAGAGCCCCAATTAGCCATCGGGGGAAAGGACTTCCCCCGGCAGTGTGAACGGACAGTTTATTTTACACAGACATTTAGAGATGCTCCTGTGATGTACATGGTAGGCAGAGACAGCCACACAGACTGGGTATGACAAGGCTGGGGGCGGGGCTACACGTAGGGCGGATGGATGGATTGGAGGAATGGCGGCCGCACTCACGGACGATGCGGTTCTTCTCGTTGAGCACAGTGGTGCTGTGCGGGATGACGGCCTGATGCTGGCGAGCGCGGCCTGAACAGGGGCGGAGCTCCCGGGGCACGGGCAGCTGTCCGGGGCTGCCGTCCGGGGCAGGCGTCTCAGGGGTGGGGGTGGGCGTCTGCGCCGGTGTGCTGCCCCCATTCATGTGGGCATCCGTGTCCGGCGTCTGTGGCGAGCTGTCCATCCGCGTGGCCGTCAGAGCGTTCTGGTAGTGGCTACGGGTGATCTGGGGGAGACAGGGGTGGCACAGTCCATGAACTCTCAAACACTCAACTTTTCATACACCCCCATATGTTTTTTTTTAAATGATTCAACAGGAGTTTTTCCGCTGCAGAATTAGCACAAAATCACCCCCCCCCTTTCACTGCGACACTAGGCTTCCTTGATGAGTACTTCCTGCGGTTCTGTTTGATCCCTCAGTTGGGTTTGAATCCAGGACATGCTGGGGGGGGGCGTCCTGCTCACCCCATGAAGGCCCAACATCAAACAGGTCCTGAGGTACAGGGGGGGCGTTCATAGACCTGAATATTTCAACTGAAGCAGGTCAAATCAAAGCCACTTCTTTTGATTTCTTAAAAAAAATATTCTTGGGGAAGTGTTTAAACTTGCAGAAAGGCATCACAATCAGTCCAGATTTCTCCATTTAGACATGAAACGACCAGCCTAAGATAAGAGTTTATCTACAGAGAAATTCAGCTTTAAATACATGTTAAATAATATGTTTTATTTAATTGTATGTTTTCCATATATTTTTGGAAGCCCGAGATACCTTAAGTGCTGTTGCCATGGATACATCAGGTGTCCTTACTGGGATCACCGCCTTTAACCATCTGGGTATTTTTCCCCAAAGTATTTCTACGCTTGAGACCCTCGTTAATCTGCCAGCGACCAAGAAATGGCAATGACCCCGCATTCAGATTCAACACAGGTGACATGTCAACCAGTGAGATTTGACGGCATTCACACGACCTGGAGTTTAGCTTGAGCACTGTCCATGCCAGCTTTAGGAAGAGCCCCACCGAAAGTCACTGGGACAGTAGCCCTAAGTCTGGGCAGTGTGCTCGTACCCTCACCTCAAAGAGGGTCGCTCTCGGAGCGGGGCAGTCACCTGAGTACTTGCTCACTGCACAGAGACACAGTGACGTCCCCATTCACACAGAGGGAGATTTCACTAAGAGATGTCCCTTGTATAAAGGTACAAGAGAAGTGACCAATGGTGGGGAAGCTGGAGTTCTGTGCTTTGCTGACGACGCCCGAACCTTGATGATCTGCAGGTCGGTGAGCTGCCGCACAGTGTAGTCGGGCAGGTAGGCCCCCGAGCTGCAGTTCAGCTGTCCGCTGCTACCACCGTAGATCATGGAGTCAGAGCGGTTGAGTCCACTGCTGCGGGAGGGGGACCTGTGGACTGGACCAAACGACAGGATGGGGGGGGCGGCTCTCTAGCTACTGCTCTCCCACAAAAAGGATGCAGGAGAGAGAAGGGGAGAGCATGACGGTGAGCCGAAAAGGGACAGAGGTAGCCCTGCCCCCCGCCATCAATTGGGTTATGCTGTGCCACATGGTACTCCAGCTCCTCGGTGGAGGCCACATTCCAAATGACATCATCGCACTCCCTTAATTAACGCGTCTGCTGCCTCATGGGGGAGTGATCAGGGGGGCTGGGGAGAGATGAGAGGCGGCCGCATGCCTTATGTAAAACAAAACAAACACGGGCACGCACGGACGCCATCTGCCCGTCAATGGCCCGGGAAAGAGTGCGGCCTGTCCGTCACTGCCAGCCCAAACAGAAACACCGGCCTTATTACCACCGGTTATTACCGTCTGTCTGCTAGCTGAGGGGTGGGGCCTCACACTTCTGGGACAGCGAGGTCGATGCCCACCCCCCTGCGTCTGGGTGCATAGGAGTATGCCCTTGGATGGGGGGTCATCCAGGACCTGCCCTGTGCTTCCAGGAACAAGCTCACAGTGAAATGGGTTTATAGAAAATAGATGGATTTGGTTTTATAAGTGCTGCGATGCAAAATGGCTAACATATCACTTCCTTAAATATACTTTTATATAATTATTACACTATTTCCGGAATCAGTTCTTGTTAAATATGCTTACCTCACACCGAAACTTGCTCCCTGGGGTGCCAAAGTGTTTTGGCTGAACACACTGCAATCCCTCCTGGTTACTGCCGATCACCCACGCCCAGACCCCCCCCCGTTCACCCATCCGGAGCTGGTTAGGCCCAATACCTGTGGAGAGTGTCGGCATGATGGCGGGCACGCCGTAGTATGCGAACGCCCCATTCTCGAAGCGCAGGGCCTCCTTGCCGAACTCCACCTCCACGCGACCCTGGACACACACACGGGGACACCAGAGAAAAATGTTTTTATCAAATCTAACTGCACCTGCACATGGTCACCACTAACCCATCTACTGTGGCATCTCATAATTACTCATATTTCCTCTCCCAGTTGCCTCACCAATCCCTACCCTTCTTCTGACTCATCTGCTGGGTGTTCGATTTCCATGCATAATAAACACACCCATGCCTGTCCCTGCAATCATCTCCCTCCCCTGGGTGACACTGGGGCTCAAACTTCAATTCCCAGTGTATCCCACGCAGCTGTGGGGTGGTGCTGAGGGGTGCATTGATGTCCCCTGAGGGATAATCTTGGGGGTTTCACGAGTTCGACGCCACAGGGCTCCAGGGAATTGCCATCTGGCTCTGGGATTTGTGAGCCATATATTGGAACGGGGGGCTGTGAGACAAATCCTTGCTGCACCAGAACCAATTCCTGCTCCATCTAAAAATGAAGCTAGTGGGGTTGTAAGGCTGTGGCTAGGGGCGGCCTGTGGGTGTGGCTAGGAAAAGATATAGGTGTGGCTAGGTGGTGGGCTATGGGTGTGGCCAAGGGCAGGCATGGGTGTGGCTAGGGGAGGGATATGGGTATGGCTAGGGGTGGGCTGTAGGTGTGGCTAGGGGATATAGGTGCGGCTAGGGGGCGGGGTGTGGGTGTGGCCAAATGGAGGCATGGGTGTGGCTAGGGGAGGGATATGGGTATGGCTAGGGGGGGCCGACTGTGAGTGTGGCTAAGGTGGGATGTGGGTGTGACCAAGGGCGGGCATGGGTGTTGCTAGGGGCGGGGCCAGTGAGAGAGGCGTTACCTCCATACCTGTAGCACTAGGACGAAATAGTCCACGGGCTTGTTGCGTTGGAACAGGAAGTGCTGCGGCGCCCGCTTGCTCTTCTCGTCGAACTTGAGCTCCTGCACCACGCTGGGGTGCTTCAGCAGACGCAGGAGTATCTTCTCAGACAGGTAGGCCACCTTAAAGGGCTCCACCTCTGTAACACAGCAGAGCAGACAGATGGGGCAATGCACCATTATAGCCACTGGGGGGAGACACTGAGGTTTCATGGTTCTAAAGCAGGTGATTAAATCAGCTTTTTATTTCAGCTTATAATAAACCTTCCTGGGAGCTTAATAACTGACTGGCTGACACTAATAAAGCTGCACAGTCACTGTTTTTCTAGATGACCTTTTATATTAGATTAAATCCTGTGCACACAGATGGAATATCTGGACCCCTGGAAGCAATTTCCAGTTGGAAGCAAGGATCATGTGACTTCCTGAGAGTCCGGGAAATGTTAAGGGTGTTTCTCAATATGCGTACTTGGCCGTTCTTGTGTTCTCGTGTACCTGTTTTACGTCTTCAATTACCGAAGACCAGTTCCTATACTCAAGAACACAAGTAGAGAGGACGGTAAAAATCCCAGAATGTCGTTCTTGCCCCGCCCCAAATATCAGGGATATATCGGTTGCATCCTCGCCAAACGAGACCAATCCCATGATTCATTGTGCCTCAAGTTCATTCTTGGGAGGAAAGTTAGCAAGACCGTTCCTGCTAAGACTACGAGTACGATCTTTGCGTTCTTGGTATTAAGAAACACCCTAAGTGACATCTGAAGTGTTTTTACAGTGGCCAGGAAGGGTCACATGACTTCCTTGGAGTTAGGAAAGGTCAGGTGGGGACCTGGAAGCCCCTACCTGTGGACAGGAAGCGGTGGGTGGCCAGAAGGAGCTGCGGGGAGATCTTCACCTTCATCTCATTCTCTGACAGCTTGAATATAGAGAAATCCTGCTGCTTCCTCTCGTGGTGTGATACTCTCCGCTTGGTTCGGTTGTCGGCTGCAAGGGAAGGGAGGCCAGAGGCTCATGAGAAGCTCATTAGTGCTGTGATTTATAGGCATCTAGGTGCCAGGGGGGCTCCTCTACCTCCGCAAAACCGAGACTCGCTCTTCAGGGAGAGGTCAAGGGGGGACGTTAATCTAGTGCTCATCACGGGGTCCTTGGGGCGAGCCGTAATCATCCGGAGGGGGTGGGGCATGCGACGAGTCTCACAGCGCCGGCAAAACCCTGCACTGGACACACCGCTGCCATCGCTAATGTCATTCTGCTTTGCTTGCTGCTTGGTAATGTGGCCCCAGATGTAATGGACTCAGTTACGGTGCAGAGAATAGAAGATAGTTATTGGAAAAACTATATAAGATTTAATTACGACATAACCTGGGGGTGGGTGTATCTCCAGGAAATTAGATATCCAGAGTGTTTGTGTACACAGCACAAACAGAATGTAAGGGATGAGCTAACATAAAATCACTGTATAAAACTATACAGTCAGATTTAAGGAAGGCCAGCCCCGAGTCACAGTGTGCTTGGGGTGGAGTAGCTGGCTTCATATGTACTAGTTATGGTTAGTCAACCAGTGCTGATAGTACTAAGAAAGGCCATATATTGAATGGCTTGATAGGACTGTAACGGCACAATGATTCATATCGGTCTGTCAATACAAAACAGTCCATCTGTACTGACTCCAGTTCTGTGTATCATCGAAGTTAACAGAGCATATGGCTATGGGCTTAATGATGTATGACTCTAAGGAAGGACTGGGGTGTTGCAACTCAACGTGACAGGTCATCATATGCGCATGCGACATACTGTACAGGTCCGTCTCATCCAGGATCTCGGATTTGATGATCTCCTCGATGACGTCCTCCAGGGTGACGATGCCCATCACTTCATAGAAGGGGTCCCCCTCGCCTTCGTTGTTGACCCGCTGCACGATGGCCAGGTGAGATTTTCCTGCACACGATAAGCAGAAATGCGTCTACTTGGCCAAAGCAAGCCAGCACATTGCTAACTGGAGAAGAGGATATCATCATGCTAAGTGTTAGCAGCGTGTGGCTAAGCAGGTGAGGCCTCAGTGCCAGTGATCAAAACATCACCGGCTTGAATCCCATGTAGCAGAGTAGCTACATTCCCGTTAGGCACTTGAGCAAGGCCCTTAAGCCCCCAAAATATGCTGCGGGACGGCTTCTGTCTCACCGTTATATCAGTAGGTATGTGAAAACTAACATATTCCAATGTACCTATACCAGGGGTGGGCAACCCTGATCCTGGAGTGCAGCTGGTATCCAGCAGGTTTTCTCTTCTACTTGGTGAGTTTCTATCTGCCTGAGATCAGGTGTGGTTCATCAGAGACCTGGTAAGATAGAAAACCTGCAGGATACCGGCACTCCGGGATCAGGGTTGCCTGTCCCTGACCTATACAAATGGAAGTTAAAGCTTAGTTTCATCTCATATCTCGCAGAACAGTGTTTCCCAATCTGGTCTTCGGGGACCCACAGACAGTCCATGTATTTGCTAACTACTGGGAGCTGGGAGGGAGCAAAAATGTGGACTGTCTGGCAGGGAGCTCAGAGAGAGCAAAAACATGGACTGACTGTGGGTCCCCGAAGGACCGGATTGGGAAACGCTGTCATGGAAGGTGGGTCAGGTAAGGTAGACAGAAGGTGTTGAGCAGATCAGGTAGGAAGGAGATCAGTGGTGGAGGAACAGGTATGGGTGGAAGGACTGGCTGGAAAGCCAAGCATCAAGGTGAAGACAGGAAGGAGATGGTCCACCACCCCAAGAAAAAACACATTTTTGCTCCCTCTTAGATGGTGGTGGTTGAAGTGGCTGCCCACTGGTTCTGAAAAGCGCTTTGGGCATCTAGGAACACGCTACATAAATGTAAAATTCATTCATTGGTTCATTCATTTATTCATTCGTTCACTCATTCATTCATTCAGATCTATACCGGGTATTCTGAGTTCTTGATTGTCTGACTGTTTGTTTCAGGTGTGCTGGGAGCTGGGAGGGAACAAAATGTGGACTGTGTGGGGGTCCCGGAGAAACGCTAGTATATGTACAGGTATAAATACATCCAGCCATCCATTTTCTAACCAATTATCCTGATCAGGGTCAAGAGTCGTGAGGCAATACTCCAAACAAAAAGGGATTTTGGAAGTGAGGGCATTGGTGCTGCAAATGAGAGGAGTACTTTCAGCCAATTCTGCTCGTGCCCGCTCCCCCCCGCCCTCCATTGGGCAGACATGTCCCAGTGGCAACCCACACCAAGCCAGAATAAGCCGTAGGATGGCCATGGGAGGTGGGGTCCAGAGACAGGTCACTGGTCAGTGCCTCACATAAATGACTTGCTTGGAGTGCGGTTATATAACGCTCGGCTCTCTGGGCAGACAGGACACTGACCACTGGTGACACTGGGGGGGAGGGGCAACACAGCAGGACCAATCAGATTCCTGATTAAATAATTCCAGATTCTAATATTTCCATGTACAGTCTAGTCCGAGCAATTTACTTTTTCTGTCAAGAGAAACTACTCTTGCTACTAATTAACAGCGATAGAGATATTTGAAATAAGAATAGTCAAGTCTCACAGAAAATTTCAGATTCTTTTATGTTTAATCCATCTGAATTTGCATGAGCATTCACATAAGGGTTTAACAACCGTTCCCTGAATAGGATTGACTCTGTTTCACACTCTAATTAGGTGACATCTGGGCCACCTGCTGAGCCAGGTGGCTGCCTGGTCAACCGACCCCTCCGGTGTGACGCCTTGTAACAGGCCATCACATTCATGCCGAAAGGTGACCTGGATGGGTGCGTGGGGGGGGTGGGCTGTCACTTAACTGAGAGACCTGTGACAGGATCCAGGGCTTGCAGGGTTTAGATGTGGACAGACCGTAACACTTCAGAATAGATTAACTAACTTCCAGCACTCCCCCACCATGTGGGCGCTGGTCCAGATGAGCTTGGTCAACATCAGGTGGGGCAGAGTACTGTTACCCATTATTTCTCCAGCCCCCCCCCCCCGATTATACTGAACCAATCTTGGAACAGACTTACTGGATTTACTTACTGGAGAACAGACTTACTGGATTTGCTGGTATGCTGTAATATTAGGCAGGATTGGGTCAAACAGTCCACCCAGCAGCGGTATGGGAGTGACACGTCACGCTAGGCCAGTGATCACAGGAAGCAGGTGTCTGCTGGGGGGGGGGATGGGTAATGGGGGCCGTCTGCATGGCTGCTGCCCAGCCGCAGCTGTGCAGATCACACTGTTACATCACTCTGCCATTACATAATCTCTGTAGCCAGCTCCCCCTGCTACGTCTGCCCCCCCGGCTCTGAGCAAGCCCGCTGAGGCTGTAAATTGAGCAGCTTGGTTCTGTCTGCTCGTTTGATTGTTTGTTTGCTGTGTTTATGTGGGCCAAGCACAACAAACGGTCAGCGTCTAATTAACATTTATCCAGGGGGGGGGGGGGGGGGGGGGGGGGGGGGGGGGGGGGGGGGG
>JAODLD010000047.1:3813186-3826369 GCA_026781065.1 Mormyrops boulengeri | reverse complement strand
CCAACCCCCCCCCCCCCCCACCCCCCCGATAACCTTTCACCCACTTAAACTCTGAATGAGGGATTGGGGGCATCAAACCTATTTTTTGCAGAACAATAGACCTATTTTCCTGAAACGAAAATCTGTGACCATGTGACCGCGGTTACACATGCATTACAGTGAAGCGTTCCAAGCCCAGATACATAGGGTCTGAGGAAAGGACGGGGTTTTAACGTGAAGGCCGAGAGTCCGCATTTTCCGGAGGGTGGGCAGAGCCATTCGCATCGCCGATGTCTTCCTACGTCCTCCCGTCTCCCCTGGGTCTTGCTCGCTGCCACACGGTTAAATGGAGTAGCTAACGCTCATAATTATGCTGCCGTTTATTGGCCGCAAGCGGCGGGATCCAATCAGGAGACGCCGCACAGGGGCTGAGTCATTACAGATACATTTTATGGATGCTTTTGAAAGCGGCTCCGGCACCAGATGGATCAGTAGGAGCGCTGTCATTAATTCCTCTGCCGAACTCCTACCCATCGTTGTAAAACCGGCCCAAAGTCGCAGTGCGGCACAAACGCTATTCATCAGGCAAGTGCGATGTTTACAGTACATAGGGTATGTCACACAGACAAGTCCTGCCCAGGTAGGTGGGGGGGCATTTCAGGGTTTTCCAAATTCTCTGTCACATACACATATAAACATAAATACACACAAGCTTGGGGGGGAATTAATGCATAGGCTATTCTAGGCTACAGCCTACGGCCCGGCAAACATCAGCACCCCCATCTCAGGAAAAATGGAACGGCTAAATCGGGAACACCTGGGTGTCCATGCACACGTCACCCCATGTCCCCCAGACAACCGCTGCCCCAAACAGTAGGCTCTTATCAATCGAACTGGCCAAAGCCCCTTCATTGGGAAACGCTGGGGGTGTGTGTCAACCATCCACAAGCCCTACCAGCTCATGCCGTCCCGAAAAACCAAAACCTGGATCATTAGGTCACATTGGAATGGACTAACCAATGCAATTCCAGTCTGTCAGCTGGTCGTTTCTGACAGACATCACTAACGACGTGTCACCTCCGCGTTATCATATGTCACGTTTCATGACTGCAGAGGAGCATTGCTTGCTAGCGGGTAGCAGCTGGTCAGTCACTTGCATCTTTCGAACTCCAGGGTAATTCCATACTAAAGTCTGTTTGACATCGCACACATACTGCCAATAAAATGCAGAAGTGCACAGTGCAGGTCCATAAAGTACAAATTCAGACCAAATTTTTTGTCTCAACCAACTAGGTGAGCATAAAGTGTCACATTCACAGAGTACTGAGCTGGTTGGTTAAAAGAAAATCTGGATTTGTACTATCTGGACCTGAACCTGCCACCTCTGATAAAATGTGATGTATTTCTAACCTGTAAATTAATATATGAATTCTCAGGATTTGTCTATATTCAATTCAATTCAATTTTATTTATATTAACCCCCTATACTCCACTCACATCCATGCTGTGAGGCGTTTTGTTTGCCAATCTCAGGTTAAAATGTCACACCCATAATGCAGGAATTGCCCTTTAACCTTTAACATCAGGGCTCCCAGCTCCAGACCCCCAGGATGGAATCACATGTCACTTAGCCTGAGCCCTTAAATGTCTTTGCTTAGGTCATTATTTTGAAATTAAATCAGCTCACCTGACAAGTGCAGAGAATTCTGACTGAAATGTACTCCAAAAAGCGTGGCACTGGGGGGCACCCATGTTTTTAATCCAGCCCATAAAGACCCTCTGGCCACTGCTATGGGAATTAAACCAAATTACACTTTGGTCCAAAATTCCTCATTTCCATTTGCCTTTTCTCGACCAGTATTGCCTTTTCTCGACCAGTATTCCCACAATGAAAACGTCTCCTAACTCTTCATGACAAAAGCCTGGATGTATTTTTCCCACGACATCTACAAATTTTTGTGAATTTTCATACGAAGACCTACGAACTTGTGAGTCACACACAACCCCCCTCCTGCATTGTAAGAGCCATATAACAGATGCAAAAACAGCCTCAATTATCAATCATATAATATATATACTGCTTTTAGAGTCTATTTTAGTTTTTTCAACAAGGTTTTCTCTTGAGATGTTAATGAAGATACATTTTTTCATTTTATCTTGCAGATCCCTTAATTTCTGTTCCACCTTGGAAACACAGATCCCTGGTTATTGATCAGATGTCCTTCCTGCTGTGACCCCCCCCCCCCCAACAGGTTCACTGTCGGCTGCCCAGCCCACTTCCACCCCTCTGCCCAGATCCTCCTAGCTGGTTTATCATTACGAGACTCAGCACAGCCGCCCCCCCCACACACACACGCACTCAGGCTGAATGTTTCCATACAGGCACAGTAATAATTTTAATGCCAATACTTCATTCTGCCCAAGTCCTGCCCCAGATGTATTACGTAATAGTGCCAGACACCAGTACGAGGTTCCAGTACATATTTCTGAGGTTAATAACTTCAATAACACCTCCAACCCTGCCCTACTTAATTAACCTCAGCAGAGTTATTAAACCCACGCGAGTCATACCACAGTTCCAGTGTCAACTTTGAACAATGGATTTTCTGTGTAATGGGCAAGGGGGGGCAAATTCTGAAAGTCTTGGCTCTGATGGACTGGTTAGCAATTCTGTTACGTTCTCAGCCTGTCAGAGTTCTTTTTTTCTTGACAGAGTTAAGCTCGGTCAAGAATCACATGAAACAAAGCCACCCTAGTCGATCTCAGAAGCGAAAGCCCTGGATCAAATACCGCAGTCAGCGAGAACGTCCAAAACCAAATTATTTTTTTAAAGGCTGGTGGGCAGACAGAGAATTAGACCAGAGAAACATTGTTCTTGGCACAACAGGATTGATGACGAAACCTTTACTTACATATATCCAGCTTGATTGCAACTAATGTTGGCAAAAACTAATAATAAAAAGAATAATAATAAGAATAATATAACTAATAAAAGAGGTAAAGTAAGAGTGACAACGGGTTCGAGCTCGTAAAAAGGAACATCTTTGGCCAATATCCAGTTAGTTCCCAAAGCAAATCTGTAAGTAATGTAAGCCTAGTTTCCTATTAACTCGATCATTTTTAGATTAAGTCTGAATTTAATAATGGGTTTGCCATGGAGCTTACTGGCGCCACTGGCCGCCAAACATGCATGCACTGAAATCCCACCATGTCACCTGTTCTTCATCCCTAGAACCAGCCTACACTAGAGGAACCTCACCTTTCTTGAATTCCTCCAGCATAGTGTCCAGCTTGGTGTCGTTAAAGACGCAGTGCATGGGGTGCTTGTAAAACTGCGTGATGGTCTTCAGGGGGGTGCAGTCGTCAGGGTCCACGAAGGCCAGGTCCTTGACGAACAGGATGTCCACGATGGACGAGCGCTCGTTCTCATACACGGGGATGCGCGTGTAGCCACTCTGCATGATCTCCGACATGGTGTTGAAGTCTAGCACAGCGTCGGACGCCAGCATGAAGCAGTCGTTCAGCGGTGTCAGCACGTCCTCCACCGTCTTGGTCCTGAGCTCCAGGGCTCCCTGGATTATGTTGAGCTCCTCCTTCACCAAGTCGTGATACGGGTCGGTCACCCGCAGCATCTCCAGCAACTTTTCGCGCGTGTAAAAGTTGCTTATTTCCTGGTGCAGGATGATGTCTAGTAGCTTGCTGATCGGGTAGGAGATGGGGAACGAAATTACCATTAGCAGCCGAGTCACCCAAATGGTTTTGGAGGCGATCGCCAGCCCGTGTCGGGAGGCCACGGAGTGTGGAAGGATCTCGCCGATGAAGAATATGACAAACGTGCATATGGCGGTAGATAACCAAGTCATGCCCAAAATCTGACACATCCAAACCGCCAAACAGGTGTTGATAAGCGCGTTGCCCAAGAGGAGGGTGCAGAGCACGTAGTTTCCGTGCTTTCGCACCGATTCGATCTTCTTCGCGTACTTCTGCTCCTTGTCCGTGCCGCTGTTTTGCAGCACTTGGAGCTCCACGGGGTCCAGCGCTAGCAGACTCAAGTTCAGCCCGCTAAAGAGCGCGGAAAGCGCCAGCAGCAGCACCGAGATCAGCACCTGAAGCCAGAGGTCGGCTTCCGGGGAGCGCTCCACGACGGCCAGCCAGAAATCTCTAGTCCTAAAGTGCTCCCATTTGGTGCCGTCAAATGCACACATTGAGTAGTATTTTATTTTCTCACCTCTGCGCAGTTCTTTGGCGAGCAGCTCCACCAGGACAGAATTCTGGCTGGAGGCGGACTTGAAAGATCCCAGCACCTCTATGTCGGAGGTCCGAGCGGTTTTGTCCACGCAGAGGTTCCGTTTCGGGTGGACCTGCCCCTCTCTGCCCGGGCTAGGCTCCTCGATGAACGCGATCCACGGTGCAGTGGCCGCATTGGCTCGACCGCTAAGGGTCCTGTTCAGCCTCTGGGGCGACACCGAGTAGTACACACGCAGCATAAACCGCGTCCCCTCGGTCGCTTTCAGCACCCCGTCCTCCACGGACAGCCCCCCTCCGGTGTCCTCCGGGCGAAAGCCCAGTAAGCCGAGTGCCGCGCTGGGGAAGCACGCTGCGAAAATCAGGAGCAAGGGCAGGGAGCGCGGCTGAAGGATGCGGATCGCGGGGCGAGCAGCCGCAGCATCCGCAGCCATGATGCTGAATGCGCTGGGGGGGGCACGCTAGCGAGCCGAGTCACGTGGCTTTCCCACGCTCCATCGCCCGAAATCGGGGGAACAGCTGGAGCCCCCGGTAAATGCAGCAGAGGATCGACCGGGAAAAGCTACGGTGGAAGGCGTGGGGGGACCAGAGAGCGGCATGCAATGACGTAATGGAGCTTTGTTACACTGTAACGAAAATAGAATAGGGGAAATATTCAATTACCCCCACTTAGTCTAACATGCCTGTAGAGAAAGGCGGCATGACTGCAGACATTAATTCTTCCGTTTTGCCCGAAGGCTCAGAATATATTACACTTTATGTAGCCTCTCACTAACACGATTACTTTTGATACATCCGAACGGATCGCTGTGTGTTTGGACACTGATTTGTTTACCGATTGTCCTTTTGCGATATGATTTTGTCCGTTAGTTTTGAATGATGCGCATCTTACGTAACTTAGTTTAGCGTTAAAGATAATCAGATCACAACGTGCAGATTTGATCTTAAGTAGATTCATCGTTATTATGACATTCAAATAACCTACCAGGAAATAAGGGTGGTGCATATGGACCTCCTGAGTTCCCTTGAGTTTATCAGTGCTATTTGGGAGTGTAATAAAATATCTGATGTTCATGACAGACACTTATGTAAGCATATTCTGCATCCATCTGTAACAGAAGGCTGAGCTCTGCTGGACAACGCTGTGCGCTTTGCTGTCATTTCCCGTTTTATTGTTTGGCTCTATCAGCTATGAAATAGTTCATTGACAGAAATGTAATTATTACATCAGATCTGAAGAATAGAATGATCCACAAGGTGGCAGCCTTTGCGCCTAATCTGCGATTTGCCTACTTAAAACGCTGCAAATTGAACTTCGTGGGTATTTGGCACGAGGCCTAATGGTGGGAAAAGGCATGTGAGCGCGAGTCTTTAACATATCGATCATACGTGAAACAAGCGTCGATTGATCTTATCGACTAATGTAAGCTGAAAACTGATAACCCATATTCCACCCTTGCTAAATTTGATTCGTTTGGTAAATGAGTCTAAGTGATTACACATTCTTTGCTCAAGGAGACTGTAAAGCGGATTTCACATAATCGTAATGTTAGAGTAAGTTTGATCATCGTCATCATATTTTGGACTTTGTACATGATCCGGAATCATTGAATGGTCTAGCCTACACTTATCAAACCAATTAGATTAATGTACACATTAATGTGTACTGGCCTGAACACACTGTTTACACAGTCTCTTGTCAGGATGGAGGTTTTCTTGTAGCTCATGGAAGTATTGAAAACGTTCAGCTACAGACTTGCATCTGAAGTGGTGTTTGTCCTCTCAGCTTCATCATTTGACCTTTGATTCAAAACCACCTATTTTAATCTATCTTATCCTGGCTGAAACTGCTTGCTTCTCCTGAAAGTGTGTGCATAGCTTTATGAAGAAATATTACACCTCTGCACCCTTATTAAAATTAATTGTTTTTCTTCTGCTCCATCTACTGTAGTTGGGGTGAACATCACCTGGATGTGACCTCATGCCCCTAAACCAGGGGTATAGGCAATCTTATCCTCAAAGGGCCAGTGTGTATGTAGGTTTTTGGGATAACCGTTAGGTTAGCTGTTCACACCCAGGTGTTAAGGACTCTTCAGACAATCAGTCCTCTATTACTCTATTAGTATTAGGGAGTAATAGGGAGTAACAGTAACATTCATAACGGCCCTTTCTGGATTAGATTTCCTACCGCCGCCCCAAACCTTCAATCCAGGTGCAGCTCAAACACTGGCAGCCACACTGAATGCCACTGGCTGTCACGTGACCTGAGATCTTCCCAGTGCTCAGCACAGGACATCTTTTCATACAATATTCTTTCTGGATTCTACACAGCAAAATGGACCGTGTTCATTTAATGTTGCAAGGGGTAACATCAAACGTATTAAAAATGTGCATTAAACATGATGTGAATTATCGCTCATTCTATCAAAAACCATAAGAGGGCAGCAATTTGCTGCAATTGAGTGAGAAGCAGAGGTACCATGCACACTCTAAGGAGTTCATTTTACACCCTGACTTACATAGTTGTACATATATATCGATCTTCTGTTTTCTGTTTCTAACGGCTGTAAATGTCTCAACACGGTGATGATTCTAAAACTGCTTGCATGTATTTCTTGAACAGGAAAAAAAAACAATTTGGCAAAATGAGTGTCCCCACGATCTCGGTTTATACTAAAAACTCATCTGTTAAGGGTTCAACCTTCAGGTCTCCTCAACCTTTGCCAAATGGACACAGTTTGTTTGATCAGTGACTGATACAAACCCAGACTGCTGCCCAGCTCCTTTGAGACTGTGTTTGCACTTGTCGTGCTGCAGACCACGGCGTAGCTTGTCCTAAGTAAGCGTGTCCTTAAAGCTGGGGCGCAAATTGTCTGTTGGGAGGAACCATCTCAGAGCAACCAAATCAGAGTAACACAGGTGGGATTCGATGTACTGGGGGCTGTCCTGTGCATTTACCTCTCTCTAATGGATGAAAACCTACTTTCCAGATTGTGTGTCATTTCCCGAGATATTTTGAAATGATGTTAAAGGACAAATGGATGCTGAAGAGGCACCGTTACAATAACCCACAACGTGCTTCTTCTTAGTCCGCCTGCAGGTTGTAAAACCATTTTAAAATATAAAGCACTTCACTTATGATTTGTGCCCCCTTTTGTGCGGAGGTGAGGATTTCCAGCATTTGCACATCTGACACAAAGACCGTTGAATGGAGGTTACCAGGAAACGGGCACCAGCCTCAGTTCACGGCGACGGCTCCACTTGTCGCTTTCTTTCAGTGATCACTTGTCAAAGTTCAGGGGGGCCTGTTTTATTACCTACTGATAGCGTTGTGGTTTGTATACCCAGGATAAGGTGTGCTGTGTTTGAATGAATCTTGAGGCTTAGACCGTGGGCATGAGTGAGTGGAATTCATGGCCCCCCAGGTTACCTGCCAGGGCTTCCTTTACATCTTGTTGTAACTTTCACACCAAGTCCTCCTCCTGCCACCCGTTGCCGTGATGTCCTGGAGCTCAGTAGCTCCTTGGATTGTCCCTTTTATTGTTATGCTCTGAATAAAACACGTCTGGGTCCAGCTGTAATATCCTGGATAATCTCATACCCTTTTCCTCTTTCTTTCGCATTCGCCGCCAATTCTGGATTCATGCTTTGTCTCCAGAAGTAGAGAAAGAGAGATTTTGTGTTACATTCCCCCCTCCCCCCCGGTCCTTGTTTCATAGCCACGTGGATCCAAAATGCATCCAAATCTGTCCCGATATAGAGCTGTGGAGATTGCAGATTCGGCAGAATGTCTACATTCATTTGCTTCATTCATGGGTGGTTCCTTATCAGCGAAATATCCTGTTGACATTTCCCTTCTTGGCATCTAGACGAGGGACCAAGATGGAAATTTAAACAGGATGTTCCTTGAGACAAAAATGTCAGAACTTCATCCAGATTGACTGGCCAGCAGAATCAAAGGAGTGCCCCCCCCCCCCCCAATTTAACAGTTTTAAGGAAATGGTAACTTTTCTCTTTTCTGCTCAGCGTGAATGGGCCTTCGTACACCTTATAGTGCCAGACTTACATAACCGTGATATTTTTATTGCCGAGATTCCCAAGATGGTACATATTTAATTCAGCGAATGTGCAACTGAAAGCTGACTTGTACTTCTGTGTAGGATCTACGCTGTCGGTAGCCGTTTACCAAGCTGTAGCCTGATGCGCACCTCCCCAGAAACACAGGTGTCAGGCTACAGGGTAGGGTACACGTCTACCGACGGCATAGACTCTGCTCAGAAGTATAAATCACCTTTAAGGAGACAAAGGGGACTCTACTCCTGCATGCGTAAGAATCAGGCGGTTATTGAAATGGATCTACATCCTGTAGCTTGTTGGTTCAAATCCCAGAAGTGCCTCTCTAATATCCTTGAGTAATAAATCTAAAAATATATTAATGGATATGTATAATGCTTTGGACAGCCAAGCTATAACATAAATGATACATTTCAAATGTGTGGGATGCTTTTGAGATTACTCCCCATATCAGTGATAACTGCATGATATTCATTTAGGAGCAGCAGTCTTCGAAGGAAGGCCTGGTCGCTGGAAGTACACATCTGACGGAGAATGGCCTGTAGGTACATGCAGTCCGACTATGACCATTCAGTGAGAACTGGACGTTAGGATGTAGAAAAAGCAGCTCGGTTTCTAAAAACGAATCCATATTAAAACTTCACTCACAATACAGGTGTGTAATTTTTACCCAATCCCTTAATCTAATTGCTAAAAAAAACTACGTAGGCGGTTGTGAGACACCGGTTATTCAGTTGGAGCTGTCTGAAGTTTAAGGACTATGCACACATTACGCATGCGCCGACCAAACAGTAACTTCGTAAGGTTTGCATTTGTAATACAGCACGACAGTTAGTGCTGATTAGCTGTAGCAAACATGTATAATTCCTAGTCCTGGTGTTACGGCGCTTTAGCGTGATTTTGCGTTAAGCACCAAATGCCACGTACTTTATGTGTTACCCGGCTACAAGAGATATGAGGTTAATTAGTGTACTACCGATTTGTATACAAACATTTTTTAATTACTTACTTAAAACAGATTTGGCACTTATCTATTTTAAAAATTAGTATTGCGTATTACGAAAAAGTTGCGCGTCGTCGAGTCCTTGGCAATATTTAGATAGTGCTGTTGCACATTAACAGAGCGAAGTTTTTCCTTTTGCGAGTGTTACAGCCTGAGCTACAGATTGCACGGTCCATTGGTGAGTCCGTCACTAAAGCAAAAGACAAGTCACTGGAGAAAATGCTGGCCATTAGTTCTTTCGGTCCTAGGATCAGAAATATTTTCACGTTATGGAAGCGAACCATGGCATGCACCTCCGCACAGAAACACGGCGTTGGAGGGATCTACCCCCCTATCGCCACACCGTTCACCCCCAAGGAGGAGGTCGACTATGAAAAGCTGGAAGAAAATGTGCAGAAATACGCAAAAATACCTTTCAGAGGTAATTCCAAACAATTATTTTATTCATCATATCAGGTTTAAAGTATGTTTTAGTCACATGTTCACGATATAAAGGAATCTTTTATAAAATACCTGATTATAGGAACTTGTAAGTCATTTTAGCCTAAAGTAACGATATAAGTCGGATAATAAGCAGAATCCATGGAGAATATAAACTACATGTTTGGTAGTGTACAGGTACGTAGGCGGCCTTTGCGCATGCGTGGGAGGGGTACCGAACCAGGGCCGCGGCAATGCTGAAGTGGAGACTCAGGATTGAGGCGTGGTGCGCTTTCCTTATTGTTTATACTGAGCATAGCCGATACCCTGTCCTTGTGTAGCCTTATTATTAAATAAGACGCGTCAGGTGTCTTTGTCCGCCTGGTTTTCCTGAAGGCTGCGTTGCGGTTTCAGACAGGAATCGTTCTGCTAAGTCAGCAGGGGATGCGGACGGGCGGGGGAGTTAAGTGCAGGACGATTAATCTGAAACCTAAGGCCTCACCCCGCTGCATTCTCCCTTTAATGTAATTAGCAGTATCAGCATGCATTATGCTGTCATCTGCTTCTATGATCTTGTTGCTGTATTATAACATCCGAAATTCGCGATTTGGGCCAGGATTCATAAAGCTTTGAAAATGTATTATGATATGCACCTGATTTAGACTTGAAACTGCAGGTGAACTTTCTGTGTTACCCAAAATAATGACTTCTTCAGAGTAATCAAGACATCAGGTGGATTGAGAATCACTCTGTGATGGACTGGCATCCCGTCCAGGGCGCCCCCTGCCTTGTGCCCTGTGATGGACTGGCATCCCGTCCAGGGCGCCCCCTGCCTTGTGCCCTGTGATGGACTGGCATCCCGTCCAGGATGCCCCCTGTCTTATGCACTGTGCATTCTGGGATAGGCTCCAGGCTCGCCTTGACCTTGCACTGGATAAATGTTTGGAACATAAATAGATGGATGGTGTAGTGAAATACAGCATTTCTGTCTGGGGAAACTAAGCCCAGCACCTTATTGTGTATACTCGTACTGCCCAGTCTCCCTTCCTGTGACTGATTACATCTCTCTTCTACCCCCGCCCCCCAGGCCTGGTGGTGCAGGGCTCCAATGGCGAATTCCCATACCTGACGGCGGAGGAGCGGGTGCAGGTAGTGCAGCATGTGAGGCGGGCCCTGCCCAGGGACAAGCTGGTGATGGCCGGCTCCGGGTGCGAATGTAAGTCTTATCGCCCTTTTTGGGTCCACTCTGCTGTGGATTCGCCCCTGTGAAGCAGCGCTGTGCTAAACAACAGTTACCGTGGCCGCAGAGCCCAGCAGGAAAGCTCCCCTTCCTGCCTGTCTTTGTGTCAGTAAATGTGTTTCGTTTGACACTAATTAGGCTGCTCCCATTAGTGCACGCTAATGTCTGTGCCGTGTTCTCTCCGCTGACGGCCGGCAACTGCGGCGCCTCCTATTCGTTCTTCTGTGGGCCTTCTGTGGGGATCTGTCAGCGGGTTAATTCACTGTCTGTGGCCGCCTTTGGGTCAGTCTGGTGAATTTAACCTTCGCTGAATGGATTGAGAATCAGAAAGCTGCCATCTTGGGGCCTGGTGCTTCATCTCTATGATTACGCTTTTCTTAAGTTAACTGTTGTTTTGCTCGATTAAGGCTCACATAGTAGACATAATATTTTTGAATTTAAGCTGAATTTGACCCTTTTTGACTGTTTAATAGATGTTTCCCGCCAAGTTTGAACCAAACACCATGCTCAGTGATACCTGTCTGTCTGACTACCTGACATGTCAGCTTACAGCTTGTTTACATTTTTGTTTTAAATTGAAACTATTTGCGTTACCACAGGGGCATCTTACCCTAGTGAATAACAATCCTGTACGTATTAATTAATATAATATTTTAATTAGTACTTCAGGGGCCAAGGTGACATTAATTACTACAATAAAAGTATTATGAGTTGAGATAAGGGGAAATAAACGTCCTGCAGCCGGTATGTCATGGGTTTATAGGTCCAGCAAGGTGGGTTTAAAGCAGTTTGACTGCGTAGTCATTCGGCTGGTTTTCACAACACGCGTCCCTCTCTGCAGCCACCCAGGCCACGGTCCACATGAGCGAGAGCATGGCCCGGGCCGGAGCTGACGCCGTGCTTGTGGTCACACCATGCTTCTACCGTGGCAGGATGGACAGCCGCGCACTGATTCACCATTACACACAGGTGACTGTGTTAGGACATGATTGTGCAAGTCAGTTTTAAAATTTCGTGTACCCATGTCTGTAACTGCGAATCTTTTTGCTGCCTTTGTCAAGTTAGGATAATGATGCTAACAATGATAGAAATTCACCCTCTTTTAGAGAAATTATAGGGAAGAATATTAAGTGTGGCTGTAGGTAAATGAAAAAATGCAAACAGATTTCTTTATTTGATGATATCCAAGGTGCTTCCCTACAGTAGTAGCCATATAGTCTTGTGTTCAAACCACTGCGCCCCCCCACTGACTTTTTTTTTAATGAAGTGACAATTTCCCTTCTCAGTAGCAGCTTGCCTGTAGGCCTGGAGCACGTGACTGGGTGGACCGAGCTCCAGCGGCTGCTGACCGTTCCGTGTCCCGTCTGCCCGCTGCAGGTGGCTGACTCCAGTCCAGTTCCCGTGGTTCTGTACAGCGTCCCAGCCAACACTGGTCTGGAGCTTCCAGTGGAAGCTGTCGTCGTGCTTTCCCAGCATCCCAACATCGTTGGACTCAAGGACAGCGGTGGAGATGTATGTCGTGTTTCCTATGAGTCCTGTAACCTTTATTTTTATTAGCAGTAATAGTGAGTATTAAGGCTTCTAGTGTTTGTGTAGTTGTGCTTTTACGTCCTCGTGTTGTTTCATGTTACGCCATCGCGGCGGTGCCGGTCTCCCAGATCACCAGAATGGCCCTGATCGCCCATAAGACGCGAGGCAGCGGTTTCCAGCTCCTGGCCGGTTCAGCGGGCTTCCTGCTGGCTGCCTATGCTGTGGGTGAGGCTTGACTCACCGCTTACTCACCCCCGTCTGCTCTAATGAAAGCCGCCGGCTCATGCTCCTCGTTCCAGGCTGCAAAGGAAAGGCACTTCTCTGCCTTTTTGGACGTGGTTATATAAGAAATTGACCTTTTTGATTGGCATTTACTAGCGGATATAAAATTGCAAGTATTTTAGTCAAGCTTTTATTCTGCTATTTTTATTGCGCAAAAGTCGCTGCGGTGCGACAGACCTTTGCTCCGCTTGATTGCTGGTGCTGTTCTTGTCCAGAGTGACCCATGATGCATTGCAGGTGCCACCTGTAGGTGATGATGGACCACTTGGCGATGCCCTGGAATCTGCATCTTTTGGCTGGGGGGGGGGGGAGGGGGGACAGTAGAATATCATTCTTACCTGGGGGAGGGGAACATCTGACATGGGGGAGGGGATGCTTGGCATAAACCCAAGGATACCTGTGTGAGCGGG
>JAODLD010000047.1:3799396-3812785 GCA_026781065.1 Mormyrops boulengeri | reverse complement strand
CTCTTTCAATCCCTCTCTTTCCCTCCCTCCCATTCTCTCTCGTCCCCCCCCACCCCACCGTTCGGCTTATTGCTGGTACTTCTCCGACTCACTGTCCGCTCTCCTCTACCCAAGCACAGCCACTCATGCACTAACTACCTTGTCCTGCGCGGTGCAGGAGCGGTCGGTGGAGTGTGCGCCCTCGCCAACGTCCTGGGCCCGCAGCTGTGTCAGCTGGAGCAGCTCTGCCTGTCCGGCAGCTGGGAGGCAGCCAGAGAGCTGCAGGCTCGGCTCATCGAGCCCAACGCAGCGGTAAGCGGCTCCCCACCCGCCCTCAACGCTACCCACAGTGTCCCGGCAAACCGTTACCATTTTATACTTTAGGCACCAGGTCAAGTGATTTTGTGGTCCAGTTATGACCACCGTCACTGCAGAGTGCTGAGATCAGTCGGAATGAGGATACGCTGAAGTATGTTACCTTCCCAGCGGTGCTGGAGCTGCGGTGATAAAACACCTGGAAATATGCATATTTGGGTGCGTTTGTAATGGCACATGTGCCAGAAACCAGTTGAGGAGCGCAGCCCAAAGCACGACACCTGCAGATCTCTACGAGAGCTTAGCAGGTTTTCCTCAGCGCCCTGCCGTAACAGCACTAGCAGCCTGATATGATAATTTGTGTTCATAACTATATGAATCCCTTGGCTGTTAATAAGACAGTTTATTAACACCTCAGGAAATGTGCTTAGGTAATTAAAGCTTTTCTATTTTAACCGATGACAACAGCAGCAGCGTGTGACCATCGAGGCATCTTCCGTTCCCTAGGTGACAAGGAAGTTCGGGGTGGCAGCCCTGAAGCAGGCGATGGGCTGGTTCGGTTACCACGGCGGCGAGTGCCGCTCCCCGCTGCGTCCGCTGTCGGAGGCCGAGGCCAAACAGCTGTGGGAGGATTTCTCCTCCAACGAGTGGCTGTGAGCAGAGGGGGTGGCATTTAAGCAGCTGGAGATAGCTGAGGTGTGTTTCTTAGTCGGGGATCCACGGGTGGCCAGTCTCCTGCAGTCTCCTGCTTCCTCAGGACTTTCTTTTAATTACCATGTATTTATCTCCTTTATAATTACAGTATTTTCATAATTCAAAGCCTCATATCTAAAATGCCCCAAGCTTCGAAATTACTTCCAAAAATGTTAAAAAATTAATGTTTTAAATTAACTGCTTGACTAAGAATACAAGAATAGAAATGTTAAACGTTTTATTGATATGGGAAGTTTTTGCATTATAGTTGTGGATTAAGGTCAGCATAAACTATGAATGTAGCAAAATTAAATAAAAATATATATAAAATATATATAATTTTTTTTTTTTATTATTGAGTGCCTATTGTGGCAAAGATACTTGGTAAAACCGCTCCTCCACCACAGGAGGGCACTGTGACTAACCAAAACAGTGGGGTAATCAGTTAACATCAGGGACGTCCCCGGAGACCTCAATAAAGGAGATTTAAAACCTGACCATGTGACTTTGGGCGTTTGGTGTTGGGGAGAGGCCTGCAGGGTGGGGGTGGGGGAGGCTGCGGGTTTGTGAGAGGCGGAGAGGCAGTCCCTCTGCAGACCTGCCCGGCCTGTCCCCTGGTGTACAGAGAGACGACATGGCGCGCCACACAGTCTACTCGCTGACCCCCTCGGTGCTGTGGTGTGCCGGCTACATCTTCCAATTTTTACATCATTTTTGTGATTTTTTTCCCTCCTTAATTAAGCTCCCCCCCCCCCCAAAAAAAAATCACCCTTCCCCCTCTAATGCCCTGTGGAGGAGATGATGCGTGACCGTGTGTGCATGTGCATGTGTGTGTATGTATGTGACCTGACTCCTGAGTGACTCCCCATTACCACGCCCCTGCTCTCTCACCAGTGCAAACGCCTAATGCCAAACGTGTTTTCGGGTCGCGGGTGAGCTCTCTGCCAAAGCCATTCTCTTAGCTAAAACTCCCAGCTTTCCTCTAACTCTCCAGAGACACCGTCCATACTTCCACAGGCCTTCGTTATTTTCTTGCTTATTTTATAGTATGTACAGTATATTTTCATAAGGCAGGGGCATTTAAAACCGGCACTGTAAAATGCCATTGCGTCAAATTCAACTGACTATGAAGCGCGTCAGAAACCTGAATTAATTTTATTGACAGATAAAACCTGACTGTGCTCTAATCGGCTTTTGAAAATGCGCTGTCGGTTTAATAGAACCTGAACTAAAACTGAAAATAGTGCTTTGAAGTTGTTTTCTCCCTTCCTTATTACGGGCATTGCCGTCATTCTCTCGTTGACTCTCTGTGCTTTTGTCAGTGGCATTGACTGCAAGGTTAAGTATGCTTTTTGCGTGCTGTAGCGATCGCGGCATTTATCCTAGCTTTTTCCTTTTCTTTTCTTCCCCTCCCATATGCGGGTTTGTCGGAGCTTTTGGGAAGCCGAGCTCGCTTACCCGATAAGATAAAAGACGTGCAAAGAGGAACAACTGAAACCTGCGAAACCTTGAGCGCGTTTCACGGAGGAACAAAAGGACATGTTCTTATTGACACTTCTGAATGAGTGGCAGGGAATATTTTAATATTTCGCCATGGCAACCACCGTGTGATTAGGCAACAAGCAACTTGCTGCACTTGGGACTGAGAGGATACAAATTAAGGGAACTCCAAATGGTCACCATGGCAACACAGTATAAAAAAACAGGTTAAAGTCCAGCTTTAACACACCTTAAAGCTATTTTTGTGGCGGGTAGAAGGGGGATGGGGCTGTCAGAGAATTCCTCCAAATGCTCCCAGGCTGACAAAACAAGACCATAGTCCAGAATATGTCTCCTCCTAGGCGTGGCGTCGCCTGGGACGGCGACTTGTTCACCCAGTGTTTTGTGAGATGCGAGGCTTTGTGGTCACTCTCCTCTCCACTGCACGCCGGTAACCGTTCCTGATTACTCCACCGTACCACCTCTGCTCTAATGAATATTTAACAAAATTCAAAGAAGAACTTCTGTTTTTTCCATTTCATATGATAAGGTTTCTTTTAAATAAATAAAAAAAAATTATTTAAACGTACCCAAAGAGGAGTTGCTCGGGGAGGGCAATCTTTGTAGGAAACACGTGAATTTGTGTGTCGTGACAAAAAAACAACAGTCCGTGCAGAATGTGTAATAGTGACCTTCGGAAAGGGCTCGTTTCTCTGAGTTCTGATGTAAATTCACACACCTCCCCCCATGCATGCACCACCAGCTCCAGTTGGATTCTGAGGTGCTTCTATAAATAAAGATAGAACATATACTGTGACCGTGGCCGTTTTAGCCGTCCATGTGGCGCCTTCCTTTACAGCGAGCTCCCCACATTTTTTGCAGTTAATCCCCTGGCCACGGTGGACCCCTACAGCTAATTAATAACCATCCATGACCTGCTAGAGATTAATGAAGGGGTCAGAAGCCAGAAGGAGTATCAGGGCTGAGTCTTGCATCCCTACATTATACAAGCTTGCCATTGAGAAGGTAACGTCTTGTGGAAATCTGTTGTTATATGTTGCCTATTATGTTATGTGTTGAAACGGGTCCTTGGGGGGAGGGGGCACCAGATCGCAATGCCGCTATTTACCTCAGGGTGGCGTCTCACTTGTGGTGTTGTGCATGGGAAGGAGTCAGGCTATCCACTCCTGTAAGGCTTGCTCCCTTAACCTTATTGCTGGAGTTCAAAGGACACGATACCTAGAATCTCTGCCAAGCCAAACGGGCCTTGAGATAGAGGATGTGCCTTTTTGACTTTATGCAAAAATCCCAGAGTTCTGTATGTAAATCACCAAGCACTCCAAAGTGGAGCATAGCCAGGACAACCTTTTAGATGAATAATGCATCAGATGTGTTTTTGTGACATAAATAACATGTGTCACACGGGGCAGGATCTCTGCAGAGTTTGCTGCCGCGGTGCCGAGACCCTCTTGTCCTGCGTTTAATGGCTTTGTCTCTGGAGTATTCTGCGGCATCAGAGTGAATGGATAAGCCCGGCCAGACCTGCTCTCACGCAGAGAAAAGGCTCGCCGGGCTCCCTGCGGTGCCACGCTGAAGGCTTGGCAGAGGTCAGAGGTCACAAGCCTCCCTGGAAGTGCCTCCACTGCCCAGAGGCGCCCAGCACCGTGCTAGTACCGGAAGCCAGCGGTATATGGAACTGTCCCTTTTGGCTTCGTATTTTTTCACACTTCATCCATAGATATTTTTTGGAAGCAGATTAGTGAGTGTAATCTCCCAGTCAGGGTGTATAATCACTCAGCTCCTCCTGGGACTTGAGCCGACTCAACTTTGTTCACAGCTCCTCGGCTGCGGTGCTACTCGCTGTTTCAGCGACGTGCTCAGGCGCCGTGCTTAGGGGCCGTGCTCAGGCGATGTGCTCAGGGGCCGTGCTCAGGAGCCGTGCTCGGGGCACTGACTCAAGTCTGGGTTTTCACCTCTCTGCTAAGGTGCAGTTGTGGTTATGATTGTCCAGCCCAGCCCAGGCTGGACAAGGTCCAGGATCAACACCCATGCGTGTGCTTTCAAGCCAAGCATATTGTGTCACAGATTAGTAGAGAGAGAGCGCTGGATGATGGGATGTCCTAGTAGTTAAGGAAATGGGTGTGTGAAAGGTTGTAGATTCAGATTCTTAGAGGGAAGTTACTGTTGTACTTAAGAGAAAGGTGTTGAATACTTGTGCAATACAGTTGTAGGCTTCAGAAAGGGGGGATCCATTTAAGTTATTTTGATGATATTTTTTTTTATCTGTCCCTCCTTCAAATTAATGATTTCTTAGATTACTTCACCCGGCGTGTTTTAATCTACCCGAGATTTTGTAGCGCAACGTCAGCCTTGTAATCTTGCCTTTGGGTATGGGGGTCAATTTGCTAATTGGATCTTCACTTCCGCTATATGTCAGGCAGTATATCTAATGCCTGGCGATGATGTAGATACAGACATTGGCAAAATACCCACAAGCTGGGATACCTGTCGCCTCAGTCCTCCAGAGTGTCAGCAGCAGGAGATAAATATCTTTGACAGCCCCGAGTAAAAATGCCTGTCGTTTTTACGCTGGGGTCTGGGTGTGAGTTCTCATATACACACTTTTGGAGAAACATTTCTGCAGTTTAAGGAACTAGATTTGCTCAGACCTCTGAAGATTTCCAGAGTAGTAACTGAGTGACATGGGCTAAGAGTGGGTTTGACTCCCTCCACAATAACAGCACTGGTTTAACATGGACAGATTTATGTCTGAAACTAGTGATTCGCCAAGCAGTGTCAGGCTGCTTGGAAAGATAGCTGTGGAAGGGAGAAATCACTCATTTGAAAGTGCATGTCTATCTATACCTGTCTTCCATTGACTTGCCTTCCATTGTGCACTGCTTGTCATTTTGTTCTGTGTATTTTGAGGTGTCACCGTGCTCTTGACTTCACAGCACATTCCCTGTGTTCTTCATAATACCTTCAACCCTTTTCAAAATATTTGCCATAATCAGTGGATGAAATCAGTGTTCACTTGAACATAAGTTTGATGCACCATTGCTGGTCGTGTGCTGGAATGATTGTGGTTCATTAGCATGCGTTGGGCTTGAAGGTCACCCAAATTCCCTGAAGGCAGTTTCCTGGGTTTTGGTGCTGCTGAGTCACATCCTTGTGTTTTTTGAACTCATCAACCTTTGATTTGTGCTTTCAAACGGATAAGGGTGCCTTCTGGCAATAAAATGTCATGCTGCAATAGTCAAAATCGCCTTGAGTCGTTGGCATGTCTCGCTGAGAGCAATATCTCTGGCTCTGGCCCAACTGGAGTGTTACTGTTGACCTTTGGTTTCGGGGTTAAGGATATGGATGTGGAATTAGTGTGCTGATGACGGTCAGGGTACTAGAGAAGCTAGAGAAGAGATCTTGTGCTTATGTCATTGATAGACAGTGAAAACAATTCTAACCTCGTGTCCATCTACTTGTTAACTGTCACTCCAGAGCACTTTGCCAAAAATAATAAACCCAGCTGCTGATATGTGACCGACAAGCATAAGCACAGACAAAACAGCAGTGTTGCATCAGCAGTCTTGTTTATCATAGGCTAGGTTTAAGGAGGCCTAACAGGTCTTCAATCGGGATTAGAAAACAGACTGTGGAGACATCCTTCACATGTGCTGGAATACTGGTCCATAGATCCAGAAATGAACTTAGTAGTGTGGTGGGGTGGTTTCCGACGAACCCTGCGTGTTAATGTGACAAGGGTGAAGGCACGTCACATTTTATAGATTTTATTTTACTGCGCTAAAGTAAATTTCTGACTATAAAACATCTTGAGCTTGTTCCTCTACCATTTGCTTCGTTTTGTGTGTCTCAGAAACACATTTAGGTCACAGAGGAAACGCTCCGCATGTATTTTCCAAGATCTAATGACAAACTGCAAAGCAATATTACTCTTTTATCCTTGGAGCCATTTTTACACAATGCTAATAGAACACTCCAGGATTATTACTTGTAACAGCTGATAATTTTAAAGGAAAAAAAAACTCTCAAAATGTTGATGAAGTGTTTCTTTTTGTAGCAATCAAATGCAGTAAATATAACCTTAAGGAAATGGTGTCTGACGAGACCAAACAGGTTGTGAACATTATATACACATCTGCGTACCACTGCCAACATTGATAGGAAATTACATTTACATAGAAGATATTTTAGCATCTTTAGCATTTTAGTAGCGTCATTCAGGTTAAGTACCTCATTCAGGGGTACTAATAGGGGGTTTATAAACTTTTCTACTTATGCTACCTGTTGTCTCCATCAGCTAATATAATGCATGAATATGTTTAGATAATTTGCTCCTGTTGTAACAAAATCCAAGAGGCTTTGCTCTTGTCATCCTCACCATGCTATCAGTGAATATGTGCAGACATCCCACCTACCGCGGCTCCCTGACACCCGCCAATGATGCGCAGTGTCTCGGAAATCTGTTGTTCTGCTATTCAGCAGCAATAAAATTAGCTTAGAAGTGTTACCTCCTCAACCCCAGCCAGCAATAGACTTTATGGTATCTAATTTTTAATACTGTCATACCATCCCGACATCATACCACGGTATATGGTATTTGACGGTATTTTTAAAATCACCGCTTTTCCGACATTTCCAGATAAAATTTGATGAGAGGGGGGTTAGCCGTACCCGGTGTTACCATAATTCCCCCCACGACTATTGCCAGCATCCCTCATGGGTGTCTCTCATCTCCCTCCCTGATATGCCTAAGGGGATATCTGTACGTGTCATCACTGATCCCCGAACTGCAAAAATGCGTTGACTCTTCATGTTGACCGTTATATTTAACTCACTTACACGGATTCGACATCTCTATTCATTATTTGCCCTGGACAAAAAAAAATAATCATTACGGAGTCATTACGGAGATCATCGCTACGTTTATCATTAGTGTAATTTATTTATTTGCAGACTACATTCGGTATTATTTTGTATTTTTTGCATGCTTATGGCATTGTTTTTAAAATGTTTTGTAATTTATCTTCAGTATTTTGAATCTTCAGGCTTGCCCCCAGCGTTTAAATGCCAACCGTCTTCAACTACTGCCATGCTAACTGCTAACGGTGTTTTAATTGATTTCTAGTGAAACTATAAGGTGTTGGTTCTGAATTGTGTTTCCAACACGTTTTACCGACTAAGACTGTTTATTGCGACCCGGTGGAAGGAGCAGGAGTCTGCGCGAGGAGCTATTGTCGGTCTTTTCTAACTAGTGCGAGGCAACCACGTGCACCAACCGGCTCTCCTATCTCGCGCGTTGGCTCGTGGAATGTTGCCACAGTAACAGGAACGATCTGCCGCGCGGTTTCTTCGCCATTGAATAAATAATTAGCGGCCCTTTCATAAGTTCACTTTCACAGAATCATGTGGATCTCTTATTTTTGTAATGCGAGCTGAAAAGAATGCACGATTATTATTCGGGAACCTCATTGCCGCCCACTGCGTCCCCTTCACTTCCCCGTTTTGTCTTTTAGCAGCGATGTATAAAAACTTCTGACCGCCATCATTTGTGTTTAGATGCAGTTATTAGTTTGCCCGTTTAATTATATGGAGTGCTTTGTGTTGAATCGTTTGTCTTTGCTGTTTTGCGCTGTTTTAGTCCCAGCACAGGAATAACCCTCAAGGTTCACGGGCTGGTTCACGGTTCGCGATGTAACGCAACCCCACGCTCCAATTTACCGAATGTGTTTTGCTTTTTTTATGAAAGCTGATTTATTTCCCCCATAAGCAAGCCAATGGTAAGCTGTAAAGATTTTACCACCCGCTCAAATCCATTTCTACCAGCTCATCTGTGAAAGCTGCTGAAATTTTATCACAGATATTTCTTAAACTCCTGTGCGGCCTATAAAATTCTACTGATTTATATTTAGAATAAAATATATATTTTTCCCTACGTAAAGTATCCTCACTTTAATAAATCATAAAATGAATTATGAATACTTCAGTTTTTATTGTATTGCATTGAAGATGTAAAAATATAGCATATCTATTTATTTGCCAGGCCGATTATACCCTGTTCTTCAACTGCCTGGATGGAATGAATTTAAATGGTTTCTACTCTATTTTTTATTGAAAGTTTTTTTGCAAAATAAATTACTTGCATTTACACACACACACACACACACACACACACACACATCCACACACGTGTTTGGGCAGATGCACTGCCAGTGTATGACAATAGATTCAGTGCATTAAGCAACAGACAAAGGTCAACACAGACACATAACCAGTAAGTGCTGGAAGTATTTGGCAGTTTTATGTCATAAATGTCAAATACCATACACTATATGAGAAACTTAAATGAGGCTCACTATACACTATATGGTGCAAGAAACAAAGGATGCTAATTTAGGGATATACTGAAAATGATCTCAGAATAAAATATGCAACAATAGCTAATAGCAGATAGACATACAGACAAAATTTGGGCAGTGAAAATGACACAATATACATGATATAAATAATATAAAATGATACGATATGATACAATTCAACAGACTGATTCAATTCCAAGTTGTGATTTCAAAATATAAGCATATATCAGATATTAAGCTAATATCTAGACTTGTACATTATGAGAGTCAGTGAATCTGATCTAATAGTTGGAATGATGTTTAATAAAATGGTTTGTTAATCCATTTAATAATATGCCACCACCATCACTTCCGAGTCCATCCTAGGGGTCACAGGGTACCCCCTCAGTGAGGTGACAGGCCTCGACTGAATGAACACAGTCATTACTCATAATGGGCACTCAAGAATCACTAGTCTACCTGAACAGAACATTTTTTTTAACTGTGGGAGGAGAAAATAGACTATTCAGCCTGTTAAAGAGAGAATCAGAGCTGCAGCGGTGCAGCCGTGTGGACTAACGGTGTGGAGTTTTCAGCCTGATCAAACTCGTCATTCCTCACCTTACCACATCCATACAATGGAACTGGCCTAAAAAAATATGCTGCAGTTTTTCTGGTGCAGGTCCAGTGTATTATAGTAATAATGATGCTTTATTGATCCCTGTGGGGAAATTCTTTTTCCACCGACCCTGTTTTGCCCTCTGTGACACACACACAGGTGAGAGTGAGCCTCGCAGTGAGGGGCGGCCACCTGCAGCGGCCCCCATGGAGCTGGGGGTTAAGGGCCCTGCTCAAGGACCCGCACATATAGCTATTCTGCTGAAGTTGGGCTTGAACTGCTGACATTCTGGTCACAAACACAGGGGTTTAGCCCGTTGAGCCACATACTGGCCCCTAATTTATGTATATTATATTATACTGTATTTTATTTTGTTGTATTATAAGTTTATTATACTGAACTTGTTACATTGCTAGGGTATTTTGTCCATCCATATTCCTGCCTCTAATGCTGATCAGGCTTACAGGGAGCGTCTGCCGTGCTATTTGTGAGTTTAGTTATTCATTTAATCTGCATAGCTAAGGGATTTTATCCAGCGTGAATCAAGTTCACAGATTGCAGTGTTTTCTTTCCTTCTTTTTTACATTTTTAAAAATTTATACTTGGATATTTACGTATAAGCAGTTAAAATTAAGTACATACCAAGGATTCAGTAAGCTGTGCCAGTATGTAATGTTACTGAGATAGCAAATGTTTTAAAATGATCTTGTTCCTTTTGTTTTTTCTAAGCTTAGTATTTAATAAATGAATAATTTAATCAATTACAATGTATAATCGATTGTTATCCATTGGTACTTGTGGCGAATACCTGACTTTAAGTAGGTTTTTAGCCTTTTGGCTTAATAAAATTTTGTTACATTTGTTAACAAAATAAGCTTAATGTCTGTCTATCTATCTATCTATCTATCTATCTATCTATCTATCTATCTATCTATCGTGTGTGTGTGTGTGTGTGTTTATTTTACTATAAACCAAATTATTACATTGGCATGATGGAGATAATTTGGCTAGGTGCCTGTTTCAGTTTCACGTAAAGCTTTTTTGATTCTAGGGTCATTTAACAGCACGGTGCTATGAACCCGAGATGCAACTAGGAGCTGAAGGGGTTAAAACTGATTGCGGATATGTGTTTTATATGCTTCGTGGCGTCGGAGCTCCAGGATTTTGGATACTTAATCGAATAGAACTGGGGCACGTAATTAACCCTTTAATTGTTAATAAGCAAAACATGACACAAAAGTTGAGTTAGGGTACTGTATTATCATACGAGATATGTGTAAGATAATGTACGCTTACTGCAGCAAATCTACATGTCAAATCGCAGGCTAGTGTACAGCCTCAAAAATATCCTAAATTTGCAGCACTTACTAAAACAGTTGGAAGTCGTATCGTTACTTGGAGTTTGGCTTTTTAGAACATTAGTGAATAACGTTTGCATTTCAAAGACTAATATCGGACAGTTTTCAGCAGCCAAAAACAAGATATTTATTCTGGTGGGCGGGCTGACGGTCAAGATGCCGCAGAAGCGTCTCCAAATACTCCACCCATGCACACACAAAAAAGTGGCGATGACGTGCGCGCTGGGAAGCACCCAGCAGAACGTGCGCGGCCGCGGGAGGGGCCGATAGAAAATGGCGAGTCTGTGCAAAAGGCAGCAATGCACGATCGAGAGGCGCGGCTTTCGGCAGGAACTTGACTCGTGGCGGCATAAACTCATTCACTGTGTAGGTAAGCTCTTTTCACATTGCATGCAGAACCGACTGTCGTTTCTCGGGGCTCGGTATTTGTGGAGGTATTATACGTTTTGTGTCGGTTCCTCCGAAAATTCTCTTGAACAGTCAGGAGCGGTACGGAGCTGGTTTTTTGTCTCGCGCAGCTGTTACTTCAAGCAGTTCGCCTCCCTCCGCACATACCCAAAAATGCAGCTTGTTTTTCAGCACAGTGCTTTCAGATTCGCTTTCGCGACCATTGTCATGTCCTTTATTCATTGTGAACTTTCTCGTTTTGCGGTTGAAGGCGGCCTGTTGGCATATTTAACACCCATCCCCCCAAGAAACACTATTAAACAAGAATAATTAACAGTTTTTTTTGTTTATTTATTGTACGGAAAGCGCGTCACGTGACCAGCGGGGACCGAGCCTTAGCCAATGAGGGGCCAATGCTCCGCCGGGGTGCGCGCACCACTTTTTTGGTTTTGCTGTGTTTCCTGCTTGGGGGCCGCGATGCGCGTTCCTTCAGTAACGGAGCCGGGTTCCGTGCGGCGCGCAGGGAGCGCGCATTGCTGCAATGGGGGAAATGTCACTGAAATATATTTGGTATTTTAGGGACGGGGGCGGAGATGACACAATGAAAAACGAGATTGACGAGCTGCCAGTGAGACGCAGCGGCTGCGCTGAGCTTCGTGGCTTATTAAAACAACCTGCTTTAATTTAACCTACAACATATAGGCTAGTTAGCTGGCGCAAACTTGGATCGGGTTGGTCAGCTAGTTAGTAATCGTTTTGATACGTTTTTGACTTAATGTAGCTTGCCGATTTGGCTCCCCTGTGAAATTGTCGTGCTGGCAATATGTATCTAATTACTTAAAATGATCTTTTGCGTATTAATAAAATTGATCGATAAGCAAGCAGCAGGCGGTCCCGAGAAAGCCAGTATCGCCGGAAAATTGCAATCGGGTTATTTAGGGGGTATCGCTTCTGAATTGCGAGGTTTTAAAATTGCCTTTTAGGATGTGTGGTACATTTGCCCGTCTTGCCGTAACAAATCCCCCCTCCCCCCTTTTGCCTTCTTCATTAGCTGTCTGTCCCCGTTTAATCCGGTTAAATCTGTCATATTCGGTGTTATTTACAGATTATGCTCCTCCTGGCTGTGATCTCCCGGGACACGAGTCCGGATAAAATGGCCCAGTGTCATTGCGCATTAGGTCCATAGAAGATAATGATTTGTTTTTGGACGAGATTTCCGTATTTAAACTGCGAAACTCTCTTCCTCAGACACTGTAAATGGTCTCTCTGTCCGCTACAGTGTCCCCCCCCCCAATGAAAAACTTAATTTGTCACCTTTTTTGTCTCCCAGTTTTTTGCTGTTACAATGTATCTGCCCTTTGTATTGATCTTGATTATTTTTTATTAATGCCCGTCGTACACGTATTGCGGAAAAGGGCCAGCCCTGATATATAGATTGACACATAGTTTCTGTATCTTTAAATCTGCTCTTAATGTAACAATATGTGATTTGCTCTAATATGATTTAATAAAGCGGGATCAGTTTTAATTCAAATAAGCCATGCAGCGTCTCCGTGCGGGTTAAGAAGTGAAGACTACACAGTCCCACTAAAAGGCATATCGATCTTTTCCGTTTAAAACCCGATCCGCTTCCACAGAGCTCACTCCGTATCGTTTGTTGTCTTTCGTCAGGGCTGTGTGATACTGAACGTGTTGTAATTCACAAGGTTACGTGTAACGTTTTGCTGAAATTAAAGGAATGTTAAACCGCTCAGTCTTGCAGATGCGTCACATTTGCAAAGACATTTTTATTGATCGAAAGCTAAAATTCCATATCCACTTGTTTTTAAAATGAGGTAATGTTACTGCTTGTAGGTGCTAAAACCGTCAGACAGCTTTCAAGATTTCTTTTTTTGTACTTGACTTGGTTTAAATTGTATGGCATCAAAATGCAAAATATGGTCTTCTGGGGCTTTTCAGTAAATCATCTTCAATCGGGTTCAGTGAACCTGTATTTACAGTTATACATGTATAGGCCGCTGGTTACTGCATTTTATATTTTTGTGCACTCTTATACTGGTATTAAAGATAGATATTGGCAGGAACTCCTGGCAGATTTACTTTTCAGGTGCGGGGGGGGGGGGGGGGCGCCGCGCGGGGCGGGGGGGGGGGGGGGGGGGGGGGGGGGGGGGGGGGGGGGGGGGGGGGGGGGGGGGGGGGGGGGGGG
>JAODLD010000047.1:3737239-3749705 GCA_026781065.1 Mormyrops boulengeri | reverse complement strand
GTGCATATAAAATGTTTTCCTGTCCTTGTAGTATGAGGAATGAAAATGAAAGCTTCTTCTCAGGTTGTCTCGTCTCTGTATGGGCGGGGCAGATCAAGATGGCTTCAGAATGGATGAGAAGGGCCCCATTTAAAATGCATAAGGCGTGGGCCTCTCACCCGTTACTTATTTACATATTTATTGTTCCATCTAAGCCGTGTGTGAGACCCCAGCATTTTCTGATCTGCATTCGGTATCCTCACATGCAAAAAACACCAACAGTAATTAATCAGCCCAGTCCATTTTTACTTAGAAGTAATGTTTTCACCACATATTTTCACTTTCAAATTTCCTATTAAGATGTATAAGCTATAACTGTAGAAATGCATTATGAGTCAGCTGAGAACATAATCAAATGTGATTATGTATTAACAATGCGTTTATGGGACGTGTACGTTTGTAGAACGGTATCACCCAGCAGTAGCATTTCTGGAACGCTTCTAGAATTTCAGCCATTTTGATATTCTTAAATAGAATTCTTGTTCCAGAACCATTAAGCATTGAGTTTTGATTGAGTCTTTCACTAATATAAAGGGCTCGTTCCCTTGTTTCTCTTTTAGGATCTCGAGTCCTGTTGGGGGGTGGGGAAGGGAGCTATACCCCAGTGCTTTAGACTAAAAAGGAAAGAGGCCAAGGGGGGAGGATGCATTATATATTATGGGTTCAGTCTATAAATCACAATTTCATTAAATGCTGTGAACTCTGGGTTTTGGATGCTCTCCTGGGAAGCCCAGGCTGCCTGCTCACACCGCCGCCTCATCTTGCCGTTTTCCCACTCTCATTTTGCTCCGCAGGACACGGCACATCGCACATCTGCGTGGCTCTTTGATTTATTTGATATTTTTATTTTCTGTCCCATTGTGAGCTGATTTAAATTCTTCAGTAATCGCTTGACTTTTAGGTTTTAATTGTGCGGAATGCAATGAGGCAGCCTAGTTTTTAGACAGGTTTTATGCAACAGAGAGTGCGGTGTGTTTTATGTGCTGGTTGTGTTTGGCTCTGATTTTAATTTAATGTTTTTTTTTTTTTTTTTCCTTTCTTTAATGTGAACACCCGCTTGGCTAAAAGCACCCATTTGCTGATGTCGTGTTGCCTGGTGGGCTTTGCAGCATGCTTTGGAACTGAAAAGCCATAGATGTGTAGTTACTATGTATAGATATATATATAGTACTTTTATATAGATGTGACACCATTGGAAAGATGTTTTAAAGAATAATGTGAATGCCTGTGTTTCATTTCGCTCCCTGCATTTGGTTGTGTTGCTTTGGCTCAGCTTGTACAGTGGCGTGGATGAATCTAGTTCTCTACCTTGCTTTGTGTTGTTATCAATCAAGACAGAAAAGGTCCTATATGATATGAGGTTATATTTGTAAATCTGACCAAGGAAAAGAATGTCAGTGAGAACACAGAGTGCTACTCTAGTAGGTCTATATCTATGTCTGTATGTCTTGGAGTGCTGGCATTCTGGAACCTTGGGAGTGTTGTTTGGTATCCGCCCGTCGTATAGCGAGTCCACTCTGCATTATATCCACAGGTTGTTTCCTTTTCCCCGCACTGTGCCTATTTTAATTGCAACTTATTAAAATATTGCTTAAAAATGTCCATCTGTTTTGTTTCTGTGTTAATGTGTTGCGTGCTTGACTAACGGAGTAATTAAACAGACTGTAAATGTGATGTAACACATGGATCGCAGGCGTTCAACCATGTTAGTACTGGTTTTTCAGTTATATAAATAACTGTCATTTTTGTTGTAATCGTTTTGAGAGCAGCACCCTGATGGTGCTTTGCCTGTATTTGGCAAACTCAGCCCAGATGCCCTAATGGCAGCTCGCAGACATGCATTCTTATCTGTGCCCACTTGGGGGCGTCCTCCAGGTATCTCAGCCTCAGAACGAGATTCCTATGTGTGTATTTATTCCGGTTGTGCCTTTAAAAGTGACGTTCTATAGGCAGAGCTGGTGTCTAGTGGGGTCACTGGTCGGCGTCATTGGGGTGGTAGTGAGCAGGGCGACGGTGAAATCAGACTCGATGCTCCGAGGAGAATCACACACATTTAATTTTATCGAGGAACAAGAAGGTTGAGGGTCGGGGGAAACGGTCGCCGGTGGTTCTACATACATTCAGCATGACGGCAGTTACTGATACAAAAAGAATCCCCCCCCCCCCCCAAACCTCACAAGATTTATGATATCCATTAAGCGTAAAACATCAGCAAAAGACCAGTGGGGTGGGGGGGACTTCAAGGCTTGGGACGTTGAACTGGATTTGTGAGTCACTTGTAGGTGTGCTTAAATGGAGGGGGGAGGGGTATTTCACAGAGCTTTCCAGTAAGAGCTTTGTGGTGGGTTCGGATGCCAATGGACTGGGGGGAGACTGGGGGATGGGGGCACTCTCAAATATCAAAAAACAAATGCTTGTGTCCAGTCCCCGACTCTGACTATAAACATTTTAACATATAATACATTTAGCTACATTTAACGCATTAATGCAGTTAACTGACGAGTGGCGCAACAGATTTCTACCAGGAAGAAGTCATATGTGTATCAGAAACGGAAATCCCAGGCGTGCTGAGAATGATGTGCTGAGTGGATCTGACTTCCCGTTATCCGGGCTTTCGTGTCGGAATGACGCGCTATGCCATTATCGCTGCAGCTGGACGCTTACTCGTACTGTCCCAGCTTAGCAGCTTGCTCTGTGCCGTGGTCACTGCCAGCCCGGCTAAGAACTTACAACCACCTGGTCTGGCCCAGTCAATCACTTCACCTCCTACCCATGATCCCCTACTGTCAGTAAGCGTTGGGCCGCAACACCAAACTTTTGCCAACTCAAATGTTTCAATGCTAAAATACCATCAAATCATAGCGGTAATGAATGCACTCCTTTCAGCAGCCTCAAAGCAGCCCCCAGCGCCTCTCGAGGCAGGCCCCTCTTCAGGGCTTCGAGTGTGACCGCGGTCCTGCTTTGCAGTGCCAGTTATTCTATTGCCAGCTGTCCACAGCGACCACTGGCCAAAACTGGGTGTGGAAAATAGCCAGGCAGTGATTCTGCTTCTCGTTGGTTGTGTGAGGTGCTTTGCTGAGCCACCCACGTGAAAACGGCAGAAATGTAACTTCGGTGTATTTATAAGCCCATAGATATTATTTAATGATTTAAAATCAGCATGTTATATGTAAGTGAATATCATGGCTGTTCTGTATTCTTCAGACAATAACATGCACAGTGTTTAACAATTTCAAGTTGCAGTTTGGACTGGACAGTAACTGACTTGGTGTTTGTCTTGTGTCACTCAGCTTAATCCTCCACATTTTTATTACTGAAAACAGGCAAATCTTTGTCGGATCTTTTTTTTTTTTTTTCTCTTTTAAATGTAGGGAAGAAAAGCTTGAAGCTCCTCCACAAAAGGTATTCACAAGCATGTCAGACCACCGTAAGACCACCTCACCTGAAATAAAGCCATCTAGCTTTTTGGCATCTTGCAAACTGGTTCCTTTGAGCGTGTGCAGGAAAAAAAGAAAATCATAAGCAAGGAAAACTGTTCCGATGCCGCACTGCGATTTCCGAGGCTTCCAGAAAACACAGATTTACTCATTAACATATAAAAATACTATACGAAATGAAATAGACATATATATATTAGAATCTGTTAGGCATTTCTGTTTGAACAGAGGGCTAAAGAGTTACACAGGAAAATAAAATACAAACTTATAATCAAACAATGCCACAAATTATTAAAAAACAAAAACTAAAACAAAAAAAATCTGCACCTTACCATTGTGTAAGTAATAGAAAAGAGAAACTCTACAATTTTTTTTGTTTGTTTTAATCTTCTGGTCATGCAATACTTTGCACAATCAATACTGCCAGCAGAAAGGGGAGGAGCTTATATCTCTCCTATTTGCACTTCTCGGTTCGCCTGCCTTCTTAGGATTTGCGGGGGCTGGGTCTTGGCCAGCAGGTGGCAGCGTGTCCCTCTGCACGCGGACAGTCCTGGACGCTCCCTCATTTCTGGGAGTAACGGTCGAAAACGTGTGAAAACGTTTATGTACATGAAGCCTGTCTGACCTGATTTTTTTTTCCTTTCCGTTTTCTGTGCATGTCGGGTGCCTAGCAAAGTAATTTTTAATACTGTGTTACTATTTATTAATGGTAGGCAGCCATCAGACCCTGAACATGCAGGTCTAAGAGGACACTGTGCTCTCTTGTCATTATTTCAATGATTTTTGAACGAAGCTCGCCAAAGAATATGTCGTATATTACACTGTAGAGACGGACTGTGTTGGACCGCTATGTTGTGTGAGGTTCTGATCCTGGTTCTGGTTCTGGTTCTGGTTCTGGTGGGAGATGCAGGAATAGGGTTAGCCAGCTGTGCAGTGTGGGTAAGACGTTCGACAGCACGTGGGTTTGGCTCAAAAAGGGAAAAAGAAAACATCAGCTTTCAGCTTTAGTCGCAGGCCCGGTTGAGAGGAGGAGGTCCAGGGAATCCCTCAACACGGAGCGTCACCGACATGCCAAACTCCATCGCCATGCCTGGAGGGGACCAGCATGGGAAGAAGGTGGTGCATGTTTGTGGGGATCACCATGGTCAACTCCCCACCAGGCCTCTAGGTGGCGACCACGGGACACTTAACGGAGTGGCTGATGAGCGTCCGAAGGTTAGACAGGGCTGACGGCCACTATGGATCTGAAGGCTTTCCGAACTTTGACCCTTTCGGACAATGTTGATGAGTGTTTCTATTTTTGTTTTTAAGTCATACACCCTTAGAAGGGAAGAAATGTCCTATATTACAACCACTGTAGTCCATAATACATATATATTTTTCCATATATATTTTGTTATACTCTCGCTCTTGCTGGCTCGCTTCCTCCGTCGCTCTGCCCCCTTGTAGGGGGCGCTACATGCACCCCACGCAGCCACACTCGGCTGGCTTCTCCACCTCCTCAGTGAAGGAGCTGCCATCACTGCACTCGAAGGCGTATCTCCTGCGCTTCAGCCTGCGGGGGGCACAGCAGGCGCCGGCGCGACACCCACCCCGGCATTCCACCCAGGAGAGGGAGCGCGTGGTCTGGCAGATTGCGTAGCCGCGCTGCACCTGGTGGAAATCCCTCACGGGCTCTCCGCGGCACTCCGACACTGGTGAAGGAGACATGGGATCACCCACAGCAGACACCAAAGCCTCGCTATAGCCTGTCAACAGCAGCTCCAACTGGGATTTAACCTGCTAAACTTCGGGTATCTCGTGTCACCTCACCCGTGTCGCACAGTTCGCCACTGTAGCCCGCCTCGCAGTGGCAGTATGCCTGCCCAGCGTCTGAGATCTGGCATCGGCCATGCGCACACCGCAGGTCCCGGCAGGGGTTGAAGAGCTCCCCCTGCTGGTTGCACAGGGCACCGCGGTAGCCCTCCTGGCACTCGCAGCGATAGGTTTGCTCATCCATGGGAATGCACGTCCCGTGGACACACCTGTGGGGGGTCAGCCAGCTTAAACACTTTAAAAGGCACTGTTGTTGCTATTACTTATTTTTTGATACTTCGGCAGATCAGTGCTCCTTCTGGGATGTGAAAAGTTAGCCTGCACATCACAGGCGTGTGGCCCTGACAGTTACCCTGCCTGGTGTTACAGCCTGGGCCCCATGCAGCGCAACCCCTCCACTTGTTCCCTGTCCTAGGACCCCCCTGGGCCCCAGTTGTCATCCCCCGAGACAGTAGGCATGGAAAGGGTCAGGGTATATTAGTTACAGACTACAAACCTCCAGTAGAGGTACGGATGCATGCAGTGGCTGCTGTTCCTTAATTATGGTATTTAAAGAGTAAAGGTGATAATTCGCAGGGCAATTTTTTGACGGATGTTGCTGGGCAACTGCCAATCAGGTGAGAGACAAATGGCAAGTCATCTAGATATGGTTGGATGTGGATGACTGCACACAACTTGCGCATGGCCAGTTAAAGTTTCTCAAATAGAAATTTGTTGCCCAATATCAATGGGATAGTGCCCACAGACATTGCCCAAAAAATTGCCCTGTGTACTGTCAGCCTAAGACTCTGTATATTCAAACCTTACTGGCTCTCTGTACCTGTATGAAGCCCTCCCCACACTATGCCAAAAGTTATTTTATCATTCTAAGCAGCACTCCTGTGCCCCCCCCCCGGCAGAGCCACTCACTTGCTGCCCTGGCAGGGGTTGACGGCAGGCGTGTCGCAGTGAGGCCCACTCCAGCCGGGTCGGCAGTGGCACACAGGCCCGGCGGCACCATCAGGCTGGCAGATGCCGTGCAGGCAGTAGAGCTTGCGGCAGGGCTCACAGCCGGGCACCACGCCTGGCTTCATCTCCGTCTTGGTGAAGTCCTGCAACTCGTTGTTGATATAGAGGCTGCGGATGCAGCCCTGGAAGCTAGAACCATTCTGCAGCTGCCAGAGGCGGAAGGCAGGCGAGTGCACGTCCATGGGCATGCCTGTGGGGGGCACCAGAGAGCCGTGTGAGCAGGGGGGGCGACTTGGGGTAACAAAGAATCTGAGTTACCAGCGACAAGGACAAAAATTTATGCATCACAATATTTGCATCATGCTGAGTCTGAGTATTTATTTGTAATTATTCTTGCACTCTAAGGACGTTTATTTGTATTTCTCAGGGGCCGGAAAGACGTGTAGAGTAAGATTTTCATTGCATAGTGTGACTGACTGCTGTGCGTATGACAATAAATACTTTTGAATCTTGAATCTACTAATAGTCCACAGGTATAGAAAGGCTACATACTAACATGCAGTTTGGGGTGCTTCTGGTAGGCTCCACCAATAACAATGGCACTCTGTGACAAGCAGGGTTCAATGAGTCACTGAGAAGCATGTGGGGGTGTCGCTACTGTCCTCCATAGAGGGGGCAGATTCAGCAGAGCTTAATTCTTTACATGGATAGGCCTAGTTCCTTAAAGCGGCATTTTCTACATTTGTCTTGACAGTGAACCGTCTTGTGTCATGGAAGGGTTGTCATGGAGTAACGCATCAGTAATTGATCCTGACAGCACCCAGGGCTACTATGATAATGGAAAGAGCGGGATACCGCGATGCCCTCGTTCCTGCAGAAGGTGGGCGCTCCTCTGCTACGTTACTCCAAAACCTCGCTGCACCCCGCTTCTGAGCTCAGCCTGTCTTTTATTGTAATGAAACCGCGGCAGGTTTCCCAGGAGCAGATCAGCTGTTTAACACAGAACTGGCTTAGCGTTGCTAGATTATTAGATTCTTAAGGATATTAAGGATGAAAGACTGCCAGTTCATGTCACTTCCTGACTGGTCAAATCCATAATGACACCATAATTACAGCAGGGGGCTGGCTTCTCTGATTGGCCGGACCCCTCACACAAATGCATGGATGGAGGTGTGCATGGGCGGCTCACCTACCCCCTACATATAGTGGAGCGTCTCTGTTGAGGGAGCGGACCGCCCCCAGGCTGTCCATGGTGGTGGGGAGGCCGCCGTCGATGGACAGGTTCACCATCTGGTCGAAGGTCACCAGCTCCACCGTGTGGAACTGGCCGTCGTTGATGGTCTCGGTGCTGAGGAAGGAAGGAGTGATGGAGAAACACCGCTGACAGAAGCCTGGGTTCGGCTGGCTGGGTTCTTCCCAGTGGTGCGGTGCCCTCGGGTTACTCACCTGTAGATGGCATGGCCGGGCTGGCTCCCCGGGTCATAGCTGACCTTCACGTGACCTTGGTGCAGCTCCACGGCGATGTGGTCATTGTCTCCGTTGTAGAGCAGGATGCCGTTGTCTTCAGCTGTGGACACCTGTCTCACATGGGGGGGAGGCAGTCTTGAGTGTGTGTGGGTTATGTGATGTGTGGAGGTGGTGATTGGCTAAGCGGGCTCTGTGCACGATTGGAAGGTTGTGGGTTCAAGCCCCAGCCGAAACAGACCAGTCACATATCCGTGGGCCCTTGAGTGAGGCCCTTAACACCCAGCCCCAGGGTGCTGCACGCTAGCGGACTCCGCACTGTGATGCCTGAACTATGAAGATGAAGTCAGCAAAGAGACAAATTTCTATATACCTGACCTTGTGCAATGACCAATAATGTGGGGGCATTTTTTCAGAACTCAATGTTATCAAAATGCCAAACATCTTGTATTTTGTTTGGCTACTTTTGGTTAAGGTTAGGGCTGGGTAGGATTTACAGGTGTTACTGTCAGGATTGGGGTTTGCCCGTAGAAATGAATGGAGAGTCCCCACAAAAATATGATTAGAAACCGGTGTGTGTGTGGTGCTGAAACTCTCGCTGTGTTCCGCGTGAACTACGTGTGTCCTTCGGCGTTGCCGGCTGCTCTGTCTGCATTTTAGTTCGTGGACACATTCAGTTTGTTTGCATTTATTTATTTTTGTTATTTCTCCGCACTCAGCCCCTAACAGCTTTTTGCCCAGAAGGACTCTGCAGTGAGGGAAGCACATCTGAGAAACAATTAACGTTAACAAGCTCGTCGCAGGTATAACAGCAATTAGCGATTTAAATTTCCAAGTCGCTGCTGACTTGAAAAATAGCCAGAAGGGAAGACAGGAAGCAGCTTTTCTGTGCTCCACAGAGTGTGAGGGTGTCTGTGTCTACCTCTGTCTATGTCAGTAGCTGTATTACCTGCAGTTCAGATTAGGTAATCCCTCTATAGCTGAGACGTAAAACTGAGGTCCTGACTCTCTGAGGTCATAAAAGATCCCTGGGCATCTTTCGAAAGAGTAGGGGTGGTACCCCGATGTCCTGGATGTGTGTGTGTGTGTGTGTGTCGGGGTGTGTGTATGGATGGATGTGTGTGTCAGGGGGGTGGGTGCGTGCATGTGTGTCGGGGGGTTGGTGCGTGTGTGTCGGGGTGGGTGTATGGATGGATGTGTGTGTCGGGGGGGTGTATGAGTGGATGTGTGGGTCGGGGGGGTGTATGGATGGATGCGTGTGTGTGTGTGTCGGGGGGGGGGGTGTATAGATGCATGTGTGTGTCTCTCTCTGTTCGTTGCTATGGGTGGGGGTGTATATATGTTGGGTTTTCGGTCTGTGTGTTGTGAGATGTCCCCACCTGGAGTGTGATGTTGGCTTGTGGCCAGTTCTTCAGGTCACTCAGTAGCACGTACGAGTCCCTGTCCACGAAGTTCACGCTGACCAGCTTTTCACAGCGGGGACCGCCGAATCCGGGCAGGCACTGGCAGAGAGCGCGACCCGCCCGTTCCAGGCAGGGGGCACCGTTCTGGCAGTCTGCCAGCTCGCAGAGGGACAGCGGTGTGGCAGGGAGCTCACACAGCTGACCACTGTGGAGGGGGGGGGAGAATGTGTCTCTGTAGTTCATGGATTAAATTAATCCATCTGTCTGTCTGCCTCTCACCTGTACCCCTCTGTGCACAGGCAGGAGTAGCCATTGATCTCATCCACACACTGTGCCCCATTTTGACAGCGATGCTCGGCGCAGTCATCGTGGTTCACGCTGCAGTCGTCACCCACATAGCCTGGTGAACACACACACCTGCAGACACACGGACACACAGAGAAAGGATCACTCAAGGAGGAAGAGGGCCCATGAATCAACAAAAATATGGGCATCCACTGACGTGGATCCCATTACAGAGCAACAGGGCACTGGAGTCTGAACTGCTACTCCTGGAAAGAACAACAGCAGTGTTTAATATTTTACAAGAGAAAGAGCAAGTGTAAGGGTGTGTGAATGAATCATGCCGGTCGATGGTGTGTGTGAGAGTGTGTGCATGTATGACTATGAGTGGCTCAGGTATATGTTACATTGTAGCGAGCAAATGTCTTTAACAATGTATAAAAATCTGTTATTTTGACCTTGTGGGGACAATTTTTTCTGCAGTTAAACACTATAATAGCCAAAGGTCTTGCATTTTGTTTGGTTACTTATGGTTAAGGTTAGGGCTGGGTGGGGGTTAAGGCTGTCATTGTTGGGATTAGGGCTTTGCACACAGAAATGAATGGAGAGTCCCCACAAAGATATAATTACAAACTGGCGTTTGTGTGTGTGTGTGTGTGTGTGTGTGTGTGTGTGTGCACGGTGTGTTTTTGGGGCGGCTGCCTCGCCCAGCAGAGTCTTACCTGGGGCCGGTCGCCGTGATGAGGCACGTGGACTGGTGCTGACAGGGGCTGCGGCCGGGGGCACACGGGTCCTCCAGCTCCTCACACATCTCACCTGGGGGCGTGAAGAGTGGCGTGTCAGATTCACTTCACACGGACAGCTGAGATATCGACAGGTACGGCAGATCACACACGGCAGTGAGTCACTCCAAACCAGCATTACGGCAGGAGTGTGTGTACGTGCGCCTGTCTGTGTGTGAAAGCACGGTATTGCATTAAATAAAGCATTTTAAAAGTTAATAAAGTAATTAGTAAATCAGCTTTTTGTATGTGTTGCTGCTTTGCTCTCTTTATATGGACACCCTACAAAAAACTCTGACGGAGCACAGCCACAGGAAGTGGCGCATGTTTTGTTTGAGTCGGCACGCCCTCATGCCTGTGTACAGGGGACCACAAAGACAGGTGTAGTTGTTGACTCCGTCCACGCAGGTGGCGCCGTTCTCACAGTCATGGTCCTCACAGTCATCTACATTGACCTCGCAGGTGGGGCCCTCGAAGCCCTGTGGGCAGGAGCAGCTGGGGGGGGCAGTGAGGGGTTCGGGTTAGATGTCAGTTACATTCACAGGGGTCTCAGTGTGTGTCTGTGTCGATGCCTCTGTGCCCCCCCCCCCCAGTGCTGCGATTCACATCTGCGCACCTGAAGGCCCCGCCCTCCCTCGCACCAGCCCGGCAGGTGCCTCCGTTGGCACAGGGGTTGCTGGCGCAGGCATTGGCTGCTGTCTCGCAGTCCCTGCCCTGATTGGACAGAGGGTAGTGCTAGTTAAGAATGTGACGTGTGACGAACGTGAAGCTGCTAATCTAACAGATAGCAAACTCCCCCTTAGAGGGCGCCATGTCAGACTGGCACCCACTTTGAATCCCGTCGTGCAGGTGCACTTATAACCGTCCACCAGGTCGCTCAGGCAGCTGGCTTGGTTCCGGCACGGGTTCGACAGGCACGGGTTGCATTTGGCCAGCACCGCGGGGTCCACCTCACCTGCAACGGGACCAGAATGAGGATAGTGAGAGGCCCATCCAATCACAACACTTCACTTCTCTCTGATAATTACCATAATCACTTGCACGGTTCGCAATTATGTAAAATAGCATGGTGCAATATTAATACTAAAATTTATATTAATATAATTTTAAAGTTCATTTGCATTGCAAAAGCAGTTTGTGCAAACATGTCACGGCACCAGTGATACAAAACATCCGTTTCCTGTATCGATGGATAAAAAGAGCTGAACTACCCCTGTCCTCCTATCATGGAAGAAATGCAGCACTGGCGGCACTCCCTGATACCACAGCTGCTGTTTTCCTCTCGGAGGCCGCGACCCTGTGCAACTATGCGTGTGGCTAGAATGAGGGAAGTGCGGGAAGTGCTGCATGTGGGCGAGGCCCCCGCCACCGCCAGCATCATGGTCCTGTCGCCGTCAGCGCTTAAAAAAGCGTCTGCTGGATCCGACTGGAGGCACCTGGCACAGAGCGGCGAGACTGCCATTTCCATCGTTACTGCATCGTTACCTCGTTTACGTAATTATCCCCCTCGCACACCATCGCAGCAAGGTCTCGGTGACCTAAATGTTAGCAGCTTAAATTCGCGACTGTCTGCAAGGCGCAGTGTGCGGGTGTAAGAACAGACTAAATTAGCCGCGGTCTCTATGGCTCCTCTTCCTTCTGTATCACTCTCTCTCTCTCTCACCATCTCTCTGTCTCACACTTTTTCTGTTTTTCTCAAATTCAGCTGAATTTTGATTCAACAAGGTTCATATTGACATCACATACAGCACAGCCAAAGTCTTACAACTGAATAAAAGTTTTTTTTAAATCTAAGATGAACTGTTTCTCTGCTCCCTTTCTGTCTTCCTCCCTCCCTCTCTGTCTGTCTGTCTCTGTCCCCTCCCTCTGTCTCTCCCCCTCCCCTCTCTCCACCCCTCCCGCCCCCTCTACCTGTCTCTCCCTCTCTCTTTCTCCTGCCCCCCTCCACCCCTCGCTCATACTCTCTCTTTCCCTCCTCCCTCTTCATACCTCCATCCCTCTCTCTCCCCCCTGTCTCTCTCTCCCTCTCTCTCCTTCCCCCCTCCACTCTGTCTCTTTCCCCAACCCCCCCCCCCCGCTCACCATGGCACTCGAACTTCGGTGCCGGCGTGGTCAGCAGCAGCTTGCCCTCCATGCCCTGGGGCCCGACGCAGCGGGCGATGCCCGGCTCTTTGTAGCCTGTCTTCACCCAGTCGGAGAGCCAGCGCAGGCGGCAGTCGCAGTGTAGGGGATTTGCCCCGATGCACCAAATATATAAATGTACGAAACCGAAAGTAAACTAAGTCTGTCAGTCATT
>JAODLD010000047.1:3675653-3687220 GCA_026781065.1 Mormyrops boulengeri | reverse complement strand
CAGCTGTACCAGCCAATAAAAAACCTCACTGGGTCCACAGCTGTACTAGCCAACAGCCTAACTGGGTCCACAGCTGTACCAGGCAATAAAAAACCTCACTGGGTCCACAGCTGTACCAGGCAATAAAAAACCTCACTGGGTCCACAGCTGTACCAGCCAATAAAAAACCTCACTGGGTCCACAGCTGTACTAGCCAACAGCCTAACTGGGTCCACAGCTGTGCCAGCCAATAAAAAACCTCACTGGGTCCACAGCTGTAGCAGCCAACATCCTCACCAGGTCGACAGCAGCACCAGCCAACAGCCTCACTTGGTCGACAACCATACCAGCCACCAGACTCACCGGGTCCACAGCCGTACCAGCCACCAGGCTCATTTGGTCCACAGCCGTAGCAGCCACCAGCCTCACTGGGTCCACAGCTGTACCAGCCACCAGGCTCACTTGATCCACAGCCGTACCAGCCACCAGCCTCACTGGGTCCACAGCTGTACCAGCCAACATCCTCAAAAAGATGTACTAGCTCTAGCCATAGAACAAAAAGCTCTAGCTGTGGATGATGCTCTCACCTCTCCAGCAGCGTGACGCCTAGCTAGCAGGGGCGGGTGATAGCTACCATCACATCCATCTTAGGTTTGGTTCAGGATTGCAGTCAGTAGGTTGTGTGTTTGCATTCTCTTTATTAAGCCACACCCACCCCACAAACACATTAACACACACACAAACAGAATTAAACGGACATTCACACTTTCGCTAATACTGACAAACAAACAGTGACTGTTGAACAAATATTTTCCTGGTTGTTCATGCACATTTAGTAAACATGAACTGAGTAGAGGGCACACCGCGAATAAGCAGGGAGGCCCACAAGATGCTGTGTGAATAGGGAGCATGTTTCCAATGCTGATATTTCATTTAAACAGTCAGCGGAAACATACACCACCGAGAGTGCACTGGAGCGGACTTTTCCATCAACAAAGTCCTGGAGGGGGGAACCTATCATGTCTTTGAGAGAAGGACACTTTGATGTCATGAAAATCAATGCCTCCCCATCATTTTTTTCACATTAAAAACTCCAATACAAGTCCATGCTTCCTCCAGACCCAATTACAAAGACTGGAACCCCCCCCCCGAGGTCTCGGGCCGGGGGTTCCTCCTGGCGCAGGCCGCTCTTCCCATCCGTTCACCCCCCCCCCCCCCCCCGCCACAGGTCGCTTTGAAATAGGCATCCTGCCGGCCATTCGCTTTGAAGTGCAAATCCAGGTGCCCTCATGCTCACAGGGGGGTAGATGAAATGCGGCGATTTCAAAGCTCAGTGATGGGACCCCCTCAGTCCCTTTCGCTCTGCCCCCCCTCCCGTCCCTTATCTGTGCACCTGCTCACTAACCCCTCCCCCCCCATCTCTCACAATTCTTTCAACGCAATCCAGAAAGTTCTATGTACTGCCAATTTTTTTTGAAAGTCTCAAGGTGACGCCTGTGAAGACCAAAAACTTTCCAGTTTCCATTTCCCACTCTGCTGCTTCCCTGGGTGTGAACTCACTCTCTCTTTCTTGTTCTCTCTCAAACACACACAGTCTCTCACACACACACACAGAAACAAGAATCATTATGGCCAGACTACAGTTGAGTGCAGACAGGCCAGGCACGATTCGCTGGATAATACACAAGCGACTGTTCTGCCCTGAACGCATTTATGTGCTTGTTTCCCACGCGGTGCGCTGTTAGGTTCCTGAGGCCTTCATGATTACGTTACTTAACATATGCCCCGGGCCGCATCCCAGCATTCTCTGCCAAGTGGGCGCTCTGTCATCATGCGCCATTAGCGCCGTGCGGGGGCTTACCTACAGGCCGCTCTACCTTCTGTCGCCGACGGCAGTTTCTAGCAGAAATGCTTAAGCGACGGATATGGTGTGGTTCGCTTTTATGAGTTTGCTTATATTCGCGTGTGCGGCGTATGTGGGCGGGTGAGGGAACAGACACGTAAAATGCAACTTCATGCCGCTCACAACTGCCACTAAGAAAAGACTATAAATTTATCTGATGCTCAACACCCAAAAATTGATCTTCATCTGGTGGCAGATGCAGAAAGTTTCAACCACCCAACCCCTCCCCAACCAAAAAATAACACTCCCACCACTCAGCCTCGGCCCTGCTCCCATCTCCCACCGAGAGGATAATGAGATCGGAGCCCCACGGCTCAGCCACAGCCGGAGCAAGCGCGCTTCTGGGCACGGTGCTGTCAGGGTGAAACAAGCCAGGCAGCACGTTCAGCAGCCTGTCAGTGAAACGCGCGGGTCGCCATGTGTCGAGCGCTTGTAAACGAGGGCTGCCGTGTTCGGGATCCTGGATCCTAGCAGTGACAGACGTGGGTTGGGGGTGTGTATTCAACGCTCTGTCATTCATAAACGAGGTCCAATGTCCATTCAGTGGCCTGCCAGTTCAAGCTTGTTCCATCTCCATGTGTGCGAGTTTCACGTACACACATGCCGCTTAGTAGTTAGACATGGTTCGATGCCCCCCCCCCCAAGAGGTGTGGCCTCGGTGAGTTTAAAAGCTGCCGGAGTGCCGGCCTGGCTGCCTTGGTGCTGTGGGATGGACGACGTTCAACGATGCTGCCGGCTGGGGATTGTGGGATAGCGGGTGGTCAGGGCTTGGTTACAAGCTGTGTGTTTCCCTAGGTCACTCTCGGGTCTGCAGTGCATGCTGGGAAAGGCCGAGGTTTGGCTGCAGCGTAGCACAAAGAGTCTACATATTTATGCCTCTGTCGGACACCGGGACTAGATCACTGCGATCCGCCATCGCCACGGACTACGGAAAGCCCAAAAAATGGCAGGAATTCTTCTGCCAAACTCTAGCATTATTTATATTTGCTCGCCGGATACTCTCACAAACCCAGACCCAACTTAAAAGGGTTTATGTACGTTCCACGATTTACGGCATGGGCCTGAGTGACCGACACAGGGCCTGGCTCATGATCCGCCTGCCCAGCCCGGCAGCTGAACTGTTTCACCTAGAGCTTCACAAGAGGCAGCCTGTTTAGCACGGGACGTGTTAAAAGCGCAGGAATTCTTCACGTCGGATTTGTGGGTGTCCTTCAGGAAGATGAAAACGGTTCCAACAAGCAGGAAGGCAGCAGAGTCTGGAACGGTCTTGGCTGGAACAAGAGGTTTCTGTTCCGGTCCTCCCCCAGCGCCAAAATCGAGTCGGGGAAAGCAGGGCAGGTCCAGGGGGTGTGAAGCGGAAGATCGTCATGCACAGATCGACAAACGCATATAGAGAAACTCATGCACAGACACACACGCATACACGTACAGGCACATGGACAAATATCCATAAAACCCCCCCGGAGAAAGGTGAGGAATTATGACATCGGCATGGGAAAGTTCTCTGCAGGGTTCTGTGTTACAGAGAAGCCATATTCTGTGGTCTCCCTGTCATAGCTCTGCAACACACTTCTACAAACTTGGCAGATGCCGCAGATCTAAAATGTAGTAGATCCAGGGCAATAGTATACAACATGCAGCCTTTAAATGGCTGCCCAGCAAGGCCTTCAGGATGAATGAACAGTCCGAGGTTCCAGAACTCCTGCTTACAAATGGACTAATGTTCCACAACACCCACTTATAAATGTTCTAAAGCAGTGTTTCCCAATCTGGTCATCGGGGACCGGCAGTCTCTCCACGTTTTTGCTCTACCAGGAGCTGGGAGGGAACAAAAATGTGGACCATCAGTAGGTCCTTGAGGACCAGATTGGGAAAGACTTTTCTAGAGCATCTCCATATCCAAGTCTTCATGTTCTGGAATACTTTCAGATGACTGATTCAGACATTCTGAGCAGGGCCTCCTGTGAGAAGCTGCTTTCAATGGGACACCTGACCTGCTACCTACAAGATATTTGGTTGTGCCAACCTGGTGTTCAGAGTGCAACCCAGAAACACTACCAATGAACTTTACACTGTAGTCAGCTGTGATCCTATAACTCTTCCACACATCACCCATTTGTTCACTTACAGTATATTCCCAATCTATTAACTTATTTACCTACCCATGATGCCACCCTGTGCTAGGTAGACAATCTAGTGTTAAACGTATGTGCAAAACTTCATATGTACATACTTGCATATTGTCTTGAAATTGTCTCGCATGTTATATGTTATAAATGGCCACACCCACCCAGACAAATTCCTCTTACGCATAACAAACTTGGCCAATTAAGATCTTTCTAATTCTGATGAGGAGAAACGAGGGAGCTTCAACAACATCAGTACAGGAAGTACAGCATAGAAAGTGCACCCTGCACCACCACCCTTCCGGAACCTTCCCTGCTCCAGGGCCAGGTAAGCGCCTCAGCCGCTGATGGCATCCGTCTGCTGTGGTGGGCATTTCACACAACAAAAGCGAGCTTTAAGTGTCAAAAGACGGGAGAAAGAAAAACAAACCTAAACAAAGAGTTGGGGTTTGGGCACAAAAGATCGCAGGAGTTGAGGAGGAAGGGAACCTGGGGGCTTCCTCCCGTCAGGAAGCACAGGATCTCCAGGCCCTTAATTACACGCCAGAGATTTGAACCGCGCTGGCATACTGAGTCTCCTGGCTTTCTCTCCACGATGCCAAAACAAATATATACTGTTTACCTCCCTCAGGTCTGGGCGGAACTAAGTGGTGGGAGGGGTGCACAGACCCGTGCATTGCAAGATCTTCTCTCAAAGTCAAAAACAGTGCGGAAAGTGGAGGGGAAACACTTTGAGAGAAACACAAACTGAGGTTCACATCTAGGTGTGTGTGAGGTAGAGCCATCCTCGAGACTGCCGTCTGTTTGCCTTCCTGAAAGGCGAAGACGCAAACGCTGACTGTCACCTCGCCGCACAGCAGAAGCGGGCATGGTGGGGGTGCTCCTCGAGGCAGCTCTCAAAGTCCTGATTCCAGTTTGAGCGTGTATTTGATCGCAAAAGCCCAGTCTGGATCCAAGCCCAGTCTGGCTGAACTGAGAAAAGAAACGTCCGTCTCTCAGCACAAACAGTACCATGCAGGGTTTAGCAGACTTGGTCAGACATGATGCACAGACAGACAGATGCACAAACCTAGTGCTGGTCAACCCATTAAGTGACATAGGCGGCCTCCTAGGGAACCACCGCCTCATGGGGTGTCAAGATAGCAAGCCAGTGTCATTTTGTCTCAGACAGGGGGTGCCGGCAGTGAAGCCTGCCTGGGGCACCACATGGGCTCCGATCAGTAGTGCACAGACGCACAGAAAACATCTACAAGGGTCATGTGACGCGAGTGTGATAATCAAGGCCAAGTAATGTGACCTCACTTCCTGCCAGGAGAGGTCAAACTCTCGCCCTGCCATCCACTGCCTAGGAAGCACGTGTGAGACAAAAAGGCAGACGGGGGCTGCCCAGGATCTCCAGCTGGGGCCCAGCACGTAGAGCTCCTTCAGAGGGAGGAGCCACCAGCATCGCCGCCAACTGGCGACCCAGCCACCGAGATGCAAATGTGTCCCAATGTCGCAATTTGCCGTCAGCTCATGAGTGGGAAACGAATTTCCCCGGTTGCCCAAGCTGACAGCTGGGACACAAAGGCAGACGTCTCTCTAATGGAAATGGAAGAGGACCGACCACCTGGACCTCTCGTCGCTGGCAGATCTATCTGGGAGACAGGCTTCCTCTGGGATTTATGGATGAGGAGGCCGCGGCATTCTGGGGCATCAACGTCATGCCAAGTGACTGACAGGTTTAATGGTAAATCATTTCACTGCAAAGCCAAAGCAGGCCCCGCCCATCTGGGGGGGGGGACATTCTACCAATCAAAGGCAGGATTCCACCCCATCCACGTCTCCTTGGCTACGTCACCCATCCGGGGCCCACTACGGTTATTAAAGTCCTTGTGCACCTCCATGCATCCCCCTTTGCTAATAATGATGGTGCGGCTTTTAAATCAATCCCCATCTGACTTCCGCTTTCTTCAGATGGTTATATTTTCAATAGTGCTTCTGTTTCTCTTACAATTAGTGTAAAGAAGCCAAGGACAACCTATAAAACACACGTCTAAACAGCTTAGACTGGCTGCATCTATAAAGGCAGTAGGAGACCGAGGGAAGAAGGCACAGCGAACCATTCACAAGCTAACAACCTTCAGGGCACACTTCGAGCAAAGTGCTTTTGTCAGCTCCCCCCAGGGACGCTCGCCAACATGTGCAGGGCTGAGAAGACATGTGTCTCACCTGCCTTTCTTTACTCTGACATCAAGATGCCTTCATCTCAACCACTCACAGATTAACCGATTCATCCAGCGTGATGTTTTTCCAGAAAAGCTCAGTTTAGGTATCAAAGGTGGTGTAACAGGGAAGCTGCTGGGATTTGATGCCACGACCTTTGAGTTCTGAACCCACATCCCTAAACGCTACATTACCATTGCTGTGAGCTGGCACCTGTCACTGGAACCAAACCAATCCTGAAAGTGGGGAGCTCCTGTCATGTGATGCCCAGTGACACAGCTGGCCGTCGTTTTAAAACAATGAGAAGCAGAAGACGCTGCAGAAGGTGCTTGGCTAAAGACGTGGAACATCGTTGATTCATGTACATTTCTTATTTATTTAGCAAACTCTTTTAATCAAAGTGACACATTTCGAGAAAACAGGGTCAGCCTGCAACAACTGAGGGCTATGGGCCTCGCTCAAGGTCCCTACAGTGACCTGCCAATCCTGGGATTTGAACCAGTACCCTTGCAATCACAGGCACATGATGCTGACCCACTGAGGCACAGTGCTGAGGGGAGGAGGGTGAAAATAAAGTTCATTAATAAGACAATAAGCCTGTGCAGTTTGGGCCGATGGTGTCAGTGTCGCTCATCCTGCCTCTAAGGGGAGGGGCCAGGCCGGGTGGGGGGGCGGAGCTCATCGATAAGGCCGCCTGGGCAGTTTGGGCTGCTGGTGTCAGTGTCCCTCATCCTACCTTTAAGGGGCAGGGCGAAGGCCTGGCGGCGGGTGGAGCTCACCTTCCGACACTCTCCTTGGGAAGCAGCTGGGTCCGCTTTAATTAACCTGTCACTCCAGGCTGGACGGTGGCCCGCAGAGCGTGTCTGTGGTTTAATGCCGAGTGCGAGCATGAGCACAGGGCAACCTATATGTGTGGCGGCAGCGTCTCTGCACGGTGATGCGGGTGCGAGCGAATGTGAGACCTGCAGGCGTGTGTGTGCGCAGGAGGGACACCACCTCAGCTCAGGGCTTTTGTTAACGGTCACACATAGACACATGCAGACACACTCCTGCTGCACTACCCTCCCTCAGCACTGACCCCTAAAGAGAAACAGACCTATTAGTCCTCCAGTAATTACTCCCCTTTCCCAATGACCGCCGCTCCTGCCACCTCCTCCCCCACATTGTTTCTCAAATCAAAGCCCAAAATGACCTATTGCTGACAGCAATGAGAATTCACTACGTCGCCCCAAACGTCTTGCACCTCCGACAGACACCCTCTCTGCCACTCCTCGTTGCTACGGCAACCTAGCCTTGCATGCCTCCCCCCCCCCAAAAGACAGTAGGGAGAAAACGGGAGCAAAGTCACTGTGATTGTATCTGATTAACAGTGAATGTGGTCCGGCAAACGTGCTTTACTGAACAACACGCCAAAGCAGAGCAGAGTGAATGTGGGTAAGCATCCGCGAGATCGAGAAGATCCAAGGCAGACAGCAGGAAAAAAAAAAAAAATCAGCATAAAGCCACAGCAAAGGGGAGTCAGCCGACCCGTGGAGAACGTTGCATGGAGGTCAGCTGACCTGCAGGGAACAGTCATATTGGGAGGTCAGCTGACCCACAGAGAACGTCATATGGAAGTCAGCTGACCTGCGGAGAGCCATCATATGGGGAGGTCAGCTGACCAGCAGGAGAGTCACGAACGAGCCATCTTTTTAGATAAGTTACAGCATGCAGGACGTTAGATGACATACGTGAGAAAACATCAGGAACAAATCTGGTTTGAGACACGCTCATGAATTTTAAAAAAAGGCAGCCCATTCACAGACCGACTGGTGCAGGAACAACACGATCAGCCCTTTTATCTCTGAAAATAACTTGAAAACCTGCTAACCCATGCCGCACGGGCGGCTGTCATTTTTTTCCTTTACTGAAGGGGGCATTCGGCAGGGGCGTCACGCCTTGTTTTTGTTTGACTCCCCTCGCCGCCTGTGTTTGTCTATCTGCTTCCCGCTCTCGCCAGACCATAGAGCATAAGGCCTTGCGTTCTCCGCCCCTCCCCCCCCCCTCGCCCATGCCCTCCTCCTGGGCCACACAGACGGTGCTAACTCCCCCCGCCCGTGTGCCCCCGTACAGCAGCCGCCTGGTCCTGGCACAGCCCGGATCTGCTCGCCCTCTCTCCTGCCCAATCAACAAGCTGCGCCTTTCGAGATGTGGGATTATGGAAACTATTCCCTTCCCGCCAGATGTTGCTCCCCTAGGGGGCGCCTGGTAGCCCCCGCCACGCCAAGCCCCGCTTTGATGGTGAAGTCACAAGACGAGATTACGGGGGGCTACTCTTTTCAGAGTGTGTCGGGGGTAGGTATGTGGAAGGGTGTCATAAATTAGGACTAAGCCCCCACCCCCCCCACTCTATCCCCCCATCCGGTCCTGCCGCATACCTCCACTTTGTTCCCAAGCTTTACGGCATTCCAGTGAGCGGCAGCGACTGCCGCACGGCCCTCATTAGCCAGCCCCCTTTCCCGGCTCACGTGGCACACTGGCGGGGGCCATCATCGACCCCCAAAAACCAGCTGGCAGAGAGTGGTCTGCGCAAAACAGCAAAAAAAAAAAAAAGAAAAGACAAACAAGATGAAGTTTTCAGCCCACGGATAACGAGCACTTCCTGCTGTTGCCGTGGCGGCTCTCCCCGTGCAGCCTGGTAACGAGATGGGCTAATTACCAAGCTGGCGAAGACAGTGATGAGGCGGGACTTGGGTTCACCTCTCACTCAAGTCGCCCGGACTTTTACCAAGGAAACCCCTGCTCCCCGGGGGGGGGGGGGGGGGGGGCGGCCGCCCCCCTGGAGCCTATCCTAGGAACAATGGGCACAGGCGGGAACCAACCCTGGGCAGTCACCAACACACTGCAGGGTGCACACACTCAAAGGGCCAATTTAGACTCACCAATCAACCCACCCTGCATGCTTTTGAACCGTGCTAACCACTGCACCACCGCGCCACCCACCTTCCTCCTTCCTTTGGGGAATTCAGTCGTCTCCCATTGACATACAGACCAATTGATGTGATGCAAAAGATCTCGGTCAGAAACACTGGAGATTATAGCCAAAATCGCGATGATAACAAGGGCAAAGCAGCTTTCTTGGGGGGCATTGTGTGGCTCAGTGCTGGACTACCGTGCTAATGAGTGGAAGGTTGCTGGTTTGAATCCCCAGAGTGATTTCACTGTTGGGCCCTTGAGCAAGACCCTTCACTCTAATTTCTCCAGGAATCATCCAACCCTGCTTTCTCAAAAGAATGCACATTTTACCTAACAGCACCCACTAAATAAATAAAATGCTGAACCATGTTTTGTGTGCAATTTATTTAGATCCATGGCCTGATTCCCACCCATTTTCCAGCTCCTGTACCTCAGTAAAGTACAAACAACATTGCACTAACAACATGAAGGTTGTGGGTTCAAATCCCAGGGAGCATAGGTAAATTGTAATCCTTCCCGCTACTGCAAGTTGGTTTGAATAAAAACATTGGCTTAAAGTCCCAAGTTCACATCGGAGACCCCAAACAGGATGCCTGTCCATCACAGGGCATGCCCTCATGTTAACAAGCACACACTACTGGCAAATTGGAGACACCAATTCATGCCATCTCATGTTTTTGGGCTGCAGGAGGGAAACCAGATAATACAGAGGAAGCACAGAGTTCAAACACCCAACCCTGGTGGTGTGAGGCAGAGGTGCTACCCACTGTGCCACTGTACTCATTAAAGCAAGCCCATGGAAGCCCTGCTGGAGATTACCGAGATCACACTCACTGCCGGATCCAGTGGGGCGGTCCTAAAGCCTGCCGTGTTCTGTCCTCGGCGGTGTAATCCCACCCCCTCTGGAAAGCTCAAACAGGTAGGTGCAGCGCTGTTCCAGGGTCGGCCCAAGGAGAGTTTGCAAGGACGGGATGTCAGTAACGTCATGCAGGGCCCGTTGCTGACGTAAAGCCCATCTCAGCTGTTGTTTTGACATGCCGCTGCAGGGGGGTTGGTCACATGTTCCGACCCCCGGAGGGGTCGGAACAGACAAACCAATTACCTTTCTCATTCCCAGCATAAAAAACACTTGATCTCTCACTTTCCGCTATAAAATACTGCAAAGCTCAACATCTCTCTAGGATCTGAAGGAACACATCTTCCAGTTAATTAGCTGTATATTCTGATACAGCCGCCATGCTTTTACTAGTCTAGAATTTCAAAAACATACATAGTATTTTTTTACTGGGCTTTCTTTTAAGCAGACTTGGCTGTAAAATACCCAAATCATGTTCTATATGATGCCTGAATGTCTCTTCCCAAAGCCCACAGTATTGAAACAAGTTATATAATATGTGTATAACCTTGTCGTGTTGCATTATTTATGCCACCTGGAGATCAGGTTCACTTACACTTTAACACTTTGCACTTTACACAAGTGGGCCTTTGCTGCTTGTGGGTCTCTCGCGATGATAATTTTCAACTTTTTGCCTTTTCAACACATTGTCACCAAGCGACTGCGTCCCCAGGGTGAGAAAGCACCGATCCATGTGGACACCTTGAAAGTAACCTCACCATAAGCTTCTAATATTCTAAATATTAACTGTGAAAGTCTGAATTTCGCATTTCGTACTGACAAACCTGAGCCCGTCAAGACACCTTATGGGATGAACAAGACCCCCAAGCACATCCTATCTGCATTTCAGGCATCCTGTCAGCGTGTCAGCAATCAACACGTAATTCCCACTGCATGACGGAGGTATTTAAAGTGCAAGGACGTGCGAGGAATAGCTGCTTGCTGTCTTATTCACAGAGTCCCACCTTCTTTGCTGAAGGTTCTGCAACACCAGGCTTATGATACCTCCTGCGGGATTCCCTTTGTTGACCCCCCCCCTGCCCCCCCCAAAACAAAAAAGCTAGGATCCCCCAACAGGACAGGAGATGAACTTACTCTACCCCTGTACCACCCCCCTTCCGAGATCCTCTCAGTCTTACCCCTGTCTCCAGATTCCCCCCCGCCTGGAGCATGTTGCCATGGTAATCAGCATTTTCCCACACCGGCAGAGATCCTCCTGCTGGTGCTACATTACCCACATGGCCACATCCCGCCCACATCCTGGTACACACCCACATCCCACCCACATCCCACCCACATCAGCACAACACCTCCTGAAGAAGGAGGAGGACGTGCAAGAACAGCATGCCGTCAGGGAGAAGCAGCAAAGACACACATGCTCTCTTTCTCTCTCTCACACACACACGCATGCACGCACACACACACAAAAACACACACACACACACAGGTTTGTAATTATATCTTTGTGGGGACTCTCCATTCATTTCTATGGGGAAAACTCTAA
>JAODLD010000047.1:3638930-3662423 GCA_026781065.1 Mormyrops boulengeri | reverse complement strand
ACACACACACACACACACACACACACACACACACACACACACACACACACACACACACACACACACACACACACGTCTACAAACACGTTACCTTTCGCACGTTCCGACCCTTTAATTAACTGACCGGTGCAGTGTGCAGCGGCACCTGGACGGACACTGGCCTGTCTCTACAATTAGGCAGCTGAGGTCAAAGGATCACCGCCACACTCCCGTTTACAGAACCCCCGAGTTTCATCCCGCGTCAGTCTGACAAGCCCAGCCCTGATGCTAACGATGGTGTGGGGGTTAGCTCGGGGCAGGACCCAGCAGTCATCTCCCCAGGAGTGAGTCTGCGCTGGACCTGTTTTGGGGTAGTTTATGAGAGCTTAGGTAGTAGGGGGGTGGGTTATAAAGATACCCCCCCCCCCCCAGTTACCTTGCTGGCCTATCGTGATGTAACAACCAAATGCATAAATTGTCCAAAGAGGCTGACCTTTGACCCCCCCCCCATTTAAAAATGCTGTTCTGTGCCCTGACATGCGCCACAGTAACAATACCAAGCTACCAAAAAAACCTAATAAATGACAGAAGCCAGATGCTGAATTGTTTCAACACTGATACAAATAAATTAAAAAGCTGACAAATCTTCAATCTAACGGCGCAGAGACGTGACACTCGGGCAGATAAGTCCGCCTGTCAGAAGCCCGATTAGGCGGCGGGGCTGCGGCGTCCACTGCACAAATCTCTGCTTGTCAGCCCGCTCACCGGTACCTGGCCTTATCTCCGGGACCACGTGTGGGTCTATTCGGCGCTCTGCAAACAGGGGCACAAAAGGGGCTCCGAGACGGTCCGCAATAAACCCCCCCCACACAATCATGTCTTTGACTGGGACGTGATGAAAACAGCCTCAAATGAAAATGAGGTAGAATCCAAGATTCCCCCCCCCCATGCTTTCCTTAGGTAAAATGAACCTGTCAAGAAGCATGTCTGGCTCAGCCTATACCCAACCCTGGGGGAGTGAGGCCAGGGTCAGGGTCCGGGTGCCCGGCGCGCCCCCTGGTCAGGGCCCGGACACCCTGCATGTCCCCTGGTCAGAGACTCAATGGCTGCAATCCTGAATACATAACCTATTAGGGGAAAAGGGATGGACAATGAAAGAAAACAAGCAGATGTAAGGGTAGTGGAAGAAAGAGAGATAGCGAGCGAGCGAGAGAGAAAAAGAGAGATGCTGGCAGGCTGTAAGGGACGTGAAAGCAGCTCGCGTAGTTCCAGGGAACGTCCAGACGAGCGGTGATACGGTAGTGCTGGCGAGACTCAGAGGAAACAACGTGGCTTTGATTTTGGGCTCAGCCTTTCTCGGGAAGCCAACAGCCGGGGGTTGGAGGGGGGGGCATGTGCGCAGCCAGCTAATGACAGTAGCCGCCACATTCGCTGCACCCGGAGAGTCATTACAGAAGCTCGTCTGAGGGGGTAGAGAAAGGTCAGGCCTGACCTGCATGCTCTCTGACAAGTGCAAATGGGATTGGGGGTGTGCGACCCTCTCGTCTCCACTCTCCCTGCACCGTTTACAAACCTTGTCAGTGTGAAGGGGGCCGCCCGGGCCCTGCCTGGGGGCTCGGAGGGGGCGGGGGGCAGCATTATGTCTGAGTGGCAGATCTCTCGGCGGTTGGAAGGGTGTAACAATACTGAGGCATGGCTGTAAGCCATACTTTCCGAAGCGGGAGCGCATTTCCACGCAGAGCGGAACAACGGATCATGCTGTCACTTCTTATTTTTTATGATGATAATAGTAAGTGATTTTCTTAGCAGAAGCACTTAGAATTACATATTACAACGCAAGGCAGAGACACTAAATACTTTATTATTATCAAATATACTATTGATATTAAAAATACTAAGGGTCACTGGCTTAGAAAATGTTTTTTTTAATCAAAGAATTGGAGAGGGAGCGTTTCCAATTCTGCCACGAAACATTTTAAAGTGAGAGGCGATAATAGGAACATATCAGAATTCACAAATACCAACTAAGCGCAATCCACAAGGGTATTCAGACAATTACTGTTCTGAGAGAGGTACGTTCATGACAACGGAGGACGAGGTCCTTATGGCCACCGAAAGCTTATTTGAGTAATAATGTTTAATGAACACGAGCGCCATCCATTTTTCATGCGGCTGGCTGCGATGCGATGCTGGCGCGGACGCTTTGTATGGACGGCTTTTGACGTGCGCAATCACTATGATGGATTACCCGCTGTAATGGGGATGTCGTGTGGGCGTATTCACTCCAAGTTTAGCGTGGCTTTTCACGCAAATAAATATCTGAATAACATTTCAGCTGACAACATGCATACGTGTCTGACACAGACGTATGAGGCAAAACTGAAAAAAAAAAATGCTTCGGAAAAATAATTCCCGTTTCATAAAGAATAACAAAAACATTTAAAAACACAGATTTGGGTAACTTTTCAGCCCGACACCGGAATGCGTAAATGCCAACAAAACAAGTCCAGCCCCCTTAAGGTGCTTTTTACGCCTCAAATATATGGCCAGTACACGAAAACAAAATAAAATCGACTGAAGTACATTTCGGGATAAAACGCGGTCTATTCGCACAAAGCACCGATACATCGAGATTTTCTTTAAACCGCCAGTGAAACTGAGCAAAAAGCTGTCATCTTTCATTCACTAACACGCCGAGTTTTGTCCGTATTATTCGGTGCATATTCTACAAAACAACGCAAGAGGTAACGACCATACAAAAACACAGCCGCACCGTCTCGCCATTAAAAAAATAAGTAGACACTGCAACATCTGCTACTACAAGGTGCTGGAAATGAGACGGGGGGGGGCGCATTAAATATGCACATCTTCCTTCGCTACATGCGAGTCTGACACCCCGCTTCAGCCCGTCTGCAGCTTATTTATAATTCAGACCAGCGCTGTGAACTTGAAACAAAACTATCCGCAATGTACGCGTCTCCCTCCGCTGTGATTTCTCCTTAAAAGCAAACTGAAGTCCACAGGCAGCCTCGCTTCCACCGCCGCAGTCCGCCGCTCGGCCGCCCCTCACTGTGCACTTTCGGGAATTCGGAAACCCCGGTTTGATAAAGACTAAAGGCTTTTTAACTCTCTCGTCTTCAGCACCTTTTTGGCACTTCAGGCAAAACTATTTCCCTGGCAGTAAAACTCCGAAGGTGGAGGAGCCATGTGCCTTTTGCACCTGGAGTAAATTCTTCAACGATTCACATATATATGATGACAGATAACGGGAAAATAAATATTTCAATTCCAACTTATTTTCTTGCAAAATGCATTGGGAAAAGTTTACTGTGACGATTATAATAAATGTCTTGTTTTGTGCCTATTCGGAGGTGCACATTATCGGTACCTTGGAGCGCAGGCGTTTCCGTCACCAGCAGCGGCTGCTACGCGCGACCCCATTTACGGCTCTACTTTTGGGGTAAAGCCCGCAGATGCAGACAAAGCACGCGGGCGCCTTGCGTGCGCGGACCACGCTGGCGCGCGGCTCGGACGCGTCTCGCGGCTGGTACCATGTCCCCGCCTGCATTTTTAGCAGACGCGTTAATTATGTATGTGCGTGTACATCTGCGCCTGTATTTCCGCAGAGCACCTATTAATACCTGCCCCACTGTGGCAGCACGTTTCACCACTGCCATACAGGTATTTTTTTGGGAGGTGGGAAGCTTAACATTGTTTTAATAGACATTTAACAGTTCCCTGCCTCCACCAAGCAGATACTTACAGCCTCTCTGTGTTCCTGGGAATGTTCCTGGGCACAGTCCTGATGCCCAAACCGTGGCAGTCCACTGTGGTGCCGCTGCAGGTGCAGAGAGCAGGGCAGGCGTCGGTGAGCCCAGCACCTAAGGCGGCCCACACCAGCAGCACCCAACACCACCGGCATGCTCTGACCCCGGCCTGGCCACCGTCCCTGGGCATACTTGCTGCCAGCTACAACCTTCTCCACTCGGCCTTGGTCCTCAGTCCCACAAACCTGCTCCCCTGACTCTAGCTCCACCCGTGAGCAAGAAAAATATTGTTAAAAATCTAATGCATTAAAAAAAAAAATCACTCACACAGATAAACTGTCTAAAAATGTTTTCACAGCTTTGATAGGAATGTTTTAATTAAATGCCAAACTGCTATATGAATCTGTGTTCTTTGCCGTTTAGTTATATCCTTCTCTAATCCAAATTTGTCCCCTTTTCAGGCTCTCCTGTGCTGTCTGACTCTCTGTGGAGATGTTCTCCTTCTCCGCTCTGGAGTTCGATCTTTCTCTCTTCCACTCCAGTGTCTCGTATGCCAGCCCATGAAAGAGGGAGCAGGGCAAGAGCAAAAAGGGAAAAAAGAAAAAACAACACACACTCTCTCTCTCTCTTGCTCCCTCCCTCTCTCGCTCATACACACACAGCAGTAATCCATCACAAGGATCTACAAATAGCAGCTCTTCGACTCCTCCCCTCCCAAACACCCCCCCCGCCCCCCTCCCAGACCCCTGCCTGAACTCGTGCTCGCTCACCCAGGCTCACAGCAGACCAGGAAGCGGCAACTTGCATGGAGGAGTCTCATCCGAACCCCCGCCCCCCTGCCCCCAACACTCACAAGAGTTGCCCACAGCTCCACAGAGAATCAGCTTCGTACAGTGTGGGGGGTGGGGGGGGGGTGTTCTAGTAGTTTGGGGCAGCGTCGGACAACTCGCCTGCCCCACCCCCGCCTCAACCGAATGGAGTGGCAGGAAACAATCAGCTTTAATTTAGATGTGTGTGTAATTGGGGGGGGGGATCTGCTAGTGAAAGGGGAGAGCCAGGCCTATAGCCACAGCGGACCCCATTCTTTACATTCTGAATTTCCAAATAAGTCCATCAGTAGTGGGGTGGGCCCAGAATACAAAGAGTATGACAGGAGGTGGTCAAAAAGTGCGACGAGGAGGCATTCTGGGCCAGGGCTGGCAACTGGGTGGCGGGGGGAGGGGCTTATTTACCTGCCATTTGCATGGAAGGGCAGAGGGCCAGGCCCTGGAAACAGACAGGCTGCACCAGCTGTGAGTCAGGGACCGGGGGGGGTACAGCACTGGGGATGTGTGCCCAGGAGGGCTCTCTTTGTTCTGCCTCTTCAGACAAGGAACGGCTTTGGTGTCTCCCTTCAAATTCAAAAGGCATGGTCAGATCAACCCCCCCCAACCACTACCTCCCCTCCGGCATTCGACTGGCACTGCACTCAGCCACCTGGGGCCTGACACACCCCTGGCACAACTGCAAACAGATTTGTCTTTAATTATCCATAATTAGCCAAGTTATTTCATTCTTTGTCGTGCGTTTCCATCTCGGTGTAATTGCTTAAGGTTGTGCTTCGCACTTTGGCGGCAGAGAAAATGGATTCGCAGGAAACGCAGGTCAAACATGCAGATTGCTGTAGCGCAATGTTAGAAATATGTCTGGCACAAGGCGATAATGAACCGTGTGATGAGAGCTTGACGCGTGTTAAGAGAACGATGTACTGTGTAGCCAGTACTGGTCCAAAGCCCTTGTAGCGCCCCCAGTCCAGAAGAAAGCGACAATGACTTGCTAAGTCGGTGCCCCAGCTGCCTCTTGCCTAATGAGTTGAGCGGCACTGTGTGATCGTACACAGCTACAACCCTGAAGCTCAACTTTCTCACCAGACTGCATCTATTGGTTAAAAATGTATATTGATGCCACAATTGGCTGCCCTCGACAGTCAATTTGCAGGAAGGGCGATGGAGCGCAGCGCCAGACCGGCTCAGTAAATACGGATATGCATGCTCCCTTCGTGATGGCTATCATCAGTTTGACCGACTTAGCAGAGCTTCGCCTAATGATTTCTGCAGCTTCGTTTTGTTCTGCTGTGCAGGTCTGGACACTTTTTAACGTACGAGCCACACGCATTAAAGCGCATCTGGGAAACCCTGGGAGCAAAATGTTAAATGTCAGCACACAACAGGGATGGCCCCATACCTTTTAAAAACAGCACAGCCACCGAGCCCATCACAGATGCATAGCAGAGACCCAGAGCAGCTGGCTCACATCCGCCCGAGACAGCAGCATCTTCGCAGTCATTAGCTGCATGTCTGCGTTCGGCGTGCCGGGTCACCGGCAGTACAGCGGTCCCAAAACCAAAACCGGCGCTGTATCGAAGGGGACAGCGGCCCCATTTCCACGCTACATTTCCGCTGGGCTGGAGCCTGTGGATACAATCAAGCCTGAGACATTCAGCATGCAGAACACCAGGCTACGGGAAGCTAGAGAACTGTACCATTCAAAGTTATTTACTGAAGTTAAGCAAAAGCCAGTTCCGCACACATGCTTTATTTTAAATGTAATATCCTCTAGAATAATAATCTTAGTCCAGGCCACAGACTGTGGACCAGTGGTGAGCTCCTAGGAAGGCAGGTTCATATCTTAGAGTCCTTGCCCATTGGCGCTTCTGTTGTACCTTTGACTGCAACCTTTGGTAAAACTCCAGTGGAGGTTGAACGTTACATTAATACCCTTTGGCATCTGAGGGGATCAGCGATAGAGCTGAAACTGCAACCTTCACGGAACACACGCAAACATTTAAGCAAAGCATATTTTATATATATATATATATATATAAAGCAAGACAAAAATACACAGGGACACCTCGGGGCACTCAGTGAAGTCGGACAGGTGGCGGCGCGCTTAGAGTGAAAGGCTACATGTCGGACGCAGGCCAGACAGGGAGCATGTGGCAAAGGGGCTCCGGGAAAATGCCCCGGTAAAACCGCCCAGCATACATGGACAATGCCTCAGCTTCCTATACTATCCTCTATTAGTAAGGAACATAGTTGGCAGTAGGCCTAATTACGAGAACTGACAGTGGTTTGACTCTGCATACCCCTTGGTTGGTGGTTATCACTTTCAAAGAATTGGCATCCTGACAATAACTAGTTAATGGACCTTAAATAACAATGCCTAAAGCTATTCAGCTTCAATGATGAAAATAAATGCGATACAAGTGATTTTTTTTCTGGGAAAATCGGAGAAGATATATTTTGTACATTTACCAAAAAATCTCTACATCTTATAAAGTGCGCAGCGAATAAGGGATACGAGTAAAATACGTCGTATAAAGTTTCTTAGTTCTCTACACGCAAAAATCAAAAAAGCCAAATAACTGGGAATTTCCGTTTTCTTTGATACACCGTCATCTAGTGGCTGGACACTTCAACTACAACATCAATGTAGCAAACAAAGTGTCATAGATGGATTTTAAATTAAAACACAAGCAAATAGAGCAGAGTAAAACCGAAAAAAAGTTTAATTCAAGACTAAAAAAATATTTACAATGCTACACTGTAAATTATATCACAAATATAAAAAGCACGTGTGAACAGTGTATAAGACGTCAATGTTTTCACAGCAGGTAAACACAGGATTCCTTATATGATTACAATAACAGAACTGAACTTTTAGCAGTGTCTCTCCCTCTCTATGGCAACCTTTCAATTAAAAATAAAGGACGCAGCGGTTTGGACGAAAGGCTGATGAAAGAAAAGATCTCCGAGGTTAAAGTTAATCACCAGGAAACTCCAAAGTAGGGTACAAACACATCCATCAACAAAACAGAGGTGAGTAATTAATAAAACAGGGGAAAACATTTAAAAGCCACCATAAAATTTTATTCACTGCACATCCGGTCAAAAAAAAAAAAAAAAAAGGACTCACAGGATATCATCAGGAGTGTATAAAATCCACAGGGCTTTTAAGGTAACAGCTTATGACGTTTTGTAACAACGAAGCACAAACACTTCCCTCTTAAAAGGATGGATCTCAGCTTGGAGAACGACACATGCGATCATTTAAAGTGAAAAACGCTCCACTCGCCTCACAGGCTCATATGTAATATTTACAGCAAGGTGCATCTAACACCCCGGAGTAATCAGACTTTTCTTGAATACAGGAAACAATTAAATGAGAAAAGTACCATGGAAAACAAAATTGCATATGCATTACTGTCATGAAACGAGGTTTGATGGCTCCTGCTTGACAACTCCCCCAGGACTAATAGATAGCTATGTAAAAATTACCCTACAACCAATATTTATAACTCTCACAATCCACTTTTAAAAATCCTGCTTCATGCAGATTTGGAAACTTGACCATTGTTTACACTCTGCTGGTTTTAATAATTAATTATACCAATTACATTTTCAAATCATATATATATTTTCAGACCATATGTAACACACAACTCCTCCAGCAATTAACCAGAAACAAAAAGCAAAATATTTCTAACAGTATTATTTTTATGAGACTTAAAGCAATACCTACTAAACAAAAGGAAATGGACTTGCAGCACAGGACAGATTTTGAATTGAAAATGTACATTAAAATACTCCCATTGACTGTACAAGATACAAGCAGATTAGCATTTCACCCGCACGGACCTGTAAAAGGCGCCCATCAGACATGCCTCACCGTCGATTCAGAGAAACCATACATCACTTGCAGAAGAAACTTCCATTTCATCAGTCACCAAGTCCATTAAAACTAAAACCTTCCTACATACTCAGAGACTGACCTTCTCAACAACAACTCTCCCGCCACCAAAACAGCTAGTCATTCCACTCCCAAAACATCCACAACCTCACCAAACCCATCACACACATAAAAAAAAAAAGATGCTTTTGTTTTCTATAGACATTTTGAGAAACACAACCTTGAGACTCACTGGTACAACAACAAAAAAAAAAGAAGTAAACAAAGATGATGTCCTTGTGGGGGAAATCTCACCATTCATTTCATAGATGCAGTCGTCCCTGGCAACACAGTCAGCTTTGCAGCCAATGGAACCACTATTTTGACCTTGAGAGCATCAGACAGCTCGTACGTCACAGTAAATACAATTACTTGAACGATTAAAAACAGCTTATGGAAATAAAACTGTAAAAACAAAAAAACTCCCAGGGGAGGGGCAGAGGCCAGACTGATAAGGTTAAACATAGAAACATTTTCAGACAGCAGAAGACAGACGCCAAAGGAGTAGACATAATATCTATTTAAAAAATAACATCCCATAATATCAATTTAAGGAACATCCCAGAGGAATTCAGGCTCATCCCAGGATAAAAGTAAACCTAGTAACAAGAAAGCATGTCCATTAACTCGAAATCCAGTGGAGTCTACATATACGGAGGCTATTAAGCCACTAACATTTAAAACACTGGTACAGGACTGAATAAATATCCACATAATGTGGGATTAAAGCCTCCCAGCCAAATATCATCACATATCGTTAGGCGTATGCTTGGGATTAACAGATTAACGGGATTAATCGGTAAAAAATGCGCATTCATAAAAAAAATATTCAGTCCCTCGGGAGGGATTGGAATATACCACAGTCATGTTGCAATAACAATAACATTAATGCAAACATTAATATGGCACTTTGTAAAAAAAAAAAAAAAAAAAAAAAAAAAAGCATTTCTGCTTCAGTCTGCATCTGATGCATGGAAGTCACATGCAGGCCCGGTTTGTGTGTCTGACCGCCTGGGCCAGTCAAAAGGCAGCCGTGCTCCATACAACATAACAGATCGATGTGAGGCTCTCAAGTTACTGACAGAGAATGGCCCAGGAACAGACGGGTGGCCAGCGGCGGCCTCGCCGTGTCCGCGGGCCGCACGGCACCCGACGGGAAACGGCTTCCTCACGATGCAGTCACTCACAGCACCTTCAATCACAGCTCTTACAAATCACATTAAAACATAAAAAACATTAAAAAAAAAAAAAAAAAGTCACCAGAGATCCAGTGTAAAATGATCCCTGCCCCTAGACTGAGGACTCCTGTGTGGGTATAAACCACACGCTGGTGATGGAAGACCCCTGAAAAACAGGACAATTCAGACATAAAGCACACAGTATCCTTTAGATAACGACTAAACATAACTATACTGTGTGGAATGCCTGTAATGGTGAGCTGACCTCAAAGACACTGGGGGAGGGGAAATTAACACATAAAAGTGAAATTATTAGGACCAGCTAAGATGCTTACATAGAGCTATATAACATTCATATAAATGTTGATATAAGCACCATACATGCACCATTTATATAAATAACACTAAAATCTCAAAGCCATTAACTTTTATTAGTGATCACGTTTTTGCTAAATGTGCTGATTGTCTATGCCTTTGCCACCAGCATCTTGTTGGTGAGACAGTGTCCTCTAATGGAGCTGATCGGCATTACCATAGAAACAAAAGTCCAACGGGCAGCTGACATCACCAAAACATGCCGTTAACGCCCACCCTCACCATATCCCACAGCAGTCCACCTCTGTTTAGTGCGCCGGTACCTGGTCCCCGCAGACAACCGCCGCCTTCGGACAAACGGCAGGATTTGTCACTACTGCAGAATCATGGCCCCTCTGAGTCTAGGGAATAAGACAGTAATAATATCAGACGTAAAGCACAGATTAGTAGTAAAACAAATCAAAAGGGAGCATGAGAACAGCCTTCACCCAGGGTGCACTGCTCCGCACCGAGCCAGAAAATGGCATGGCGGGGTCCCTTACAGCGTCCCGGCTGGGGTTCTCCTTCCCGTGTCCCTCGGTGGGGACGTCTGCAGATGGGGGCGTCCCCTGGCCTCGCCTTTCTGCCGCTGCCTGGCTCCCCAGGACTCTTTTCTGCAGCACAGAACAGTGATTTAAACGGTTACCTCTGCTGACGCATCGGCTGGTTAATTTTAGCTCAAACTTCTTTCAGTGAGACGAATATAATTACAGGTAAAGAGCCTCCTTCTTCAGGGAAACGACAGCAGGCCGACAGCTGAAAAGGCCATTCTACCTTATTATAATTATTATCTTTTATTGTCGGTTTCTTTATCCGGATCTTAAAGCCTCACGCCTTCAATCCCCCATTTACACGGCAGGGTATTAACGGCGATCGCTCAGGGTAGGTAACTCGACCACGGAACAGGCCCGCACATTGGAGGAGAGCGACGGGGCCCACCTTGATCAGCCCCCCGAAGGAGCGGGAGCGGGGGTGCTTCTTGCCTGTGGGGGGGGTCTGGCAGTCACATCCTGGGGTACCTGGTGTCACCCCCTTCGCAAGCTAAAAATTGGGGACGAAGCCACAGGACAGACGGTCACTACTGGCTCACCAAAGCAAAAACATCCGCTACCAAGGGGCACCCAGTTAGCAGTGCGGTTTACAGGAGGAAATACGCGACGTTTGGGCTAACGCACTGACCCATCTTGGTCAGAGGGCCAACACTGAAGCTCAACCAGGCCCATGATCAGCTCTGTGCAAAGTGCACTTCTCGCTGGTACAGGCTATCCCCTGCTGGTCAGTGTGGGTATACTTGGAAGGCACCTGGCGGATGTACTTCTTCTTCTTGGCTGACTCGGGCAAGTTGTTGACGTGGTGGAACAGCTCCTTGAGTGCCTCCTCGGTGTGTGGGTTGGCCCCGGGGTCCTGGCAGGGCCGCTTAGAAGGCGTTGCACTCATGGAGGCAGGCAGGAGGTCCAGGTCATCCTGACATAGATGACACACATGGAAAGGGATCCACTGGGTTCCGGGCTCCGTCACTGGTTGACACGCACGTCACAGGACAGCACTGGAGAAATAACTACCTTGGACTGCGGGATCTTCGATGCCACAAGCTGCCTTCTTGCGTGATCCCTGATGTAGGCAGGCGCCTGTAGAGAGGAAGACATTTAGGGATGAACAGTCTAATCCGTGAGATCCATGGGGCTTTCACGCGTCTCCAAGCAACCCCTGCAGGCAGCCGCAGTGTTTACCACCACTCAGACTACACGTGTGTGTGTGGGGGGCCCCCTGCTGGCCATAAAAGTCACTACATTGGGTGGGGAAGCTAAAGTGACTTTTTGCATGGGATCCCAGAAACAAAAAAAAGTCATGACCCAATCAGAGGCCAATACCTGGCATGAAACAAAACATGGCATCTTCTATTATTATTTAACAAAAATATACAACATACAGTACCAGCCAAAAGTCTGGACACACTTTTAATGCCTTTGTCTCCAATTCAGCTGGTATTCACCTTACCATAAAAGGCCTCAAGGCAACAAACTTAAACTTAAACATTACAAATACTAAGTGACGTGTTCCACATCTGAAAATTCCCTCAAATTTTTGCCCCCTTTGGATTCTATGACAGCATTGCAGACTCTTGCCATCCTTCCAGCCAGCTTCCACACGCAGCCACCTGCAATGCTTCTCCAACAGTCCTGAAGGAGTTTCCACAAGTTCTGGGCACCAGTTACTTCTCTTGCTCTTACTTTTCGATCCAAACATTCATAAACGTGCTCAATAGGGTTGAAGTCGAGGGGGATCGTGGGGGCCAAGTCATCTGTCACAGTACTTTCCTTGTTCCCAAGATAATACAGTATCTACATAACCGCAAGATGTGCTTGGGGTCTTTATATTGTTGAAAAGCAAATGATTTTCAGTAGGTGTATAATTCTGAGATATGAAACACTTCTCTTGGCTGTTGCAATATTGGATATGACTTCATTGCCTCAAGGCCTTTTACTGCAAGGTGAATGAAACAACTAAAATAGAGACAGATACATTAAAAGCAGGTGAGTGCAGGCTCTTGACAGGTACTGTATATACAAAAAGGAAACCTCCAGTGAATACGGCAAGGCCTTCTGCTCTAACGGCCATATCACAAAGGCGGCGGGTGACACTGACTCGGAAGAGTTTCTGTGAGTGCTTGATGAGGAACGCCATGCCCTCGTTCAGCTTTTTGATGTTTCCTTGCAGGTCGGTCGCAGTCATCTAGAACAAAGAGTTATTTAAAGCAAATTTATCCCAGGGAAAGGAAACATCCCACGGATGCCGTATAGCGGGGGTTTGTGATTAGGACGCCTGTGTGCTTTGGGAAACATTTTAATTAGCGATTAATCAGCACCTGAAAAGCCAGATGCGGTTTTATTAGTGACATAATTACTTGGGAACCACATAATAGGCGTCCCTGACAGGCAAAATTACTCGAATGCACACACCATGGCTGTAATAAAAGGCTTTGTGAACAGAGTTAGCTCAGGGGTGATTCAAGAATTTTTTAGGGTGGGGGGAATATGAAGGAGCAACCTTGTCTGCCAATGAGATGTTTTGAGTTGGTGAGTGACAGGGAAGGGGGCACTGTGAAGGCCAATCAGCTTTCAGCTAGGGGCAGTGTCCCGGTGGCCCCCGACCCTGAGTGAGTCAGATCACACAGGAGGGGCAGAGAGACAGGCGAAGAGGAATGAGGTGGGAAAAAGTAGGAAGGTTATTCCCGGAAAAACCAGGAAGGGGGGGGGGCAAAAGAGAACAGGAGAAAAGAAAAACAGGACAGGAAGACATGCAGTGAGAAGAATAGAGGATGGAGGAGGGAAGAAAGAGAGGAGAGAAAAAGGAGAAAAGAAAAGCAGGACAGAAAGAGTAGGGGAAGGAGGGAGCCCTGGAGGGTAGCCTACATTCTTGGGCCACATAATGTGGGGCGCGAACATGAGCGCCAGGTTGAAGGCAGACATCTTGTTGGTGTCCTGCCGCCGGGCTGTCTGGTAGAGCAGGTCGAGCAGCAGCTTGAGCAGGCTGCGGTTGGTGGGGGGCAGCAGCAGGAGCAGCAGCTGTAGGGCCTCGATGCGCCGCTCCTTGTCGGGGAGCGTCGTCTTGTTGCCGTGCTCGTCAAACAGCATCAGGTCTGTAGGGGGCGATGGTGGCTCGGCGGTTAGAGGGCTGCGGGTCTCGGCGCCGTGCTCTGCCCGCTCAGCCACTCACCTGCTATCTTGAGGTGGGCGTGATAGTGCCGGTGCGTGACCAGTGGCTCAGGCAGCTCCCCCAGGAAACTTTTCAGCAGGCTGGCCACGTCGTTGGGGTGGTAGTCACCCGTCTCCAGGTCGATGTCCACCCCACTGTCCAGCATCTCCCGCAGGGCCTGCTGCCGGATGCTATTGCCCGGGACCCTGAACAGGCCCTCTACATGCAAATCTGAGCAAGCCGTGGATACAGAGATAGTAATGGGCATTTTAACACCGCACTGACAGACTACAGCAAATACAGCCTGTTTTAAAGAATTAGGGCACCAGGTACCATACTTTCGGTATTTCAAAAAAGTACAAAAAGTAATTCTTATGTGGGTTTTTTTTTTTTTTTTTACTCGTAAAAAACTGATACTTTTCACTTTGTTTATCATTATTTTCTGAGATGCTTTTTCAGGGTGGCAGATGTATTTTGCGTGTGCGAGGCAGGTTATCTGCATAACCAAACTGACAATGAAAACATTTGCAAGTTCCGCCCCAAAGTTCCGAAGTCCCTACAATACCCTAGCTTGTTTGGTACTGGTACCTGCCCGGAAATCAAAGGAAAAGGCAAAGTACCAAACTTTTTGTGCCAAAACTACAGCACCTGGTGCAGTGCAACTATGGGACTTAATGTTATACAAAACATTTTCATGCCTTAACCAGTGTCTCTGTGTGTAGAAATCTGCATCAAACTAAACAAAGGCAAAAAGTATAAGAATTTGTACTATTTTAATTGGGAGCAGTCAAGCCCACCTGACCAGCGACACACAGAAAGACCGTGGACTAAATATCACATACAGAGTCTGTGTGGCAGCATGTTTTACAGGCAGAGCACAATGGGAGCTCTCACTTCTGCTCAGGTACTCGATGAGCTGGCAGATCTGAGCGATTCCTTCCTCAGTCAACGGTGCACCGAAGACAACTCCCTTCTCTGAAAAAGGGTAAACACACACGACAGTGATAAACAGGGATCTTAAACCGCTGATATTCAGTATAAATGCAAAAGCCGGGTTTATTCAATGCAGCACGCTACATAGCTCAGTATTAAAGACGTGTTACTGCCAGAAACCCATCTCACTGAAATTACAAACCATGACAAAGATCCTGAAATTTAATGAGACATTCAGCCTCATATACCTCAAGACAGCAGAGCCAGAAAGTTGCCGCATCAACTATTTTATTATTGACCATTTACATGGTCCAAATGATGACAACTTAACTTTATTTCACGGTCTTGTCTTATCTCTTTACTAATTGATTATTCAACTTCAACTGCTATTACTGGGGGAGATTTCAACACCGGTATTGATCAAACACTGGATCGATCAAAGAGGTACTCCAATGAGACAATATACTACAGACCTCAGCCTTGGAGATATCTGGCATCTGCCAAACCTCTTAGCGAGTGAATACACATGCTTCTCCAACACTCACCAATCATTGTCCCCGTGTGCATTATTTTCTGACAGCCAGATCTATTTTACTCGATGTACCCAAAGCCACAATTCAGCCAACTCTCATTTCGGACCACACTCCAGTTGGCTTTTGCTTTATCAACAACCACTTAAGGCCAGGTGTAACCAGACGGTGCTTCAATACACTTAAAGATACTGATGTCAACACATACTTCAGAAAAGAGTGGGCATCCTTCTTGGAAATGAATGATTCTTCTAGAAATGTCATGAATATTATGAAGCAGTGCCAAGTGGGAGGAAGGACCCTTCAGCCAGTATCTTACAGAAATTGGCTCAAAAATGAGAAAAATTAATAGGCTGGGCATCTAGAGACGCAATAGAAAACACATAAGAGGAAACAAGAGTAACAGTAAACCTTCAGATTAACAAAAAAGTAAAAGAACACACCGATCTGATACAAGACGGCTCACAGAAAACGCCATACCCAGCACAAGCCACTCAGAATGCCCCACTGTGATTAGGACATTTCGCACCTTCAACATCGCCGACAGTCCCGATCACGCTTCCTGGGCATGGCCACAATACACCATGTCTGGCAGGGAATCACCGCCAAAACATGTCTGCATTTCCCTGGACTCACTGGGAGATACATCCAAGATGGAATCAAGTAAAAACCTGCCTCCCGTTTCTGCACTAAGTGGAACATAAAGATCAACTTTCTTTAATACAATAGCACTGCTTGTTAGCAGACCATACTTCATTTGATCAACAACTGTTGTCAAATAAGCAACTAAAAAACAACTCTTTTAACACCAGTCTAATTTACTAAAACAGCTGTCAGCAACTGGCAGACTCCTGTCCTCATCTTGACCAAAATTAAATGGAGTCCATAACACCATACAATCGAACACCCCTGCGGTCAAGAAATTTTTTTCAGACACAATGAACCTTGTCTTTGTGTTTTTGATCAAATTTGACCCTCGGAGAAAAATAGCTGGGGACCCCAGGACTAAACCCTAAAAGAGAGGGGTTGGTTTCTTGCAGTATCCACACTACTACCTCTATCATTAGCGGATAAGAAAGATGAATTAAAAAGCTCTTTCATTACGGCACAAATGAACTTTCAGATGAGGAAAAACCAGTCACTTCTATTGATATATTCTTTGGTATTCAATTTCATTCAGTGAATGTATTCTCTGTTGACCTACAAGAACATTATCAATCATTTCACTAGGGTAGATGTTTCTTTAGTCCTGAACGACACCCGGTGATCTTCCCAGTGTGACAAAATGAGGAAACAGATTGTTATTATAAGCCCAACGCATCACCCTCGTGTGCCAAGGGAGGGCCCTTCCGCGAGTCGTATGAGCTCCCATGCCAAACCGCTGACTGACCTTTGCGCTTCAGGAAGTTGAAGGAGCGGAAGAAGCCGCCGGCGCTGGGCAGCTTGGGGTCCACGTCTCCCAGGAGCTGTGCAAACTCTGTACCGGGCAGGTCGATGAGCCTTGTGATGTTGCTCAGCACCAGCTCGGTGAAGCTCTCCGGGTGAATGTGGCGCAGCTTCTCCACGAAGAAATCCGGGTTGAAGATGATGGGAGTGTGGCCTGGCGGGCACATCTCCTGGCTGACGACCACGTTGCACAGCGTCCCCCTGGGAAATGGGACGAGGTCAGCTTTGAGGTCACCATTCACCTGTTCATCTCATAATTTCATCTAATGTAATAAACTGTTTTCCAAATGGGCTGCACTAGGGTGGAGCAGGGGTGCCACCATACGAGGTGGGGGGGGGGGCTGGTTCTCTAAATTACCCTGGGTGGATCCCCGCCACCCCTCCGCTACTGGGCATGCTGGTCCTTCACCTCTGTGTAACCCGCTAATAATACTGGACCTAATAGGAGGAACATATTCACTAGAACTAATTATTCTCCCAACATTTACAAGGTCAGACTGGGAATCTGCAGACCCTCCAAAACTGGTATGAAAGCACAAAGCACGACAGCAGCAAGTTGAAATGAAAAACAATTCATTTTAAGTGCATGCAGAAAACTGCCCTTTCCTAAAATATAATGACATTATTAAGAGAGCCTACAACATATTACAGGGCTCTTAGAACAGTTGACGACAGACATGGAACCGTGGCATTGCTCTACAAATATTCATAGCACAGAGACACAAATGGACTGTCACTTTAATGGAATACAAATTACAAACTGTAACCTAGAAAGATGTAAATCAAGTACAGACGCTTCTCTACTTACGAACATTCAACTTACGAACTTTCAGACATACGAACAAAGAGTAAGTCCAAATTGTGTTCACTGGGCTCCCGTTTCCTGTCTGCAACATCAATTTTTTTTCTGCGCACCAATTCCGCCTAGTACTTCTGGCCGCTACTGCCGCTGCGCAGCAGCGTAGCGTAGGTACTCCCAGGATCCTAGTTCTTTGTACTTGCGTATACCCTTAAAATGATGTTGAATAACGACTAACGAACATTTCAAGTTGCGAACGGCCGTTCGGAATGTATCTCATTCGTGAGTAGAGGAGTGTCTGTACTTTCTACAAGTGCTGTTATTCAAAAAGGCTTCAATATTTATGGAGAATGATTCTGTATAATTAACATGCTTTAAGAGTACAGCATAGGGCAGATTTCCTAACAATCTGGAGAGCCAGGATTTAGCCACCACACTGAAACAGCTGCACCAGTTTCCAGATGACACAAAGTTCAAATCTCAGATGAACCCCCACTCTTGTAAAACCTTAAGAAAAATAGTTTAAAATTCCTCCATAAAACATTCAGCCTTTAAACATGTAAAAGACGAAAAGCTCGATCAAGGGCGAGTGAAGCATTACGCTATGTGTTACATATCAGAACCAGTATGCTATGCTCTGTGGACCAGTGCAGAACATCAGATGTGGATTAATGCATACAACTAAAGGTCTCACATTGTACCTATTCACCTGTGAACCAGGGGCTGCACGTTTTTTGTGATGTTGTTGTCTGGACAATAATTGATTCAGCAGAGAAACCAGCCAATGAAAAACTGAAACAAGCAATGCTGAAGCCATCAGGGACTGGAACTGGCCACAAGTACACCAAAAGTGGCGATGGGAGAAATCCCACAGAGGATGGGCTCACTGTTGGCTGTCAATCACTGCCCTGTCTAATCCAAAGAATGACAATAAAGTAACCAATGAGAAGCAGATTAAAACAGTGACTGGCAGCACAATAATACCAGCCACCACAGGTTTCACTGCTTCATGCATATTACCTATAGAGAAGACTCTTGGCAGAGGGTGGGTGTTAAGAAACACAGAGGGCAACGAATGAGGAAAAAAGTTAAGAATCTCTGTTCTTCAAGTAGTGACCCAAACACTAGGCTTACAACAAGGGGGAGGGGGTTGAGACTGAGAGGGCTTTAATAACCATGAGAGAGGATCCTGTACAGAGCAGGTCGTCTAGGTCATGACAAGAACAGCAACATCAACTTCACAATAATGGCTATTATCATCTCTGAGCTGCGTTTAATGTGGCTGAACTTCCTTTGCTCATTCCACCAATTGGCAAGTCCTTCAGATAATAAAAGAATGACTTCCATAACAAGGTCACTGTCCTCATCAAGCTTATAATTAACAAAAACAAAACAGAGTGTGAAATTAATATGTGACAGGAAACAATTATGAGAAGCGCAGCACTATCATGCCTTCTACCTCCAGGGATCTCATAGAATTACATATTTACTGTGTGTGGAGTGACCTTGCTCTACATGTGCTCCAATAGACAGCTTCCAGGTACCCTGGGTTACACCCATGACTCAAAAACATTTGTTCAGGCTGAAACTGTAATACCATGCTGTGATTTGTTTTGCACACGGTAAGTCCCTCAAGACATTTAAGATAACCATGACAAGAAGCAGATAAGTGGTTAATGACAACGCATGAACAGATGAATGGGTGGATAAAACGACAATCCTGTAAAGTGGCAAAAGAATATAAATTTCTGCTTAAACAGCATTCAGACCACCCCGAAGTTCACCATGGACACGTGAAATCTGACACACACCCATATCCTAATGACAACTTTAACATTTACCAGCAGAACTTTATTCTAAAACACAGAATCTGACGATAAACACGTAATTCTGACAACTTTCTCTTGACACTAGATCTGTCACAAGACTCTTCAACGTCAAGGTTCAAGAGAGCGACCGGTAGGCCCGTAATCCTTCCTCAGCAACTACCAATCAAGTCATAAACCAGTTCTTTACGTGACTTAGCTGAGCTTTGGAATTTAGCTGCTGCAGTAAAATTAATTTTGTTTACATGCGTATAAAAAGAATGGCACAAGGTTTGTAGTACATGCCCTTAGGATTTCTACTAACGCTTGTTGATTCAAAATGAGCTAATGGCAACACGGATTACGAATTATGCAACACTTCATGCATTTCAGGGGAACCTCTTTTCGCCCATTCCATAAATGCAATAAACTGATTAAAAAACCAACACGTGCGATTCTCGCGTTGTTTGAAAATGAGTCCTGTACGCTTCAGTGTATGTTGACATCTGTTCCTGTCTGCAGTACAGTCATGGTTATTCTACAGGATGACAGTTTCACGTCGAAACAAATTCTCAACTTGGAAGAATGAAAACACAGCAGAGGGAAACGATTTACATGTACACTAAACCACAAAGGCAACTACAAAACTGACATATAATGGTATTTCACTGCACGCAATAAAAGCCCAAAACAGGTTATTGCACCATGTCAGCAGCAGACCACAGGTGACCAGCTTGGTCAATCGGTAAAGTGTTTTTCTTCCGCTTAATCTATGGGAGCCACGTCAGTGCATTTTTGACGACTCGATTTTGCCCTCCAAATGAGAAACTGTTTCTCTGTCGTTATTCAGGTGCAAAATTTTAAATAGAACTAATGAATCAAACAGTGACAGCGCTTGAAACAAAGCTGCGCGTCTGCAGCACCTAACAGCAGGAGCGCCGCCACAACGGCAGACGTATTTTTAAATAGTCCGTCATGAAGATACACTTTAACGCCACTGCGCCGTTTTTGACGCGTCTAATGACTGGCAGCGCACTTATGCTCAAAAGTGCGAGCGGACATTTTTTTTTACTTTTACTTTCGCACACGTTTATTTGCCATTACCTCTTATTTTGTTTCTTTCCCTCGGCGTCTTTCCCAGCTGCCATCTTCTTGTTTGAATCCTCCGCCGCCGCGTGCGTCACCCGCCTACTTTGTCTCCGATTGGCTAGAGATCAGAACTGGGTGTGTGCATTGGACGGAGGTGACGTGAGCGTTAAGTAATCACCATCGGATTGGTCTGTTTGAATCCGTCGCGCAACAATCTATCAAAAATGCATGCGTTATATGCGGTGGGGCGTATAAATACAAATATTTTGTGTATGTGGCGCATGTTTATTGATCCTGTTCCTGTTGGGAAGGGTGATTTGAACCCTGATGATCTATTATTATTTTTGAATCCTGAGAATGAAACTTGGAAACGTTAAAAAGTTACGTTAAAAGTAACGTTGGAAAAGTTGGCAAATTATGCTGCTCTGTGCTATGACCTTTAAATCTTCTGATATATTTTCATTTTCCTAAGGATACCATATTTTTTAGGGCTACTTAAAAATGTGGCCTGTAACCTTTCATCTATCCATCTTCCCTAACCACTCTTCCAATACAGGGTAAAGCCAGGAAATACAGCCTGTCAGTCATGCCAACACGCTATGGACAACAAAAATATGCCAACATTGGGCAGCATAGAACATCCTACTCCACACATACGACAAACGCAGTCTAATATACGGTTTACGTATAATGAAAAGCTGCATCTTTGACTCCTGCCATACCACAATAATAAGATTTAGTTGGGATTATATTCCATAATGGTGGTTTATTCCTTTAAATGATTTATTCCCAAAGACAGTTAAACATTTGGTATATTCATCCATTTGGTATATTCAAACCAAGTATGTTTTTCCAGAAATTATTGTAATAAATATATATGTCGTTTTTAATAAGGAAATGACATAAAGGACATCAAGGAACAGTCGACATTTCTAACATTACATTAGTATTTTCCTTTTGATGAAAAAAGCACTACAACAAAGTACATATTCAGGACAAACCATAACCATGATTAAGTGGAAAGAACAGAAACATATTTTTGATGGAAATAAACCACTCTAATGTTTAATAACTGATTAATCTACAATAGATTTTTAAAATATCCATTAGTTATGAATGTGCTATTACTGGATAAATTTGTTGAACAAGAAAATTGTTGAGCGGATAAAGTCTCGGATTATTAGGGTTCTGGGATGTACTTCATCATGAATCAAGCACAACATCATCCAAACACCAAGGGTTAGACGTGAAGTCAAGCATAATTATCAAAATCAGCAAGACAGAAACTCCTCAAGCAAATGTTTCTTCAAGAAAGGGAACCAGACCCCCGGCCCTAACGTAGGTTATGCAGTGATAACAGCTGTGGATCCTCATGTTGGTGCCTGAGCCCGGCACATTCTCCAGACTCCCACCTGGAGAAGCTCATGGTCCTGGTGGACGTGAACCTGGTCTTGCTCCTGGCCGCAGGTGCCTTTTGGCGCTGACACAGGCAGTGGGATTGTAATGGCCCCAAGGTCTTCCAGCAGGCCTTGCGGAAGGTGTCGGAGGACATACAGAATAGGATGGGGTCCAGGGCGCTGTTGACATACCAAAGAGGCAACGAGAGGTAGGACTTGAGGGCAGTGTAGACCCGCAGCACGGTGTCGGACCACACCTCGACATAGACCTGCATGAGTGATGAGGCCATGTCGGGGAAGTTGCACACAAAGAAGGCTACAACTACCGCTCCTGCAGACGAAAAAAAAACACACAATAAGACTGTGATCAGTCAGTTTCCCTTAAACTTTGACTCTTGTTTAGTGACTCAGACAAATTGTAACCACTTTCTGGCACAACGTCTATAAGAGTTTTCAGGAAGAAAATCAATTGGAACTGGCTGGTTGTTAGATCTTCATTCATGACTCACAGCAGGTTCCTGTAGCAGAATGCTGCCACAGCAGAAACAGAGCAGGAGACCCTGGAGAGATGCTTCCATAGATATGCTGACTCTTGACACAATCTGGAATGGCACATCAATTCTGATGTATGCATTTCCAAAGTATACTCAGGACACTTTAAAAAGATTGACTCATTTGACAAGTGAAAATGTACTAATAATATACTACCTTCATAGACACCAGTGCTTTCACAGAAAGTACCAGACATGAGTTACTGTCTCTGCCCAAGGTCTGCATATATTTATACAAAACTGATATAAGAGTTGACATGTGAAAATGAGGAACTGGGATCTGGGTTTAGATATGATGGACTGGCGTCCTGTCTGTGGTAAGGAGTTCTAGACACACATTGCTATCCATCGCATCATTTCACATTCACCGCCGCACAGAAAGGTGAACAGCTCTCTCCTTCAGATGTGCTGCATCACTTGATAAAACGTGCAGTCTCCAGCCAGCTGGCCTGGGTGCTTTGCCTTACTGGGAGATCTACAAAAAATAACTGTCTTCCAGAATACCACTCAGGACATTTCACAGTCTTATGGTAAATGCATTCATTCACTATGAGACTTTTTAAGAAGAGAAGCTTCCAGTCTTAGACCTTTGGAACTAAATCTCCAAAAAAAACATACCAGACAAAACTGAAATGTTTGTTTACCTGCGTTTCTTAAATGGATGTTAAATGGAAGAGTTATCACCGTCTTGGGTATGCAGACTTTTACTTGAATAATAAATATATTTATCCATCCATCCATCCATCAATTTTCTGTAACTGCTTATCCTATTCAGAGTGGCAGGGGGTACAGAGCCTATGGGCACAAGGCAGGGAACAACTTAGGATGGGGTGCCAACCCATTGCAGGGCACATGCACACACCATTCACTCAGAGACTGTTCACATCTATGGGCAATTTGGTAACTCAGGATGTTTTTGGACTGTGGGGAGAAACCGGAGTAAAACCGAAGTAAAACTGGAGGGAACTCCGCAACGGCATAGGGAGAACATGCAAACTTCACATACAAGAAGCCATGGCAGACACTCAAATCCTGGTGCCAGAGCTATGAGGCAACAGTGCTAATCAATGTATCACCGCGGTGCTCGTATATGTATTCTGCAACAGGGCCATGCAAAGATGTTTAAAGGGGCGGCTGCTCAAAGTTAAAAAGGGGCACATAGAACCAGGCTGAATAACAACAACCCACATTCATCAAGAATC
>JAODLD010000047.1:3624999-3638830 GCA_026781065.1 Mormyrops boulengeri | reverse complement strand
AAAATGCCTCAAGAAAAGGGCACTTGGGGTACCCAAGAGGAAAGGGGCAGGTGCTCAAGCCCCCTCCGCCCCCCCTCCCTGCATGTGTCTGTTCTGCAAAACCTATTTTTTTCTATTCACAGGTCAAATGGCAATCCTGAAGTGAAAAAGATCTTAGTTTGGTTTGCTAGCAACTCACCCATAAGCTGTAGAGCCCGTCTTTCGTAGAAAAGGAGTTTCCCCCTCCCCTGGTGTGCTGAAGGCTGCCCCCTGGCTGCCACCACTGTCCTGGTGAGGCCCATGGCTTTTCTCTGGCGACCGTGGCGCAAGAGGTGGGAGATCATGAGGAAGAAGAGGGTGACGATGACCACCAGTGGCACCAGGAAACAGAGGATGGCCCTCATTAAGAGGGCCGCCCGGTATATGGGGGACGGCTCTTCTTCTGTCATTTCACACATGGAGGACAGCATGAAGGCCTCCGAAGGTGACGTCGCGGTGTAATCCAAGATGCAGGCTGAGGCTTGACCATACACCAGGGCGAATGGCACAGCAGAAGCCAGGGATAGCACCCAGACGCTGGCCAGCAAGCAGGGTAGACGAGCCTTCTCCAGGCTGGAGATGGACCACATGGTGTGGCAGATGGCCACGTAGCGTTCCACAGTGAAAGCCAGGATGGTCCAGCTAGTGGTGGCACAGTACATCTGGCGGATCATGAAGTAGACTTTGCACAGTGGCTCGCCCAGCCGCCAGGGGTAGCTCTCCCAGTAGTAGCGGTACAGTGTGACGGGCACAGTGAGTAGCTGGAGGATATCAGAGACAACCAAGCTCAGCAGGTAGGGCCGGATGGTACTGGCCTTCATGCGGGCATTGGTCAGGAGGGTCAGGAAGCTCACACTATTGGCGGTTAGCCCGAACACAAAGAGCAGGCCATAGAAGGCAGTCAGGGGGACGGCGACATGGTAGGGCTCGCTCTTGGTGACGCCGATGAACAGGTGGGGCTCAGAGATCGAGCTGATGTTGCACGAGAATGAGGAGGTGTGGAGAGGGGCCACTGACTGGTTCATCATGAAGTGTGGAAAGACACGGCCTATAAAGTGGCCCTTCGTCCAGCTGAGATGCCCTATGACTGCGGAGGAAATGTTCTCTGCTCCGGCATTTAGTAAAACTCAGCACGCCGTCAGCGATCCTCACGCTTTCACGTTTTTCAGCATAAGTGATGGAATGTGGTCGCTGGAACAGCGCACCTTTGCGGGTCCTGCTTCGCCTGACTGGAGGTGATACGTGCGCTTTAAAGATTAATCACACGGTCCAGGACCTCAAAAGGCAAGCGAGATAAGGCATTTAATTATTTATCCAACATAAAGATATGAATATGTATATATTATATAATTTAATAATGTTTATTTATGTGAAACGTGTCTTATCTCAGTTTTAAATCCTATTAGACATGCCGAGATTTTGGAATTAAGATCTGTGCTGATGAGATTACGAAAGTAAACAAATAACGACTCATAAAATAACATTACGGTGTTCACCCATGTAGGTAGTCACTTAAAATGTATTTTCCATTTTATTGTCAATATGGCAAATTACGATAATATGCAGTGACAACGCAAACGGTTCGGAAGGCAGTATCGGGCGTGTCTCGGCTTGAAGTTTCAACAGCAATATAAATAATGCAGTAAGTATCGGTAGTTTGTGACAGTCAGCAATAACACGCGCATTTGCTACTGAAACCCTCATCCCGGCGCCTCATACATAGATTTCTACTTAGAACACAGCAGCTCTCGGTAGGTAACATAACAAGGCAGCGCGCTGAAGGTGACTGACACGCATAATCATCTTAACAGAAATGAAACACAGCATCGCCTTTTAAAACTATTAAATTCACCCACAAGCATCAGCCTGCTGAGCAACAGTGTAGCGGAGGATGAAATGACTGAATAACTGAATAACCCAGGTGAATTCCTCAGGTGTCAAAATCGTTTGCGAAACCTTAGGTAATATACACTTCTATATCTTACAATCTCTGGACTATACTTTCATAATTTTTAATGAGGAATTTGCAATAGTATTACAGACTATTTTCCCCTATGCCCTCTCATCTCTGTCAAAAATGTTGAAAACTATATAATAATTGTAAAATAAAAGAATCATACAAGAATATTTATATAGCATCTGGAGTTTCAGCTAATGCTGAAATGACCACTTACCACACGTGGCCAAGATGGAAGTTTGCCGTTATGTATTTGACGGCAAAAAAAATTAGCCTCTAAAAAAAAGATTCTTTTCATTTTCTTCCTTCATTTGCTCTTTTATTTTTACAAATAAAAAAAAACACATGGAGAATTTAATGCGTGGATGAATATGACACTACTCTCTCCAATCCATACATGTGTACATACATCTACATTCATGCAACTATCACGATATATAGAAAGCAGAACCAAGTCTCCTCACTGAACACCAGCTGTGCAATTAGTCAGCAATTACTTACCGCGCCGTGAAAAGCCAGCGAGCGCTGTCTGTGTGAGACGAGCGGCCGTGATTTCACTCACACCCTCAGCCTCGCTCTGTGGTGAGAAACCCCTGATGAAGTCGCTGGTCCAGATTCGAGCCAGCCTCCCAGCCCCGACAATAACAAAGACAGGCATGCATACACACACGCACATTACAGCCCCATGATGGGATCAGACACACCGCACAGAAGACAGTGCAAATGAGCAGAAGTGCGATCGGGTATTTAATCTTACTTTCCCGTGGGCCCTTTTTGTTAGAACGTTATATAAATATTAATATATAGCTTGCTATCTGAAGCAGTCATCATCCATACCTGTTAACAGAAAATAAGGTTTGACTGCTTCCAGGCATTCTGTGTTTTAATAGAATCTCTTTAGTAGAATCTGAAAAGGTTGCAGCAAAGACGGTCAACAGACGGGCGCGATAGATCAAAGCGCATCTGTGGCAGTGCGTCCTGGCCAATCTTAAGAGCTGTTGTTTTATGGAAAGACTTCATGAAGATTAAAGCGTATTGTAGTACATGCAGATTTTTGTGATTCGATGAATCATATCTGATTGTGTCTTTCTTGAGGTAAACTGACAGCCTCACATTTGTAGGGTTGGGGCGGGGTGGGGATCCAGTCTTCGTTTCGTTCACTGTGTTGGGAGTTAGCGTGTTGTCTCTGTGTCATGAGTGGTGTTTCTAAATTACCCAAAATGCATCATTGCTTGGATATCCTGTCCAGGGTGTATCCTGCCTTGTGCCCTGCTCTTTCTGGCAAAGACTCCCACCCTGTGATTCGATGGATCATTTCTTTGGGGCGTCCCGCAATGGAAGGTCATTCTATCCTGGCTGCCCTGAGCTCCCTGGGATCAGCTCACCCCGGCCAGCCCTCCCTGGGAATTGCGCTTATCGCTGAATGGATGCATTCAGTCCTGGATACCCTAACTGGTATGCACTTCTTCTTACGGTGTTTCTCCAGGACACCGAGATGCTGCGATCGACCAATTTTTAGTTTTAATTATTCAATCTGCAGCCTTTATTTTGACCAATCTGAAATATTGATTTTACGGCTGCTTTAACTCTTTAAACAGGAACCATGCACTTAAATGTGTTTTTGGAGTCGTAAGCTAAATATGACTGTACCTGATGGGGATGTGCATGGGGATGTGCACACATGCAATAGTCACATTACCAAAGGGTACAATGTAAGAATGATTTAATCATTTAAAATAAAGATTTCATCACTGAAAATAAGGAGAAATGTGATTATTCATATAGAACACTAGCACTGTTTATACCTCTTGGGCTCAGCCATCAGCAGCGTGTCTGTCTGCGGGGAGAATGTCAACCTCATCAAGAGATTCTGGTGACTCTTCCTATGAAGTCAGCAGACGGATCGAGAGAGCATGGGGGGTCATGAGGTGGCTGGAAAGGGGCGTGTGGCGTTCCCGTTATTTTTGCAAGAGGACGAAGTTCTAAGTCTTTAGAGTCCTGGTGCTCCCTGTCTTGCTGTATGGCTGTGAGATATGGACACTATCCAGTGAGCTGAGACGAAGACTGGAATACTTTGCTACTGTGTCTCTTCAGAGAACCCTTGGGTACCGCTGGTTTGACTTTATGTCGAATGAGCGGTTGCTAGAGGAGTCTCGAATGAGGGCTGCATTGATTACCTGCATTGTGAGGGAGCGTCAGTTACAGCACTATGGCCATGTGGCGCGTTTCCCTGAGGGTGATCCGGCTCGCAGGATCCTCATTGCTGAGGACCCAAGCGGCAGGACCAGGCCAAGGGGACGCCCACGTAACTCCTGGCTGCAGCAGATAGATGGCCATTTCCAGAGGGTAGAACTGGACCGTCTCTGGGCCTCGGGGGATGCCAACCGGGATCCTGAGGTGTTTGGTTGTGTGATGGGTGCGGTAATGCGCTGTACCAGTGCATGCCCCCCAACTTGACCTGACCTGCAGACTACTTCACTGCTATAGGTTCATGTTTTGTCCACGTGCTCTGCACATGCAGTGAACTGGCCTCAGAAACAAATATGACTGATAATGAAAGATATAGAACAAGGTCTTAATTTGTCTGATCAGTTTCGTCTGTTTCACGACATAAACGGCAAAAGGTGCTGTTATGATAGGCGTCAATAACAGAAAAACGGCGCTCCAGAGTACAGAGACGGAAAACAGCAGAGCCTGAATGCTGTGCTGTATAAAGGTTCATGTTTCGTCCGCAGGTAATTGTCACGTGATGACGTGTATGTGGCAGCGTGGACGTCAGGTCGGTCGGTGAGCGGAGTGGTCTGCGGAGCTTTGCTCTTATGTAACAAACATTGAGCTGCAGGGAGAAGTTTCTGCCATCATCTCTCATTCCACCTTTTATTTTTGCTTTAATGTTCTGCACTGCAGCTTCTCAGCAGGCCAGTTACTTTTTGAGAACACTGGCCTTTTAAACACGTCTGACACCTCTTTGTTTTTCTTGCACAACTGAGTAACTTTGTTCCCATTTCTGTAATGATACTGATCACCACTAGAACTCAGCCCTTTGCCCACTTTTTAGCATTTTTAAAAATTATGCCGTGGGAGGAGTAAGACTCAGAGCTGGGGGTGAAGTTACACTTTAAATGGAAGATCTCCACCCCCCCTCCGCACCCTGTAATCAGCGATCAGTCAGTTCCAATTCCAGTGACTGGGTCCTAAAACCGGCCCAAAAACCCAAGACATCTTTGCTCAGGTTTGGAGTCTTGATGAATCATCAGCTACAATCCCTTCATGCACGAATCTGTCCCTGGACTATGACATTGTTTCCCAGCCCGGTCCTGCTGGACCCACAGACGGTCCACATTTTTGCTCCTTCCCAGCTCCTTCCTAGATAGTCCACATTCTTGCTCCCCTAGCGGCAGCTGGGAGGGAGCGAAAACATGGACCGTCTATGGGTATAAAGCGCATTAAAGAAATGATAAAGGACACCAACCAATCAGTTGTATAGCCAAAGTTTTAACATGCATACAGATATATATTTGATCAATTTTGTAAAAACGTGAGTGAAATATTCATTATACATTATTAATTCTTATGGGAGATCCATAATATTGCAAAATACATTTTTTTCTCCTTTTCTTCAGTGCTGGTCCTCTTAAGAACTTGCCTGGGTACTTGAGTGAAAATGTAAACTTCGAGTTCAAAGAGGAGAGACTATGAATTATAATACTCTGGGTTTTTTGATTTATATACATTTGAATCGTATGTATCGCAGAGTCGGTCTTTTTATCTGAGGATAGCTTATCTTTTTCTTTGCACCCAGAATTTGAGGACCTACAACATGCTCCCAGCTTGTGGTGGTAATTTTTGGTCTGTTATCAATGTAGAGGCTTAAAAGCTTAAATTTCTCAGATGTTTATTTAGCTGGACATTTTTACAAATTGTAGGAATTAATTTGTGCACTCTGGATTTTCCAGATGTTTCATTTGAAGACTTAATTGGGAAACAGCGGCTCAGTAGATAACATAATCAGTGCAAAATGTAGCTGTTTATTAAAAATTAAAAAATTAAGCTGTTTATTAAAAATTTAAATGACGCACAAAATTATTATACGTGCGATATTTGGGCTATCCTGCACTTATTTGGACCTTTGTGGCTTAGGATGGTCTCTGGCCTTGTGCCCTGTGCATCCTGGCATAGGATGCAGATGCACCAAGGTCCAGAAAGCCAGACAAGGAAGTGAAGCGACTTTATTATATTAATCAATAACTGCAGGCGAGGCAGTCATTTTAATGCAATCAGCTCAAATAAAGAAGCAGGATATTTTAAGCCAAAGAGTGTTATGAGTTAACACCATACATATGACACCCCCGTCCTTTCCCACATCATGGTACATGCCATCTTGCAGGGTCTCTTACCTCTTGAAATGTCTACATGGCCTGGTCCAAGTGAACAGGGTGGCCGCTGGAGAGGGTGTGATATATCAAAGTGCATCTGTGGCAGTGTGTCCAATCTAAGGCATCTGTAAGACATCTCCTAAGTTGAGATTTGATTTTGTTTAATGGCAGATGGAGGGTTTCATGGCTCTGGGCACATCATTAGTGCAGACTTGCTCATTAGCCGCAATGTGCTAAAATGACTTAAAACAGATAAAGACGTAAATAAAATAGATTCATTTTTTTGTAATGGGCTGGGCTTGGGTCTTGTATGACATGATTTTTTAAATGTTTTTCTTTCAAAATGTGTTTCTTCTCAATCTGCTCCCTCGAGTGACTAATTATGTATACTTATGTGTGAGATTTTATTTGTGGATCTCAAAAAAGGTGGTAAGTAAAAAAAAAAAAAAAAAAAAACCTAAAAAAATTACATTCAGTACATTTTATTCATGGGGGAGTGGGGACTGATACATGGCTGGGCTGTCATTCTCGGGGTTAAAACGGGGCAGCACTGAAGGGCAGAATCAGCACCAGGAGCTGTCCCAGACACCCACAGCTGCACCCAATCAGCTCCGTAATTATGGGGTCAAAGGTCACAGAGGAGGTGCCCTATCAGTGAGTGTCTGCTAGCGCCATATTGAAAATGCAACTGAGGGCGTGACTGATTGAGCTGTGGATGTAGCAAAGAGCTTGTTTTTGCATGCATAATTCAGGGTACCTGTGCCATCTTCCCCAGACACATTATTTTTTTTGTCGGGGATGGACAACCTGAGGAGGGGTTTTACAGCAGGAGGGCCGATGCAGGTGGGGGTTCTTGGTAAAGTCTGCCGACCCGGAGTGGGGGGTTCTTAGTAAATTGTTTGGAATTTTATGCAATCGTCTGTTATCAGAAGGCACAGTTGGTTACATTTCTGGGCTGGGGGGAGGGGGGTGATGTCCCACCACCCCCACCCCCCCACTACTGGCCATCAGGCGGGGTCCCCAAATCCCCCTTCACATAGCAGACTGAGCAGAACACTCCGGAGATATTCTAGGTAAATACAATCATCTGCAAACGCGGCTTGATATTTACAGGGGCAACTTAAAAACAGCGGGGATCCACCTGTGTTGACTAGCCCACCTGCTTTCCTTGTTTATTCTTGTTATATAACGCTGACTTTTCTTTTCTCTTTCCCCTACTGAATGGGCGCGAGACCCCAACGGCCAACTCAGTTCCTACCTGTAGCCCTAGCATGACCCAGCATGACCCAATATCCCCCTTTGCACTTGTGTACCTGTTTTCCTCTCTGCTGGCACCAAAATGGCGGCTTTCATTTCTCCCCACTGCCATTCTCATCAACCAAATCCCTCTCGCCACCGTGTGCCTCAGGGCCCGGTTCACAGCCCCACCCCAAGCAAGCCTCATAAAAACGTTCACACAAAGAAAGAGAACAAAACAAGTAAACAAACCGCGACAGGAGCTAATTCATAGCAAGCCCTACAGCAAGTACCTTAAAGCAAACAGCACATCTTTGGGAGCACTTCCCCTTTAAATGTTTGCCTGCTGTTCTCTTTGAACCTGATGATGGTGGAGCCAGGAACCATTTATTAAGTCAATGCCTGGTTCCCCATACAGCACTGGGGCATCTGTTATGTTAACACAGCAAATGTGAGTACCTTCCACTTTGCTGAAGGGTGGATGAATCAAAGCTGAATCAAAGGGTCTTTGAAACTGAACACATGGTCACTGACTTCAAAGCCACCTGGACTGAATTACATGGATTGCATTTTTTCTAATTTCTCTGACACATAGCGCAGAGCTAGTTTTTAATACCCAGAAATCATGTATTCTTTCTTTCAGGCAGGCTGAATCTTATCTCCTAATCCACGGTGGGTCTTTGTCGCTCTTATTATAGAAGTATGGGGGGGCAACTGATACTCTCAAAAGATTGCTTTGGGGGGGCCCAGCACCCCTACAGATAAATTCCCCTGAATCGATGCTAACTAGGTGGGGGGGAGGGGGTTGGTATATTTCACTGACTAGGAGGGGCTAAAGCAAATTTCAGATTTGTTACTTGACTATGGGACTACATGTCTGGGTGGCTCCTGTGAATTTGGCAGGTCCCAGTTTTCACTTTTTGCTTTTATATTGTATCATTGTTATTGCTATAACAGTTACTGCCATATCCTCCTGCTTGTACCCAGTGGTGTGCCCTGTGCTTCTGCGGAAAGGCTCCACGTTTGCCACAAGCCTGCACAGAAAAGGAAATTTGAGCTATAGCTGGATGAATGGTACTTCTACATCATTATGTGCTCTACCCAGGGCTGACTTTGCCGTTTCTGGGGCCCCAGTGCACTGACTGATTGTGGCCAACAGGGGGCCCCCAGTGACTCTACCCCAAGTGCCTCACAGGTTTCACAGTAAAAGGTGGAGAAAAGTCCCAGGTGTCGAGCAGAGTCACTTCCAGGGGAAATTCTGTAAAATTTTATTGGTCAGTTCTGGATAGAAAATATACTTTAAAGTTTAACGCCGATCATTAAAGTCCTTCTCACCTGACCCTAGTTGATATGTTTGATAGCTTTTTATCTGTGTAATAAAAGCTGTCATAAGTGTCAAATAAGGAGAAATAAAGTCTAGTCTCCTGAGGCCGCCGATAGGTTAATTGCAAATGAAGCACAGAAAAAACAGAGATGGGGGTGGTGCTGAATACTTGTGCTATGTTTTTACTCTTTGTGTCAAAGTTTCTGAAAAACAACAATCCTGAAGTGAGATCCACCCTGTCTGATTAATAGATCAAAGCTGTGACTGAGTCTGACCTGTTCCTCCATCCCACAGACTAATTAGTGGGCCTAGAACCTGGCAGGTTAGCCAAGTTAGCTTAGCCTTTACCCCCCATCAGTGCTAATTCAGGCACTGTATATTTATTCACACTAATGCTTCATGTCTTCTCTGGACTTAAAAAGTTAACTAGAATGGCAAAAATGTCAACGCATCAACTATTGAGTTGGGTAAAAAAAACCCAGCTGGCACGGAACATCAATATTTAATGCTGGCCCTGAATCATGGAAAGGTTTGACGGCGATAATTTTTTGGGGGTTCCGATACAGCCTGAAAAGGTCTCTGTTTGTATGAGAAGTCATGTAGTGACAGCACTTCAGCGGGGGGACAACGGCAGCTAATGAAGGGCATTTAAATGAGTCATTGGGGGCACGGGGACCAAGCTGAGCTGAATATCAGAATTCCGGAAGAAGCACGCGAACTGGTATCGTGCCCAACCGATAACGAGCTCCCAGGAAGCCAGGGTCTGGAACATAAGCCTTAATCTATGAAGAAGCCTAAATGATTATCATTATCATCAAACCTCCTGGACATACTGATAACTAAAACCATGCAGCAAATTCTCATAAACCCAAAACAACTAAGGTTCTTGCTTTAATTATTCTGGAAAATTGCTATATATTATATGGACTATTTGTATTCTGTTTTCTGAGACATAATTGTTTACCGGTTAGTCTCAGAACACAAAATAACACGCAATTATGCACACAATAGCCAAAGCTTTTTTTTGCTCTCAGGTATCATTAAAGTGATACATAAAACAGAGTCAATTCTAAAATGAATTCTTGTGGAATCGTATTTTGTTACAATTATAGTGCATTTATAACACAACAAAGGAGTCTCAGACCACAGAGGAGGAATCCACATTATGATGCACTATTAAAGTTTGCCAACTTGAATAAATCCATAAATCCAGAAACTCATTTATGTCTTTTTTGGGTTGTAAACAAATAATTCTGGACAAATATAGGGGCATCCAATAAATGAGATAAAACTAAAAATAAATGAGTATACATTACCATGTTCAGTCACTAAGCGGTACTCTGACCCCAGCATTAACCTTCCTGGTCTTTCTCAGCCCAGTAGCTCCATGAAGTTCTTCCGTAACACCAAGAGAGACTAGAGCTGCATGTCTCTTCATTTGCCCTCCCCGTCTTAGAGTATGAGGCACTCGATCTTAGTTTACAATCACCCACCATATAAATAACATAATCTTGATGTTTTTAGGAGGGGTTATTGTTTCGGGGGCCCCACTCAAAATGTCACTTTGGGGCCCCCTCATCTCCACTTGTGCGCTGACTGTTTGTGGCCAGCAGGGGGCCCCCTACATATCAGGGCCCCCATGCAACTGTGTGGTTTGAGAGACGATAAGCACAACTGCTGTATATATGACATTCCTTCGGAATGTCCCATGTCTGGGTCTTCAAAGATAATGATGGCTAAATTTTACATGTGGTACAAATTCATTAGCTGATTTTTCTCTGACATAACATGTGTAGGGTATGCTTTTCCCAGTTTGATGGGCTAGTGCAGTGTTTCCCAATCCAGTCCTCAGGGAAACCAGAGATGGTCCCTATTTTTGCTACTTCCCAGCTCCCTGCCAGATAGTCCCCGTTTTTGGAAAAATACGTGGACTGTCTGTGGGCCCCCGAGGACTGGATGGGGAAACACTGCACTAGAGCAACCGGCTCCCCGAGGCCATGTTGAACCACAGAGGCCGGGTTCATTATTCTTATTTACTCAGTTACTGCTTAATTGTCGAGAAGGAACTGTCCTTTGTTCAAACACATGGATGATCATCGCAGTAAAGCCTCCCACTCAAGCTTTAATCTATGCATTTTTTCCTGTCATCTCTTGATTCTTCCCTTTCATTGACATTCATTCATTTTTTTGTTTTTTCTTAAACTGATTGCCTTAATTTTGCTTGGCTGTTTCAAGTGGTTTCAAGTGGTTTTTAAGATAGGACAGCCCCCCCCCCCAGCTTCCCCGCGCGTCGTACCAGCCCACAGTCCCTTTCAGGTGAAACTCCAAGCCAGAGCTTTTACTGGCAATTACCTCAGGAGAATTAATTGCAGCAAATAAAAGTGTTCACATAAAATGCCTTTTGAAATTAAATAATATAGTGGCATGCTGGTCACCTCATCCTGACGAAAAGAATTTCTCTTCTGCTAGACGGAGGTTTTAATCTCGTAGGTCAGATTTATTTGGAAGAAGTCTATATTTGTGCACAAAGGTATATTTTGAGCATGCAGCAGGGAAGGGAATCAGCGCAGATACATTAACGAGAGCCGCGATGGAATCTGGAAAGCGCAGACACACAATTGTTGTGCTCTCCGTCACACACCCAGAGGAGGTAGCTTTGCCCGAAGCACCTTCGGAGGTGCCATTTTTCTAGGTGGACGAGAATGTTTATTCATGAATTCTTCCATAGGTTTTATCATTTTCCTTCTCCTTTTTAGATGAGATGAAATTAAATGAATTTATTTAGCCCAAAACATCCCACTCTGAAATCTGTTTTTGAGTATCGGTGAGCCATTTTCTAAAGTCTGGGTTTATATTGTGGTATGCAGTGATGGCGTTACATGCACACTAAGAAGACTCATACATTTTTTAAATATGTTATGGTAATGAAAAGATGCAGTATGCAGACGTGATAATCACCTAAAAGCTTTCCGAGCAAAAATGTGCATTTCATGAATTTCCACTTGGAACATACGGTACGTGTTTCGGTCATTTGGGGGGCAGGGTAGTGATTCTCTTTGAAGAACTTTGAAGTCAATGCTAGCCATGCACATTTTACAGGGACCGGAAACCATCCACGCGAGATAAACGTACATTCAGCTGACGAACGCGCTAGAAACTCACTGAGGCAGAAGGAAGCGAGCGCCAACAGGTCGACAAACTGCTGTCATTTTCACAGCTCTGTTGACTGATTCAGACGGTCATTATCTGCCAGGTAATTTATTCTGATGGCTTTTAGCTGGATGAAGGACTTGAGAAGATGGGATGATGGTGACCCTGGCCTCCCTTCAATCAACCCCCCCCCCCAACCCCCCAACCCAAAAACCTCAACTCTGTTCTCCTCACGATTAAACAGAGGGGGTGGGTAGTGGGAGATCATTTGAGATAAAGGCCACAGAAAACAGCCTTGGTATGACTGCCACAGGGAGAGGATCAAATAATACAGCAGGACTACGATATCACAGGGAGAAGGTCACAAGATGCCGGAAGCGTGCGACCTCTGCTAGCACCGCCATGGAGAAGTGCAGCGCTTTTAGCTAGCTATACACACGTAATAAATGACAAATAAACAATAATCAATAAATGATAAATATCACAAAGCTGAGATTTATAGTAATAATAAAGTGAAAATACACATTATTTATTACTATAAATCTAAGCCTTCAGTTATTTATTGTTTACAAGTCTAGGCACGGGTTCATCGTGATGAGCTAAAACGTAGGAAATCCTGTGAAATGTAATATCTGTGCTAACCACCGGACCAGCAGGAGGCGTAGTGGTTAGGGACGATATACGACATTACAGGTTGCTTCTTCAAGGATATCAATTTGCTTGCTGTACCCTTGAGAAAATTAAGGCTTTAGTAAAGCACTTAACCTGAATTGTTCCTGTGAAATACACAGCTGCGTCAATGGGAAAAAATGGCTGTTTAATATCAGCTACGGAAGAAAAATCCAAGCATTTTAGCAAAATGCCTTATACCGCATCCAGTGTAGGACATTGATACTGATTGACCTGGATGTTGCGTTAAAAAAATCCTGGTGCTGTTGTTGCTTCAATGAGGAACAGTAAGTAGTCGGGCCCAGTCCGTACTCATCGTTAGCCCACCTAACCACCTCTGTGGAGCCTGTCCCTCTGCAGTCCAGAGGAGCATAATTACCCAGAGAAGATTAAGTCACCACTTAAGGATGAGAACATGTCGGTTTTTGGTCAAGCGCCCAAGCGATTTCCTGCTACAGTGATGCTGAGCTCGATGCTTAACCTGAATCACTCTGGCTGTATAAAAATGATATTTATCCGTTAGAATGAGGTTGTCCTGGAGTAGTTTAGAAGGTTGGGGAGTGTCCAGAAGGTTGGGGAGTGTCCAGAAGGTTGTGGGTACAGCTCCTCATTGCTGGCAGAGTAATTATATCACCGTTGGGCCCTCAAGCAAGTCGCTTATCCCTAACCGCTCTAGAGACACAGTTTGAATGCAAGAATTTGTCACGTATATGTGTCTTTGGACAGAAGAATCGGATAAATGTCCAGAGAGTCATGTTGGATGACTGTTGACTAGCTGGCGTTTCTTTCTCAGCAGCTTAACTAAGGATGATCAGCAGATTCCTGCTTTTAAAGGTTACAGTCAGCACTGGTGCTCTGACCTGATCTCCCTCTAAAGGAAGAGTCTCCTGTTTTCTCCGCACATTAATTCCTTCTGTGACTTAATCATGTTTTTCACAAACCGTGAAACTACAATGACAAGGAGTAATTTATATTATTACCGAACCTAAAAGCTTTTCCTTTCCTTCATAAAAGCCCTGTAAACCACTTATGCAATTTTCAGTTATTTCAGAAAATCCTCAGAGACCCGCCTGTGGATTTGCCTGTTATTGTTACGCGAGG
>JAODLD010000047.1:3595783-3624517 GCA_026781065.1 Mormyrops boulengeri | reverse complement strand
TTACACAAAATCCCAACCCCCCGGCTGTTGGTTTTGCCGTTTTTTTTTTTGCGCGGGCACAACGCCCACAACCCCCACCACCCCACCTTTCGGGCCCCTCTCGCGGGGGGGGGGGGGGGGGGCACTTGGGGTCATTTATATCTCATTTCTATCTGGGGGGGGGGTGTAGGGTAGAATAGTGCAGCTGTAGAGAGATTTTTGGGAGACAGCAAACCGGGGGCTCAAATCAAGAAGCCACTGGCAGGTGGATGATTCATTTTCGGAGGGCTGTTACCTTTTCAGACAAAAAAAAAAGTGACACAGCGACCTGGAGATGAGGGCAGACGAGCAGACAGCCAGGCGCTGCGTGAATGGGATGCGCCCGACGGTGTGCAGGTATTTCCAGTGTGACATTTCGGCAGCGGGGAGCTGGTGTCTATGAAAGCCGGTAATTGGCGGCCGGTTATTTGTGTCACAACACGGCAAAGAAGCACAGTGATTAGTGTCTTTGCTAATGGCCGGGGGGCACAGAGGATCGCAGCGGTGACTGATTCGGGCTTTTAAGAGCATTTCTGGGTGATGCATTGATCTACCCACTGGGCGAATGAATTAAAGACGACTCCTCGATTCCTCAGAGACACACACAGGGACACAGAGTCCGCAGATCCTCATCTCGCCAGTCTGTGCTTCCAGCTCCTCCAGCACCCTGGTGGCAGTCATAATTAGATCCACAGCTCCCCCCCCCGAACCTGCCCTGTGTTAACAGGTTGTCCATCGCCATGTGGGTGCCACCTGTGAGGCACGGGCACAAAATGAGCGGGTGTCACGTCGATTTACGAGCACAGGAAGCTCGTTCAGTCACTGGAGGGGACAAGCTGATGAACCTTTGAATAGACAAATTGCACCGGCATCGTGCTTGTGTCACCTAATGCAGACATGGGTGGCGGGGGATGATAATTTGCATAAAAGCACTTATATATTTATATAGTGGCTGGTCATTGAAAACAGAAGTGGAAAGATCAGGTGCAGAAAGTACAAATCCAGACCAAGATTTTGTCTTAGCCAAGCAGTTGAGTATAATTCTCAGAATACTCAACAGGTTGGTTGAAGCAAAATTTTGGTCTGGATTTTTACTTTCCGGACCTGAACATTCCACTTATGATTGAAAATAATAAGTGCATTTAGACAGGAAAGTGGATAAAGTCAGTGCATAAACCCTCATCTTAAGGACAGAGATACAAAACACAGTCCAAGGGAAGTACAGCAAGAAACAGCAGCGTAAATTACACCGAAACAGAGTATATACATGCAGGCAGAAACTCCGAGCACTGCCGCATTCCAGTAGGGGCGCGTTTGCCAAATGCATAGCTGCTAACAGCGTAGCAACTCACATGGTTGGAACCATGCAACCGAACGGTTCCAGTTATGTAAGTCGCTAACGGCAGCTTTTGGTTAACATACCCCAGACTGATACGTCTTATCTCTCCAAGCTGTAATCCTGGGCTTTTGACTGACTGAGGAGTACGAAGCTCACATACCACGTCGGGACATTTGTTTGTCATTTCGCAGGAAGCTAAACTCCCTCTGTTAACCACAAAAACGCAGTGAAAATAAATAGCAAGAAAGCAAAGTCACCCGAAGCAGCTGCACTTCTCTCTGCCTTCACTGATGCTGCGGCTCAGGAGACTCTTCTTATAATCATCTGCAGCTGTGTGTCGTGTGGCCCAGACACAGGCCGTATTTCAAAAGGTTCACTCACTCACTCATTCACTCACTCACTCACTCACACATTCACTCACTCACTCATTCACTCACTCACACATTCACTCACTCACTCACACGCACTCATTCACTCACTCACACACTCACACTCGTTCACTCACTCACTCATTCACTCATTCACTTTTGGAAAAAAGGTGCAGTTCACTATATAGAGAATTTTTCAGTCTAACAAGATGATGGAATCCAGTGGTATCCTATCTGTCATCTCCATCCATCCATCCTTCCAATTTCTTAAACCGCTTTCCTGAAGGTCATGGACCTAGCTGACATCTGATTTTTTATTACAAAGGAAAGACATCACTAGGACCACATTAACTTTTTATTATTAAGAAAAATGTGCTTACATTACAAAGTTGCTCTTTTGCTCAGTTTTGTTTATATTGTTTGTACAGCCACGGGTATCGTGAGGGTGTGGCCTACACGGATGCCCCGTGTGGAATGGAGAATGGACCAATCACAAATAGCTGCCAATCTTTGGTTTAACCTGTTTCTCGCTGGCACCCATTGGCTCAAATCACATAGCATGGGCATCCCACTCTCTCTGGGAATTGAAGCCCTCTCTTTTCATTAATAATTCCACAGCCGATAACAAAATGATAGCAGAATGAATTCTGACCCTTTATTTGCAGTGCTACGTTTTCCAGCTGACGCATATTTGTATGATATACAAAACTTAGTTTATTTGGAAATGAAGAGTATAATATTTAATTTGACTACTGGTGATTCTGAATATTAAGACAAGAACTGTCATACAGCACTGAAAACAAAGAAAATGATAATGTTAACACATTTTACTATACTAAGCACTAAAATTTCCATCTTTATCATACTAAATATGGATAAACTTTGTTATCCCTGTAGCCTCTGGGATGGGCTCCGGACCCCCTGCGACCCTGAACTGGACAAGCCAAAGCAGAAAATGGATGGATGGATATGCTTTGATATATTATATTACAAGAAGCATGCTCCTTTCATTTTGTGTTTTCTTTGGGCAGTAATCAATTCAGTTATCTTTGCACATCTGCCATTTATGGATGTATAGCTCAGGTAAACGGGAGAGTTCAAATCGGCCATCTTTGAGCCTGGGAACCATTACTCATCGATCAAGAGCTCCCAGCATAATGGCGTACGCCTGCTAAGCGATTTCAGCAGTGCAAAACCGATCACTGGCAAATGGGCAGAATATGCCAATATCCAACAGTCAAACGTCAAAAGCATAGAGCCGTGAATCCAGATATTGTTACTAAATTAAGATAAGCCTGTTTTTTGACGGCATCGTTCAGTTAGCTGGCTTATTTCATCCAAAGCAGTCTGCAGCGTCGCCCATTTGCATAGCTTGCATCCTTCTGCTGGTACTGAGGTCGTCCGTGAGAATTGGAACAGGCGAGACAACGTCCTGCAGAGCTGCCACCTTCTCCTCAGTGGGCTTATCAAAGCAAATGTTGCCTCCCTGTGTCACCTGCTGTGGAAACAGCCATCGTTGGCCACAGATGACAGCCAGCAGGCAGGAGACTGGTAGTGAAGCACGACTGTGGCAAACAGGACCGGCTTGTGTCACGCGTGGGAATGTCTTTGCCATGTGCTGGGAATTCTATCCCAAACCTGTTCTCCTTAACCCCGGCCATGTAGACCCTCTCAGGACATCCCTAAGCCCTGTGGTCCTTTCACACTTCTCTCCCTCTCTAGTCTGCCTCTTCCATTCTAACTCTTCAAATCATGGCGTATTATGCCGCTAAGTAAGCAACCATAATGCTGCAAATCAGAAATGTGAGAGGATTATGGGAAAATAGGACGTTTGGTGGCTCAGACATGTCACAGCCATACCACCTGAGGTTCAGGATAGGTAATCCATCCGAAGTTAAGCAGGTTTGGGCCTGGTCTTTACTTGATACGATAGCTGGGTTGCTACTGCCAGAGGTGTTGGTGCGGCCTACAGGTTAGCACATCCTGTGGTCTGTGTGGATCCCAGTGCAGAGATCGGGACACTGTGCTATAAAAATGGTGCCGTCCACCAGATGAGACGTAAAACTGAGGTTCTGACTCACTGAGCCCATAAAAAAATCCTGGGCATCTTTTGAAACAGGAGGGGTGGTACCCCAATGTCCTGGCTAAAATTGCCCATTGTGGCCCTTTCAAATCTGGCCTCCTAATCATCCCCTATATCTAACTGGTGAATTCTCTCCTGCCCATTCCCTACCTTAGCCACTGTGTGGTGACCATACTGGTGCATAATGGCTGCCGTCACATCATCCAGGTGGGGGCTACACAGTGGTGGTGGTTGAAGTGGCTCCCCATTGGTTCTGTAAAGTTCTTTGGGTGTCTTGAAAAGCGCTATATAAAGAAGAAAGGTATGCCAGAATGCACATAAGTTTTGTTTCAGTTCAGTCAAGCCCTAGAATCATTTTAACTTTCTTGCTTACCATGCTTACCACAATTTCGCCCTGGGATCAATAAAGTCAATCTTAATCTCAATCTTATCACCCTGCCCAAGAAGAGCGGGTACTCTCCGTCAGCTGCCAGTGCCCTTTGTCCCGCACACATTGCAACTCCAAGATCCAAATGATTTTTTTTTTTGCATAATGCATGTACAGGGGTGCCACTAGAGATTTTGAACCCCACGAAAGCATATCATATTGGGCCCCCAGTCCAGACCAATCCAATTATGTTCCAGTGTTTTTAGACATAACTTACCTAGTTTTTCGGCGCCCCTGTGTTTTTACGTACGTAAACCCCTTTCCCTGCACCGAGCTTAAACGTTCCATCGGAACTGTTTTTCTTCAGACTGCCAGCAGGTGGCGCTTTTATTTCATTTCACCGCATATTCCCGTGCAGAATCGCATTTTCAGGACATATATATATTTCCCCCAGTATTTTCGCGAAGGCAAAACATACCCAACAGGCAACAAGTGCAAACAAGGGCAGAGGGTTCTTATGAAAAATAAGTTTTCTTTCCGTTCTGTTCTACAATTTAAGCCGAATTATGCAGTTTTATTGATGGATTAAGAACTTCTCCATAGGAACTATTTTAAGTGCCTTTTATTGACACTGGGTTGCTGTCTGTGTTAATTTCCTCTACCATGTATTTCTTCCCTTTTGGCTTCAAACACCGTCCAACTCCCCGAAAGCACTTACAACCTCGCTTTTAAAAATGCCCCAATGGAATCACAGCAGCACACCCCATAACAAAGGACAGGCACACATTGTTGCATAGCAACAGTGATTTTTTAATTATTATTATTATTGTCTTCTGTACAAAATTATACACACATTCAAAGGCGAAGCAGCCAGTGGCGGCCAGTCAACTAGACACACAGGAAATAACGACGGTTATCAGGAGTCATTGAGACACACGGCATGCGAGAATAGACGGAGTGACCTACAGGGGCCAGAAACTACAGTCGTCTAGTGTAATGCTTCCAAATCCGGTCCTCTGGGCCCCAAGGACGGTCCAGGTTTTTGTTCCCTCCCAGACAGTCCACATTTTTGCAAAAACGTGGACTGTTTGGGGATTCCCGAGGACCGGATTGGGAAACACTGATCCAGTGCAAGGAAGTCTTCAGTGAAAGAGCCCCCTTCCCCTCCAAAAGAACAGAAGTCACCAGAATGTCATCCCTTGACACAATTACTACGTACTAAGTGGTGCATGTCACCGAAGATCCCCCCACCTCTATTACTGGAAGTCCAACACCTCTAATACCAACCAGACACCCCCCCCCCCAAAATTGCCACTACCCCTTACTAGGTTTAAGTGCTTTGAAAAAAAGCAATACATGGGCCAACTGGTCCATGTTCTCAGGTTTCTAAACTCAGGTTCCATACTATGGAACCAGGACCCCTCTAATAAAGACAGGAGTGGTGCACGGTCTACTAACCTACCAAGGGTCAAGCAGCACATGTGGTCATGTAGCGAAATGGGTAACGCCTCACCCGCCTTTGGCCTTCAATGTGCCATGGAAGACTTTTCACTAATTTCTGGTAGAAAGCTGCTGGTTTTGTGTCCCACTCCTACTTCGAAGCCTCCGTGGCTTCCACTCCTGGAGATTCCATTCTCAACCTTAATCCTCTATCATCTAACATCCCCAAATATGTCCCATCAGGTGTCAGTCACAGCTCAGGTATAATTCACATTCTCATGTCAGTGTTGGGCCCAAGGACTGCGTCTCTAGTAATCCAGCTATGCTGTGCAAACGTCACGGGAACGTTTTGGAACGATTGGAGCCATCTAATATGTTACTCCTGCTGGCCTGATCTTCCTAAGTTTATACCTGGGAAAGCTGAAGAGTGGCAACATTGTATATCCCAAACTGTTGATTTCAATGGTTTTGGTTGTCATAGAAACAGAATGACTAGAATGGTTAGCAACGGTGAAAGAATTATGTGCTGGGTGGGCAGCTACATTGCAATGACACTAATCTTTGTTATTTTTATGATAAAACTGTTATTTTGTTACTCATGATAAAACATAATAATTAGAATATTAGACATATCATTGTTTTTATATCTAGATGATTATTTCATTATATCAATGAAAATGAAAGCAATTTCTTGTTATTTCAATTATTTACCTGTTGGCAGCCACACAAGAGGTATTTTCTTACAAATACAGCTTGAGCCATTGTTGTTATGGAGAGTTAAATTGTTTGCATAATGAACTCACTTGTCAACCTGAAATCATTGATAGAATATCTGATCAGTGTCAGGACTGGAGAGAAACGTATGGGTCCAAAACATGCCAGCAAGTAATAAGGACAGTCCGGGGAAGACAACAAACTGGGTGGCTTCTGGCTGCTGCTCGCGCAGTCCATCAGAAAAGGTCTACCTCTTGTGGATTATAATTTCTGGCAAGCTGTGAGCAGCCAATCAGAAAGCGATTCATCACTTGCGTTACGGGACGGCGGGTATCTCGGCAGCTCAGCGGGCTGGCGACACGTCTGCAGAGCGGGAAAGTGTCTGTTTCACACGTCCATATTTCACTGATGCCCCATGGCCGCGGCTTCTCCCGCCACCGGCTGGTGTGACCGTCCGCCGTAAGACACTGTTGATCAGCGTCGACTCTTTTTGGGAACACCCTGCGAGAGTGCGTGCTTAAAATAAACGGTGTTACAGCCAAATGCTGGGCTGAGCTGTGGAACAAAGGCATCGGCGATGGACATGTAGGCGGAGAACTTCTCTTACCATTGATGTGAGGAATGTGATGCAGGTAATGGGCCGCTAGCTGTGTCCCGTCATATATACGCGGTTGCAAGGCTGTGTGGTGTAGCTCAAATACATCAATTAACCTCCATTCATTTCTCAAATGAACAAAGGTTGTAAGACAGTTCAATTATTCAATGAATACTTTTCTAATTTATATAGGGTCCTTCAAGATCACTTTTCCCCCTCCCTGCAATATTTTAGACACATGACATATCTGGCTCTGAGACATCCTCTGGTGATCCGGCAGATTCCTTTTCACCCTACAGGTCACTTGGTCCTATTTGGGTTAGCTGGAGGTGCCAAATAAAGGGGCGACTTCCATTGGCATTCAGCAAAATGGCTGCTGTTGACGGCTATCACCCAACTCTATTCATAACTCCAAGCTCAAAATAGAATCCAGAACCTTACTCAACGCCATCATTGATCTAGGCACCAAAAAACCATGCCTGTTCATAAGTGACCATAAGACACTGAATGGGACACTGGTCATTTTAGCTTCAGTGCTAACTGAGACCCACAGCATGTATAGGAATACATGGGGAGCACAGGCTAATAGATCCAGCACAGGTTGCAGTCTTCAGTAAGTAAAAGCCCCGACATGGGCAATGTGGCCTGTGTGGAAAAGCAGGACCAACAACAAACAGCCTAAAATAAACATGATCACAGGTCGTAACATTTACAGAATGGACAAAGCTCTTTTGGACACGTACTGTGAAAGCCAGTCATTTCCACAGCAGAGACGTTCACTCCAGTAGGGGGCCTTCAGCAGAGTGGCTGCCTCGTTACTGCCGATCTTCCATGTCTACACTGGACTCGATGTCTTGCAGATCCGTCCGGCTGTCTACACTGGACCTCGACGTCGCGCAGGTCTGTCCAGCTGTCTGGGCCGGACCTCGACATCTCACAGATCCGTCCGGCTGTCTGCGCTGGACCTCAACGACTCGCAGATCCGTCCGGCTGTCCATCTTCTCACCACTTCATTGTGATGCTTGATGGATGTGTATACCCAAGGGCCCATACTGGTCCTAAAAGCCATTCTCTGGTCATATAACACAATGTTTCTTATGGTTTAGAGGAGCACATATAGAGTTTGAAATCAGTTAACCCTAAACAACAGTTAAGGGTATATTATGCAGGAGACTAAGTGTGAATGTCTTGGAAGACATTCCTGTGGGTTGTGTCATATATAACTATCACTGGGGGTGGGATTGGAGTTGCTAGGCGATCACATAACCGCTCACTCATACTTTTCCGTGCTAGATCGATCGACTGGTTGAATGGGTGAACAATAGGCTGGGAACGGCCATTGAGACAAAAAGTGACAAAGGCGTCTACGCGACAGCAGGGCACACATCACAATGATGTGAAGAAGGAAAAAGAACAATGGACTTGCTGCTGAAGATTGCCGCTGGTTTTTCCGGATTATTCCGATGGAATGTCGGGAACAGCTCTGCCATGACTACAGCATGACCTAATCCTAACCCGAACCTAACCCTAACCCTAACCCTAACCTAGCCCTAACCTAACCCTTCCAGAAGCCCGAACCCCTCAAGCTTTGTGCGAGTCACCTGACCTCCAAGGGCAAGGAGGCTGCCAGGGATGCAACGGGTCTCTCTGAGGACATAAGGAGGATGACTGTGAAGCTGGCTGAGAAAACCTCTTCCTGCCAGATTTTCCACATTTGGGGGATCATGTGATGAACCGGAATGACAAAGGCTGCTATCCTCAGCGAGGTCGGGAGGACCGGGGGCTTAGGAGTTTTGGCAAGGCTGATGGGGAATGATGGGGCTGGCGGGGGCAGAGTTTGGTCTAACACGGGCCAGGAAGGAGCCCGGACGGCATGCACTGAAAAGCTCGCCCCAGCCGACGTCCCGTCTCCATGGAAACACCTTAGATGACGTTGTCGAAGAGCTGCATGGACTGCATGATGTTTTCATCCTGAATAGCAGAGGGGCAAATATGGACACGCAGGTCAGCTGGTAAACAGACCACAATTTGGGTACAAATTGAAAAAGGTAAGAATGTTTAATGTTTAATAATAATACAAGCTGAATTCTATCTGTATTTTCCCCAGCAAGCCTCATGACAACATCTCATTGTGATTTAACCATTCCTGTCGTGGCATTGAGAGCTTAGCACAGGATTGCTGCTAAAATGCAGGCACTCCAGCGCACTCTGCTGGAGTTTCTCTGCAAGGGTAGCAGCACATGACATCACACAATGACGCGCATACTGCAGTTCGGGCAGGAAAATGGCCACCTAATTACACCCGTTTGGATCAGCGGACCCTGCCTGTGGGGGGACCATAGTTACAGGATACGGGGTGACCTATTCCTGTGTACACTTCAGTCTTTCTGGGAAAAATGTACGACTGCCCTCCAGGTATCATAAAGTAATGTTGAGCTGACATTCTTTCCAGCCCATCAAATTCAAGTCACTTACATCCATTTAAATTCTTTTATGATCACCTCTGCTTCACTCACGGGAATCTGCATTTTACATCTACCAGGTCGGGTAACAAGATGAGCGCAATGTAAACACCAGCTCTGCTGACCTTTTGGCAAGACTCGATGAACTCGTCGATGGTGACCACCCCGTCATTGTTACGGTCCATTTTCTGGCAAAACAGAAGCATATCAATGAGTCACCAAATTTTGCAGAAAACACAAAGAATTTCCCTGCGATGGATTGCCATACCATCCAGGGTGCACCTATTCAGCCTGGGGTGTCCCCCCCACCCCGCCACCCAAAGCCCGTTTAGGAAATAGGTCGGAAAGTGGATGGATGTATGGATGGATAGAGCGGTGGATAGATCAGGTCCAGAAAGTAAAAATCCAGACCAAGCTTTTGTTTCAGCCAACCACTTGAGTACTCTGTGACTCTGACTCACAAAGACATAGCCATACCTAGTACTGTTAAAACGTCATGGTTTATCGGGCTTACAAGGGAAAATCTTTAGGTCCAAAATGTAAAAATCCAGACCATGATTCTGTTTCAACCAACCAGTTGAGTATAAAGAGTCAGAGTCACAGAGAACTCAAGTGGGTGGCTGAGACAAAATCTTGGTCTGGATTTTTACTTTCTGGACCTGAACGATCCACCTCTGGACGGATGGATAAAGATTTTCCCTCACACCCTTGATAAACAATGACATTTTATCAGGACCTGGTAATCTATGGCTATGTTTGTGAGTGTTGTAGCCAGTGTTACAGAACTTAAGGGAAAAGAGATTATGAGCCCCCAGGAGGGGAGTTATCCTCAAACCCTGGGAAAGGTACCCAAGCTGAACTGCTTCAGTCAATATGTTGGCATACAAATGGCTTGTCAATCTCCCGCTTTGAAGGGGTCATGAGTTTTTGTTGGAGGTTGAGTAAGAACAACGATGTCACCTGGAAGAAGTTTTCCACATGCTCCTTGGGGGCATTGTCCTGCATGCATGGATAAGTCCACTTGCCCATCATGTCGTAGATGGACTTCATGATGTCCAGCATCTCCTGGGAGACAGACAGACACGTTTTAGCTCAGCGTGACGTGCCGTCTGTAGACGCAGGCCTTGGTCATTAAACAGCCACCCCGTGTTTGATGGTCAAAGAGACCCTGAGTGTTTGAGGGTCAAAGAGAAAACAAACCACCATGTCTAGGCTTCCTATTTCCATCACTTGTCCTGTTTTGGAATTATGTTCAAGAAACCACCAAAACTGTCATATTTCAGACATGCGTGGTAGATGTTCAAACTCTCTGAAGAGTTCTGGGTGGGAGGATAAGTGATTAAATACTGAGTAAATTCCACCCACAACAACAGCAGCGGTATGGTGCTTCTCATCACCTCTTTGGTAATACAACCATCCTTGTTGAGGTCGTACAAGTTGAAGGCCCAGTTCAGCCGGTCATTAATGGAGCCCCTGAGGATGATGGACAGGCCCATGACAAAGTCCTGTGGCAGAAATTTGGTTGAGGGCAGGTTTAGTATTTCTTTTTTTTTAACCATAGCACAGCCTGGAAATGAAGTTTCATCACGTTGTGTTTTCTGTCTGACGGTATAACTTCAGGTGGGTTGCCCTAACACTGAAGATAAAGTCCCACCGACAAGCTAAGTGCATTGGACCTTTGCTCTTGCTTTAGCATATTTAAATTTAACATATTAAGAATTAATCGAAATATGTTAAACCTTTCAACAAGAAAACCACATGCCTCAAGACTCGGTAGAAAGAAAGACGAACTCAAGCTCACCTCAAAGCTGACAGAGCCATTCTTGTTAGTGTCTAATGCTTCGAAAAGGAAGTGTGCGTATGTGCTGGAATCTGGGAAAGAAATGACGCATCTGCATAAAATATGTTACATCTGGACGAATCAATCGATTGATGATACACACTGAATAATCAAAGCTCTCAGAGTATTTAAGGTGCCACTGCCCAAGTCTCCGCTGTCTAATACCATAAGGAACAGCCTGTACTGTACCTCTGGTAGCAACTGACATTTTATTTGCAAGAGCTGAAATTGCCGAAATTATTTGGAAGAGCTGAAATTGTGAGCAGTGTTTGCAAGTTACTATCCCTGCTGAAAAGATTCTCACAAGAAGTATACTATATTTTCATATAGTTTTCATAAATATTTCACTAAGCAAAAAGGCAGACTGTGATACTTTAAGCTACCTTCAAGAAAAACATATTGTAAAGCAGTAAAATTATGTTAAAATACGTTGAATTCGATTGATTTTTGGTAGCTCTTTCCAGAGGTGCTTAGTTCAGGTCCAGAGAGTAAAAGTCCAGACCAGGATTTTGTTTCAACCAACCAGGGGGTGAGTTTCCCGAAGCCTTCTTAACGCTACGTCATTCGCAAGTTCTGTGTTAAAAGATAGAACTAACGAACGACGTAGCGTTAAGAAGTCTTCGAGAAACTCACCCCAGTTCAGTTCTCTGTGATTGTGACTCTTTATGCTCAACTGGTGGGTTGAAACAAAATCTTGGTCTGGACTTTTACTCTCTGGACCTCAATCACCCACCTCTGGACTGTGTCTAACAGACACTCACCTCCCTGGGGGAAAAACTGAGAATAGATGAGCTTAAATGCCTCCTCGTTGACAACTCCACTGGGGCACTCCTGTAATGGGGCAGGAAACACGGTGTTAATGGTGGACAGGGTTGTAACACCCCCACACCCACCCAATGCCTATCAAGTGCATCATGTGACCATCCGTCTTCTAGATCAGTGGTTTTCAGTTTCGGTCCTCACAGAAGTATCGTACATTGACAAAATGACAAAAGTCTTATCATTTGGTTTACATAAGTGCCCCCTCTCCCCTTAGTTCCATTAGTGGGAGGGGATCCCTGGATCAGGTCAGTCTTCACTTGGGACAGGGCCGCCATAAAGGGAGGAAAAGTTAGGATGATTCTAAGGGCCCCTGAGTGACGGGGGCCCGAAAAAAATTGCAATATAATTGGATTGATCTGGGGTGGGGGCTAAATATGGTATACTTTTATAGGGTCCAAAATTCTGACTTAGGGTCTGAGGTTTAAGATCCTGGTACTAGATAAGCATCCATAAGCCAGGAAACACGTCCTTTAAGTGTTTATCCTGGACAGGGCCTGGGGGGTGGCTTTGCCAGGCAGTGCAGGGAACGAGACAGGGGTACCCCCAGAATAGGATGCAAGGGCAGTTCAGGGCATGAAACAGGGGTGCCCCCAGGGTAGGATGCCAGGGCAGTACAGGGCACAAGACAGGGGTGCCCCCATGGTAGGATGCCAGGGCAGTACAGGGCACAAGACAGGGGTGCCCCCATGGTAGGATGCCAGGGCAGTACTGGGCACGAAACAGGAATCTGGCATTTCTGTGAGAGACGCGGAGAACATGCAATCTCCACACAGAGCAGGGGAGGGATTTGAACCCACATCCCTGCAGGTGTGAGCCAACGCTATTCACAATACCAACACTGCTCTCACTCCCCTTCAGTGCCAAATATCTTATGTAACAACAGGACACCAGTTCCAGGACCAATAAGTGGAGTTGAGTGGGGAGGGGTGTTCGCCCACCCCCACCCAGAAAACCCTAAAAAGGAAGCTATTGCTTTTAAACCTGTTCCTTGCATCTTATCGCAGTTTGTCCCTAACATCAAACTAACATTAAAGTGTGGGCTGCAGGGCCCAAACATGCCTCTATCTGAATGCATCATCTCCCCGGGCAGCATGCAATATACAAACAGGTTTTTTTGTCACCTATCGGTTGCCATATGGTACTGAAAATATGCCACCTTGAAAACAGTTTCTGAAGACCAACGTAATCCAACAGAATCCAGATCCCCACACGCCAGGATTCTATATTTCCAGCCTTATGCAGCAGCTTGTGCATCCAGGCAATGGCAGACAAAACAGAGACTAATCTGTATGATCGATTACTTTTTATGAGCATACCGGTTTATAGGGGTGGCGTGGATCACAGAGACACATTAGCCTCTCAGGCCTATCATGGCATCAGCTTCACATCAGAAACTAGGGTGAAATGCCAGACTGAAGCTTCTGCAAATAAGCAGTTCGAAAGCATTTTTGTGGGAGAAAGAGAGAGCACTGTCTGCCCGGTCATGTGACCATCGTCAGGTTATGTGACCATCCCGTTCCAGTACACCTTTCCAGTCAGATTTCCAATGTCCCTGGATGAGAGTCTATGAGTGCACATTGCTGTTGTCATGACAGCAATCCCAGCAGCTACACATTTTTGCCCATCTGCACTTTAAATGAGGCATTCCCCCATTTGTATCTCCCAGTTTCATTTAACGAGCCAGCTAGCCTTTTCCACAGTGACTTTAAGAAAAAAAAGGGACCATTAGTAAGTTCATTCATGAGAGTAGGAGACTGAAAGAGACAGGAAGGAAGACTGACGTCGTAGGAGGTGGTGACTGTGTAGCGATTAGATATTCTAAGAGATCTATAACGGCATTCTCGGGTACGGAAACACTGGTGGAAGTGAAACAAAGCAGAGAAACAGCAGGTGATGCGTTTCAGAAAGATGCTAGGAGACAGGAGAACTGTGGTTTACAGGAAATACCGGTATTCAAATACTGTAGGAAACAAAGATTGGTGAAGGCAGAGGTCTGGAAGGATGGATATTGTAAGCGACAGACAGTGTCGGACACAGATACTGCAGAAGCTGCAGGAACGACTTACGTTCTTGAAGCCCCGGTAGAGAATCTGCAGCTCCTTCTTGGTGAACTTGGTCTGTTCCAGTAGCTTGTCGAGGCCCTCAGGCCGGTAGCACACCGTGGAGAGCTCAAAGTCATCCTCCACGCTGTCTGTGGGCGGGAGAGACACGGGGAGGCTGTTTAATGACCAAGGCCTGCGTCTTCAGACGGCACGTCACGCTGAGCTAAAGGGTGGCGTGGATGGAGGTGAGAAGCACTGAGCTGCATCACTGCTCATCTAAATGTACCCTGAACATGGGAATGACAGGGGGCAAAGGTCAAGGAGAAACCAATGTAACGTGGCCCCATTTCTACATTATTCTTCATCCCCCTAGAACGCCCACACCTTATAAATCATATCATGTGATTATAACTTGATAACTTGTGATTATAACGACAACTTTACAAAAAAATTGTGCCATGAGAATTAAGATTATGCTTCATGAAATTTGACGATGATGAAGAAACAGGCACGAGAATGACTCGGATATGCAGTGATACCAACAAACAGAACGTTAAGGAGAAACAGACTGAGATACTGTCAGCCATATAATAATGATATCAAATAACATCTATGCAACGTAAGGAGTTTAAAAAAAAAAAAGACGACAGGGACGGAACATCGGAATAGGGTCTTTTCTGAAAATGGGTCAGTTGTCCATTCTGCTCGACTGAAAAACATTAAATGAAAGCAACTCCAAAACGATTACAGCTCAACAGACAGTCAGCATTGTTTCTGGGTTCTGCAATCGGCATTGATTTCAGTGACGTTTTAGGGTACAGAAACGACCCACCTGGCCTCAGAATAAAGCTGCATGTCACACTCCTCATTTACACGCATGTGCAGCCATAACACGCATGCTTTATCGAAGCCCGTAAGTCCAACAGAACCCTGAATTTACAGAACGTAAGCCTGTCCGCAATAAGGTCCCCAAAGATCAATGTGCGAGTCAGAACTGTGGTGACGCCCCGTAGAGAGGCGATGCGAAGGTTTCTGGGGGAAGCTTCCGGCTGCCTACCTAGGATTGGTCTCCGTTTAGGTGTAGATGTTTCTCCACTGAGGTAAGCAGAACACATCCACTCAATCCAAGCATGCTTCGACACACATGGTGTGGAAAGTCGTGGGATGAGCATTGCCACTGGGAGTAAAAATACCCCTAATCTAACACCTAATCACAACACCTAAACCTATTTCCTCAGTTCCCCAGATATGAGGCCCCAGTGATAATCAGACACCAACACTGTATTATCTGTTCCCATCACTGGGCAAAATTGGGGGAGACCGGGACTGAGACCGGGACTGAGACCGAGGTGTTTGGGTTTTTACTATCCATCGGGTGTGGCCATACTGTGTATGGGCGTGGTAAGGGGCGGAGTCAGGGAAGTGGGAGGAGACAGACATATAAGGCAAAGAGGCACTTGCATTCACTGACTGTGGGGGCGGAGCTGGGCCCACAGCACGGCAGCAGTTTGAGGAATCTCTGCTTTATGGTTTTTTTGTTTTGGCAGGAGGAAGGGTTACCTGTAAGTCACCAACCACAGCAAGAGAGAGGTTAGATGGGGCAAGGCGGGGGCCAGGTGCGCCCCACGAGTGCTCAGGCACACGGGGGCATACAGACCTGGGACATGCATGCAAGCACACACACACGCACGCCAAGCTGCGATGGTGCACCATGCATATCATGCAGCATTCGTATCGCATGCTTAAGCGTAATCCAGCTTCCTGTCCAGTGGCCGCACGCCATAGAGACTCATGGCTATAACAACTAACTAACAATCAGAATGTTTCCTGCTTAAGTGCAATTATCGGCCTATATAAATGGTTACGCGTACCTGCAAAACAATGATATAATAATAATAAAATAATAATAATAGGCTTATTATGATGATTTCAAGACTGACTTGGATTTAAAGTGGGAGTGGAGGACATTCCCAGAAAAATCAAGGAAAATTACTGAACCCACTTCCCAGAATTGGCGATGTGCAATGTGTTTCTGAGTTGTTTTTTACAAGGTGTATGAGATCCTGTTTGGGCAACAGATTGTACAATGGAACCCTCGCCTGGTCCACTAAGTGGCCACTCTGATCATGGCTACCTGGAGTGTCTGGTGCCTTTAATGCTGTGCACCAAATGGCGCCTCCCTGTGCAGAGCAGATGAACTGCAGAATCAAGAAGCTGGCAGGATGTCTGATCTGCCGGGGGCCGCGCCATCTCACATGTGCATACAGGCACGCACGCACGCACGCACACACACACAGACACGCAACTCTGTAACTCGCACATGTAAGGACGCGACCAAAGCACGTCAACGCACCAGCTCATGCAAGACAGCGTTCTGTCACAACGGCTGACATTTGCTGACCTGGCTTTGAACAAGACCATCTGCAAGCCATCACCCTTCAATGGTGAATGTAAGCAGCCGCTATGGGCGGGGAGCCACCGTCTCCCACCAAAACGGGTGCCAGTGTTACAACAGATCCCATCAAATCATTATGCTGAGAGTATCAATGTTTTTTGCTAGTTTATCAGTTATAACCAGATGTGCACAGATGCTGCAGTGGTAAGCAGACCATTGTTAAATCGATGTTGATTATGATGATACATAAAGCCACCAGGTTTCAGTGATATTTCCCTATAGGTACCTCAAGAACCAAGATCGTAAACACTGCGTGTCACCTGACAGCCACACAATTACATCCCCGAAACGTTCCCTGGCTGCCGTGGAAACCGTGGCACAGCATCCGGCAGCTGTTTCTATGGCAGCTGGATCTGGCTCTCGCCTATAATACATGCAGGTGCCCGGGCAACGTTCTAGCGCTTCTTAAGCAAGCAGCCACCAAGCCAGACAGCCACTGCTTGGGCTGGCACATAACCAGCGGGAGAGACCGCCGGCGTTTTTGATTCATGGTCACTGTGACGATGGCGAACCGTCTGAGATGGACCCACACTGGGTACCAGTCTGCCGCTCTGTCAGAACATGGGTCTGCTGCACCAATGACGCCGTTTGCCTTTTTTTCTTACTGTGTTTAATAAGCTACAGAAATGAAAGACTGAAACATTAAACCAAAGTGCTGAACTATGTACAGTTTTAAAGAAAAACTGTCAGAAGAGGAAGAATGACTTGGTCTGGCTCCGAGAGGAACAGATGACAGAAGACCCTTTGCAGACACATAAGGAGAAAGAGAGCAGGATAAATAATTCCCTTCAGTACTGACCCCGGATCAGTTTAATCACTTTGGCTATAATGTCCAGATTTAGGATTAGAAGTGGATAAGCCGATCACAGGCACCGCTGGGGGGGTCCAAGCTTGTGAGGGAATTCTGTGCAATTTGCTCCTGCCGACACTGATCCAGGATCAGCCTCTCTGAGCTTAATCTGGGCGCACGATTCGCTACGTCACCAAACCCTCGCAAATTGGCTTGCTCAAGGCCTGGTGAACGCGGACACGGACCTGAGACTCAATGGCTGCCGGTTTGAGTACGAGGAGAAGCTCATTTCATGTCCTTGACTAAAGTCCTTACACCAGAATTACCCCATTAAAAGATCCGGCCGTATAAATGGATGCAACAGTCAGTCTGGCTGAATCAAAGCGCCAGCAAAGCAATAAAATAATAACGATGATAACGGGAAACCTTCCTAATATAATAAACGGTAATGGGACGGATCCAAACCGCGGCGCTGCCCCCGTCCGCTGCGGTCTGTGTCTCCGCAATTAAACTCTGTTCTCTGCTCCTGTTTATATATGCTTTGAGCGAACAGTTGGACAGGAATGAGTCAGAAGAGTTCACATATTTACCGGACAATGTAAAACAAAACACAAATGGTTGATCTTTACTGTAAGCCAGGGAGTCATTGACTCCACAGAAGATGAGCTAGTTTGGAATGGTCCGTTTTTGCTAAATAGACAAGTACAGGTACATTAGAACACTTACTTTTGCATATCTCATCTTGCTCCTTTAAGACATACACACAAACAGTTGAGAGCTTGTAGACTGAACACAGGATCAGTCTTTTTGGGGACGAGGGATTGGAGCTTTGCTTGAAGGACCAACGGAGATGTGGAAACCTTCTGGAAACCTTCTGGTCACAGGCACTTAACCCCCTGAGGTACACACCTCCCCTCCCCAAGCCATACACATATCTAGGGCACTCGGGCACTGGAGTACTCATCTAGAGTACTGGATTGAGTACTCTGAAGAACTGAGTGAAGTACTCACTTGGCTATTCATTGCCTATAAGGGCTTTGTTAGGACCAGGCAGCATTCGGTGCAGTTGGCTCTCTGCTGGCGTTCTTCCATCGCATGATACCTGGAGGTACATAACCTTTTGTAAAAGCTGCTCCCCCACTACATACATTCTGCATCTACATACATCTCCCTCTCCCTGGGTTGAACGCCCACTTTTGCCCACTTCTGTTTTACTTGTTCTAACTCCCTTCCCCCCCCCCCATCTCGTTACACCTATATTAGGGTATTTCCATCACCTGTCAGCCTTGACATCCACCCTGAATTCAAGTGCCATCACAAAAGAGACCAAACCACTGGGGTGCAAAGGAACATCAAAATGACACAGATGGCAGAGTGGTCAGGTAAGCAGCAACGTGGCCTCCCAGGGTTACGGGTTCGAATCCCTGTTTGCGTGTTCTCCCCAGCTGGAGTAGCGTCTCTAAGTTGTCTGTTGCATGATCCCATTACTGATGTTCCGCCCAGACAGAATTCTGCCCTGTGCTTCTTGGGACAGACTGAGAGGAAAATGGACCAACCATCATGTACGAGTACCACATAAACAAACATCAACTGGCACTGCGTAAACTGGGACCAGTTGCTCTGAATGGGAAACGGACTGGAATTGTTCAACGACATAACTTCATGGGAGCTCAGCAGGTTGTGCCTGCGACTGGAAGGTTGCCAGTTCAAATCCCATGATTGGCAGAATGTTCACATCACCACTGGGCCCTTGAGCAAAACTCCAGGGACGCTGGATAAATGGCCCACCCTGGGCTCAGACCCCGAGCTTCACTCTAAGCTGTGTGTGCATGAGTGTGTCTCCCAAAAGAGAGCAGGATGGCACAGGCAAAACAGGAAGAACGCCACTGTACATGTATAAATGGCAAATAAAGAATCGTCATTTTGCATTTATCCACACAGGCAGCCTAGTCCATCTTCCTGTCCTCCTGTCTGGCGCGATGGTACTGTTGTTTTCACTAACACCGCATAATCGCCGTGGCCGCAGAGACCCTGATGGAAAGCCCTCACCAAAACGCGTATCTCCAGCCCTCACGCCTCTCGGCGTGACACGGCACCCCTCCCACACTGCCTTTCCATCTGACATACGGGAAACGTCGTATCATAACTTTGCACCGACAGCTTTGGGGAGAAACCAAACGTCTGCTGGGTGCTGGCTACAGCTCCTGTTTGCCTGTACGCTCGCTCATATAAAGGAGAGAGAGCAAACAGGATGAAACAGCAACAAGGCTATCGACACAACAAGCAAACAAACAAACAAGCAAACAAACACACCTTTCAAGAATGACAGAGAAAAGAAAAAGCCCAGAAACTCAAAATTCTATCCACCCAGAATCTCAAGATTTCATAAGAGCCTGCAGTTCAAATTTCCCAAACCCCATCAATGACAGCAGTGGCCTGTACTACGAAGCAGGGTTACTGGCTTATCGGGGTAACTTGTCGGATTTAAGGTACCACAGTTTAAATGGACTTCATATTCGTTCACCTACATTTTGCCCAGACTACCTTAAATCCGACAAGTTACATCGATAAGCCAGTAACCCCGCTTCATAGTACAGGCCACCGATCTGATAGACCCAGGTCACCTTCCTGTCCTTTAAATCCACAATGATGATTACCAGGTTAATCCTGCCATTTTCAGCATAGTGGTAAGGCAGGTTCTGTTTGTTAATTGAATGATATATTTAAGCAGTCAAATCCATATATTGATAGATACATGCTTCTGCTACCTAGTGCCCCAGAGGTAACAGGTGTCCAGGAAAAAGTGAAGGACATTTACATGATTACTTCCTTCTACTCAATTTCATCATCCGCCTTCAGTTAAGGATTAATTGATCTAAAAAAAAAAAAAAGCTGCAAGAAGCCAACAAAGCCTCCCATTGGCCCGGCACTTCCTCACTCTGGCTGTTAATGAATTCTCCCCAGGTCAAACCTCAGAGTGTCTCTGCACGCAAAACAAAGTTCCTCAAGAGTCACTAATGGTCTAACAGGCACAATTACTGAGATTACCCCATAGCAATGAACCACAAGGATTCGGTCAATCTGATTTTAATTGTTTTGCCTGTTTCATGAAATTCTATGCAACGTTACTCACTGGTGAAACTGACCAGTGCTTGGATGGCAGGAACTTAACTTGGCTGAGTAAGATGACCTTTTTGACCTTGTATAAGTGGATATGGGAAACAGATGTACCAATATTGACCACTGTCTGTGATATGGTAGGTGTCTACAGTTCAGACTGATATAGCACCTACCAAACAGCCAAGCAGACTGCTGTTGATGAGCACAGAATCAGTGATCTGCCCCGATGGCTTTAGGCAGAGCAGCCTGACGCAGACAGGCTTCAGGTTCTGGGGCCACACAGCAAGACTGGAGTTCTTAATAGGCTTCCATACTTTTACTGAACCATACAATCAGGTCAGAACAAAAGATTCAAATGAAACACAGGACCGTGACCTTTGTTACTCTGTGTGCTTCCACTTAGAGACAGAACAATAAGTCACATCATCATATGGAAATACGGTTCGGCTCGGAGAGGATTCTCCTGCTTGGATTAGCCATTTGAAACACACCACGGGCAAAGTGAAATAACACATCAGGAGCAGAAAACAGAAAGGAACATTCCGGAATCATTCCTGCCAAGCCGACATCCCACACACAATATGTCAGCCGGCAGAACCTGCCCTCACCGCCGACTTTAAAAACAATGCAAACTTCAGCACTGTCACGAATGCAGACAAATATTTCATCTGGCAGAAAAAAAATTAAACAAAAAGTGACACCCTTGATTAAAAGGCACCTAGAGGAAGACAGAGCAAGAAGCCGGCTTTTCCAAAAACTAACCCCCCCCTCCCCCCCCACAAGGAACTTTACCTTCCACTATTCCAGCTCCCCCGACGGGCTCAAATAGACCGAACTGCTCCAGAACCTTGACGAAGAGCCCCATGACCACCAGGACAGCTACGATCTCCAGGCCATCCAGGTCCATGCTGAGGCTGCCGCTCTGGACACACTACATGTCCTTCATTACCGACCACGTCAGCCTCCGCTCGCTGTTTGCCGTAAAAAATCCCCTCGTCGGCAAGCGTTGTCAGGCAGGGGTTCATTCCCCCTTCCCTGCCCTCGCCCCTCACCCCCCCACCCCTGTTAATTCCAGCTGTAGCCCCTCTCCTTATGCCTCAATAAACCCGGTCCAGTTCCTCCAAACCTGTGGGACGAGCCGGGATCCACATCCAAGGATGCCGGTAGTTAAGGATTCTGGGGGACCCCTCTCTGTCCTGCCGGTAGGGAGCTTCAGAGTGCTCTGTCAAAGCCTGGGGATGGTGAGGCCCCCCCCACCACCTCGCAGAGGGGCTGGGGAAGCAAGGGAGTCTCCTAACGCTGTGACGGCCAGCGTGAGTCTGTTACTGCCAAAGTATGTGCGAGGGAGGCGGGAAAAAAGGGAGAAAACAAATGAGAGAGAGTGAGCCGTTCCCGCCCATTCCAGTGACACTACCTATACTGATTTGCCTAACGCTGTTACCTAGGTAACAGGGCGGCGGATACCTAGAGGTTCCAGCAATGGTTTAAAAAACGAGCCCGGCGTTTGATGCCTGCCCTTTTTCTCACACTATATGCTAAGAAAAGATGACTTTGTTCAGTTTTACCAGTTTCACACTCCCAGCTTGCCAGCATTATGATTCTACCTGTTCTGTGAAATGAAATGAAGCCTTATCTGCCATTTGCACAAGTATAAGAGCAGATAGACTGCAATGGGCTTTTTTTGAGTATCCCATCATGCTCTCCTTTTTTTAAAGGCATACACAGATACAGAGGTGAGAGCGAAGCAGGGTCAGGTTGTTCTTCCAGCACCCCTGAAGCATTTTTCGGGCAGTTATGTACCTTAAGGGCCCAGCTCCAATGTCATTCTTCTGCCGAGCGTGGGATTCGAGGCCTAACCCACTGAGCCACACAGAGCCCCCCCTGTGGTTACTTACATGGAATGCTTTTAACCCTCTTTCCAGCCCAGGGTCTCATGGAGACGTCATAGATCAGAGCATCTCCCTCCGCTGCCTCGTACATTAAAAATCACCACTGCCATTTCATAGCTGTTCCAACTCCATCATCAAGATATTTTGCTATTTACATTTTCTCTGTTCTAATTAACCGTATCAATCACTTTGAGGTAATTTATGATCAAACCATCACGTTTGGGTGCCACCAAGATGTCCGTCTGCGACATTATTGGTGGTTTTTGCGTTGTTTACAACAGTGTTGGCTTTGGCAGCCCTCTGGGGCAGGAGGCCAAGGAAGCTCTGGGTTTGCATAAATATTTACCACGGTGCCCGCTGGGATTTTCTGGTCAGGCCCTGTCCCTGACGCTTTGGCAGTATGCGTACAACGGCTCATTACGCTGATATGTCACTCCGGATTGTTCCGGATTGATATGAAGGAGAGGAATGAGTGAGGGAGCAAAGAAGGGAGACAGAGGGATGGCGGACGAAAGCGCAGGACTCCAGCAGTACTTATCTCGCTAGCAGCCCCCGGCAGACCTTTGAGAGGACGATGCCCCCGCAGGCTATTTCCAGCCGTTTCACTTGAAAGTGTTTGCACGGCTGATTAACCCGGAGCGAGCGAGCTCATTAAAAAAGCCACTTCATTTCCAGAAAGTTCCAGCACCACACATACATACACACGTCCCTTTAAGGTATCTTGTTACTGGGCACAGCGCTATTCCACGGCAGATTATGCCATCACAGTCCGCTTCCTGATCCAGCAAGGCAGAATTATCGATTTCACGCCCACAGGACCGGGGGAGGATGCGGGGTATAGACTCTGGGGACACGCGCGTGAACACATCCGCTCATATCTGCATGCGTGTGCGTGTTGGGCCTACTCACAGTACGACTGCAGCTAGGTCTTCCTCCCCGAAAGTCACCTGACCCGCCGCTTCACACCTACCTGTGGTTTAATAACTGCCATGGCAACCAGAAGATAGGAGGCATCGCGCTCAAAAATCCATGACACACCTGTCTCTTTAAGAGCAGGTTTAAAGGGGCACCTTCCATGTATCAATGGACTCTAGTTTAGAATGGAGAACTCGCTGTGATTCAGCTGGTCTGCCAGAAAAAAAGGTGAATAAAAAAGTAACTATGCTGCAAACGGTAACAAGACAGAAAGAGCAGAAACCGCATCGATAATCTGTTATTCCGTGTGTCGGCTTTTAATTTTCAATGACAGGGACAGGCGACGTATTCGCCCGCCGCTGCTACCGCGCAGGTCTGAAATGCCATCTGTGAGTCAGACCCAGAAGCGACACCGACAGACAGCCGCCGCAAAAATACACTGGGAGTTTATTTTTAATTTCAGCGCGTAGCTGGGCCTCCTTCCCCTTCATCACACACTCCACGCCTTCCGCGTGTCATGCTCCAATGTTTTGTTTGTGTCACTCGTCAGAAGGAGATCTGTTTGTTATTTGTCGCAATTACGCCATCCTTCGTAATATCAAGTTGAACTTTTCTGTTGCCCCATTTCATTCTGGGATTAGTGTGTCCAGGGGGAGGTCCAGTAGCTATCCAAAGTCAGCAGGGTAACAAAGTGAATGATATGTGAAAAATGGGAGCATTATACTGCAGAAAAATACAGGGCGTATCAAACAGTGGCATTCTGGAATCCAATAAGATGTGCTATGTTTAATTGGGGAAAGAGTGCATTTCCATAAATGGCCAACTGTCAAGTTAAAAAATAACCCCAAATCAGAGAACTAATATCTGAGTCAAAATGGGTTGACACTGAAGATCTAGGAAGAATCAACAGTGCTAAACATGAGCGGAAACAGCATGCCAGGCAAAGAGGGATAGTCTTTCCCATAACAAGGAAGATACGACAACAGCTGAGATGTTTAAATGTAATTGTCTGGTCTCTAAGGGGAGGCAGCTTTGATTAACATCAGCATCATCGACGTGGAGGAAATCAGGATGAAGATACGTGAGATGAATCCACACACAGCCTTCCAGATCCATGCGGGCCCTACAAAGCCAAAAGCCATCAGACCACAGATCCAAATTACCAGGAATCTGATCCTGTCCCCAGCCCCCCCAGGACAGTTTTGCCCATCATCATTTTTGTTTTTATTGTCACCCCTGAAAGGAAACAAATAGCAGGATGGAGGCAGGAATGAAGGTATGTGTTTGGCATGGGGGTGGGGTTTGAGCTGTCCGATATGAGCTGTGCACGAGCGGGCTCCAGTGCGTGGTAATCGACGATTATCTGCCGCCATGTGACACTCTATACCCAGTCTGCGAGGCCTCCTGCCATTACCGCTGCATTTGTGGTCCCTTCCCATCATGCCTGGGGGTAACTTCATCTGGGGCACCGATGTCCCAGAGAGGGGAACCGATCGCTAACCCAAATTTGTGTATATAACCTCCCTCCAACGGCCTTTACCGTGTTCCATCAAATCATTTTCAATAAATCAAAATTTACTGGATTTGAATAGATCTTTCCAGAATTCAGCCCCATGGAAAAAAAAACACATGGTGCCCAGACAAGCCTAAACCAGAGAGCTGTCTCGAACCCATGGATGAGGCCCATGAGAAGCAGCCTTTGACCTCCCGATTCCAAGAGAACACAGTACGGAGGGTGGGAGTAGAGGTGAGGGGGAGCTGAACCTCTCTGTCTTTCACCGTCCAGAGGATCCCAGACTGTCGCCGAGCGGGGGCAGCGCTGGCTGCGGACTCCGCTCTTGACACCTAATTAAGCCAGCCACTGTCATCAGGCTGTCCCCGAGGCTGGAGACAGGAGCCGGTTGAAGCGTATGAACCACAGATCCCTCCTGGCAGCTCCTGGCTTCCACGAGACCGGGCCCGAACGAGGCCGAGTCTCACGCAATATGGAGAGCTGGTGTAACAAGCAGGGACCCGCCGACTTATAAAACACACACGAGAGAATATCACTGGGAAAAGCAGGGGTACCACGGGAACACAGATTCAGGCGGCAGACAGGGGGCAGGAAAAGGCACCTTATCACCATGCTCCACCGTGTAATCATGAGCTATGAAAGACGGCGAATGTTATGTAAGCCCTTGTTTTTGCGACAGTCAGGTACGGCCGGCAGCACCCACACAAATAACACAGGACCTATTGCACTAGAAATTTTTCCACGGACAAGACAGCCTGGTTGGCAGGGTGGCCCAAACAAGATCTTGCCAACTTGCTCCATGGTATATTGTCCCTGTGTGGTCACCGGCCCGGAGAAGCATATAAGGAAAGGGCCAAGGAATCAGTCATCACAGCTAAGCTGTTCTTTTTAGAAAATCTCACGGGGCCTGTTCCTGAATGCAGAACTAGCCTCAGATGCCAACCATGGAGAGATATGGGGATGAGGTCGTCATGTAGGCCAAAGGCTACAGGAAGTCAAAAATATTTAATGAAAAGAGCACAAAATGGGATGTGTAGCCCTTTGAGAAATATAAGCTTTCAAGGAGGAAACGATTACTAGGAAGTACCTGGAAAATGTAAGCATCTCCGATCCATACATCATCACCTCCCCAACCTACAGCCATAACGACATAAGTATCCGTAGGACTAGCCGTTAGCTCTGTCCCATCAATCCCGGGCTCCACCTCCCACTGGTTCATACCAGTTATCCTTCTGATGATGGATTCTGCTTGGGTGTTTGGAGAGCCTGATGACTTTGAAGGACCGAAGATAACGGCATTACAATCCACTCACCACAGCCTGACCAGTCACCAATCCATACATTCCGGGACCATCCTATATTTCTAATTATCGTGAAACAAATCTAATTAATCCCTTTTAGCCAGTGCTATACTTTCATTTCTTTCAGTATCACACTCAATTCCCGATCGACCCCACCCACCTCACAGTTCTCACTGGTGCCCTTCTTAGCCCCTATCGATTCTTCTAAATTGCTTTTTCACACTGACTGACAGCCAATAAGATAACATTTCTGCCTTCCGTAACTTCTGATGTGCATGCTGAAATGTGGCCCCTAAGTCTCTGTCGGCGGATGTCAACACAATGACTTGTGGGGTGGGCCTCATCCATGGGTTCGAGACAGCTCTCTGGTTTAGGCTTATCCGGGTGCCATGTGTTTTTTTTCATGGGGCCATGTGGGTTACTTTTTAATTTTTCAGATTCCCCCTTCGGCCCTGCCATGTGGTTTCCGGAAACCACGTCATCTGTGTGTTGTGGACCAACAGCTACCCCCAAACTAAAAACTGTGACCAATGTATATTGATGTCACTTCAGAAAAATGCTAATGCTAATCACTCCTTCAACCCGTGAGAGCTACACTTTGAATGTGTACCAGTTGAGCATTTCCTTGAAACTCTTGTGCAGTAATAGATATTGGCCTCCTGTCGCATTGCATACAGACCTAGGCTCCCTCCATGCTAGCTTGACAAAGGCAGAAGAACCTCCCCGAGGTGTGATATTCAACTGTAATTAAATTCATCCAAGGGTGGCTACCTAAAATCTAGCCCCGCCCCTTCATTTGCATATATCAAGCAGCCCAGAGAGCTGCGAACCTTAGAGCCAGCAGGTCCTGGCAGTGGTGCCAGTAATTAATCTCACCACTAGGAAGGTGCCTTCTGGGCTCTGAATAATAAGGATTAGTTAAAAAAAAATTGGCGCACTGGAGGAGTCCAAAAGGAAGCACAACGTACTCAAAAAGGTCACAGATGGGGCAGAGCCCAAAACCAGTCCACGGTGTTTACAGTAATGACAGTAATGCCTACTTTTTTATTCTTTCTTACTTCCACCTGCGTTGTCCAGGTGCGTTGTGTTCAGGAAGAGAATATGAATATTAATCAGAAGACAGACACTCTCCTCTTTAGTTCAAACCAGGATAACAGTTGTTAAACATAGGATGTTTGTCACTGGTAGTTCTGTTGATGAGAATTCGTGTTTAGTATTACCTGTTGGGCCTGGTTGGCAGATGTCAAAATGATGCAAATTAAAAATAGTTTTAAAAAGTGAACGGGTAAAATTTGTTTCTTCAGCACTAATTTATCCATGTTAAAGTATACAAGCGCAATACCTGTGTATGAACTCAGGCTAAACTGTACATGACCATCAGTTTTTAAATTGTAGACGTGCTCTGAAAAACACAAAGTCACAAGGACTTTTTTAAACACAACACCTTGATTATTTCAGCTCACTGTACCGGTGAAGCAGCCTTAGAGGGATGCTGGTATTTGGCACAATGACTAGTAGACTTCAGACTGAATACAGAGGTAGGATAATTTGCTAATAGCTAGCATTAAGAGATCGGCACATCTGTCTAGAAAGCAACAGAGTCAACCATCACTCTGTCTAGCTCGATAGTGAATGTTTGTCAGCTCAATGAGGACCTCTGCTGGACACTCACTGAGCATCTTGGAGCATCCATGCAGTTGGATGCTTCAAACAAATGGACCAAACTGTAGTCCACGCCCTCTTTCACCTGCAGTTTAAATTGGTACATGCTGGTGGTTGGCAGGAGTCCTTGTCCATAAGTAAATGTGCCAGCCTCAGGATTTGAACCGGCAACCATCTGATCGTTTTGCAAAGCAAAGAGTACCAAACTAAGCGGCAGTCAACATGCATGAGCAGAAAGGTTTAAACAATCTGGAAGATGAGTAAGTGACGACCAGTCGGAGGATGTCTGATGCAAAGCACAGGCCATGAAAATATGACTTACATCTGGCAGTATATGTCAAGGACAGTATCGTGCAGAACACGACAGGGTGTCCATAAGTCCAACATCAGAGCTCCATAAGTGCATGGTGCAGAACCTAATGATGTATGCAGATCACAGGCCAGAGGTCTCTGGGGAGTCACAGTGCTATTGCGAGGACATCCTCAGACCACCCAGCACCATCGATCCGTGTCGTCCTTCTGCACCTCTGTACACATCCCACTCAAAATCCAGCTCTGAGTCGCCCTCTTTTGGCGGGAGGACTTACTAGCATTCCAGGATTCACCTGTATGCCAAGTCAACAGAAGCTTTTTCTGAGCCTTAAAATAAATAATGAACAACACGGCCATGATGACAAGCTCAATGCCAAGCCTGAGCCGATGTCCTCGACCTGACACCTGTAATCCATTGTGGGGATCCTGCCTTTCTACAGCTCAAAAACTGACCTCCTCATAGGGGAGTGGGAGGTGTCAGCTCTGGCAGAGGATGGCTGCTTGGCTGGCTGCCTTGGCGCAGTGAAACACAAATGGCCATTGGGAAGTTGTCTCATCGGGATGGCATAACTTGTGGTAATGCCTGGACCCGGACCAGGCCGCTTCATAATGGGGGGGGGGGGGGGGGGGGGGGGGGGGGGGGGGGGGGGGGGGGGGGGGGGGGGGGGGGGGGGGGGGCGGGGGGGG
>JAODLD010000047.1:3572898-3595683 GCA_026781065.1 Mormyrops boulengeri | reverse complement strand
ACAACTTTGCATTTTTTTAGTTTTATCTTGGTTTTGTCTCAACTGTTGTTATTGCCTGCCCCCGGACCCGGCCGCTTCCTTCCCCCCCCCCCCCCCCCACCCCACAAAGGCAGCCTCATAGTCAATGACACATACACAGTTACATTCTCCTTTCCTAATGCACACAGAGACATAGGTTAGGAGAGGGTGCTGTGCCCGGTCAGCCACAAGGTGGCAGTGGCGTCCTTGTTTAAATACACTTGTCTCTTTGCTTTATCATTCACCTCAGGTGGTGAAGACTATTAGTTCATTTAGAACTAATAAAAATGCAGTATTTAACAACTTCTGTCATGATCTCAAAAGTTCATTCTTTCCCCTGCCTGATTAAAATAGAAACACTCTGTCTCGCTGGAAACTATTTTTGCCATCCACTGAAGAAAAGGTTGCTATTTACGTCCCGTGCTGTGCTTCAGCGATATAATCAAAAGACCCCAGCAACAGAAATGATCAAAGCTATGCTTTTTACCTCCAGTTGGAAACGTGCACTTCTGCATCGACGGGTACAGTGCAACGATACTACACAGAGTAAGACAGAATGAGTACAGAATAAATCTGTTGACGTGAGTGCAGAAGCGGATATCAAGACAATATACTTCACTCATTATGCATTAATATTGCATTTGCATTGATCTCACCTGAACAAGAATGTGTACTCGTAGAATGTTTCACGTTATAGGTTCACTGTATCCCTACCACTCAGCCCTTCACAGAGGCTCCCCGACAATGGGCATTGGGCCTTTCAGGGGGGACCATACCATTGTGCCCTTCATGGAGATTCTCCATTCTCCTATTGTGTCTTTATCATTGTGCCCTTTAGGGAGGTTCATCCAGAGTGAGCCCTACCACTGTGCCCTTCCTGGGAGTCTTATCCACAGTGGGTCATACCATTGTGCCCTTCAACGAGGCTCACCCATAGTGGGCCATACCATTGTACCCTTCAGCAAGGCTCACCCACAGCGGGCCATACCATTGTGCCCTTCAGCGAGGCTCACCCACAGCAGGCCATACCATAGTGCCTTTCAGGGAGGTTCCCCCATAGTGTCCCTATCATTGTGCCCCTGCCCTTGATGTTGGCTTTCCCATAATGAGCTCTATCATTGGACCCTTCAGAGAGGTTCTCACCATAGTTTTCCTGCCATTGTGACCCTCATGGAGATTTTCCTATAATGTTTTTATCATTGTACCCTTCTGGGAGTCTTACCCACAATGAGCCCTATCACTGAGCTTTTCAAGGAGGTTCTCCCACTGTGGGCCCTACCATTGCGCCCTTCAGGGGGGCCCAAATGCACTGAGCTGTACCAATTGTGTCCTGGGGGGAGCATCATCAACAGTGAACCCTGCTACTGTGCCCCTCAGGGAGGTTCTTAATTTGAATTGGTTCTGTAAAACAATCAACTGTATAATCAACAGGATAAATTATAAAAACTTGAATTACAAGCTGTGTGAGCCACTTTGGATAAACAGCAGAATGGTAGCTAGCTACCTCTATAAAGTGAGAGTACACTTGGGCTTGAACCACACTCCACTGGGGCCACTGTTAGGCTCAATCGCAGATGCGTTTTAATGAGCAATTAGCAGAGGAAACACTTGACTGCAGCACATGCTTCATTAAGGGAAACCAAGGAACCGGGCGTTTTTCCTACTAATTATCTCCATTTTATGCAACAAAGCGTCTGTGTGGAGATTGTTCATTCAGGGCCCCCAGGTATTTGTCATTACACAGCATGCATAGGCAAGATTAGCACCATCCATTAAAGCTGTGGGCTGAAGCCATACAGCAGATTTTAGAAATGCACCAGGTCGCTGTTGAGAAGCTCAGTTAAGACCCGACGTCTCGCCGTCATCGTTAATCTGGCACTCTTGGAAAATAAAAACAGCAGCAGCAATAGCGATTTGTCAGCCGTCGGAGGAATTCGATGCACCCAGGACAGCGGGGCCAGCAGATACTCGACTCTCAGCTGGAACCTCACGATGATTCACCAGCCAAAGGATAAGTGATATTTCCCCATCTCAGGACACTTCACAATGACTCATCACGCAAAAGAAAACGCCGATGGCTCTCGGGACGCGAGTGGAGGTGCCCTCAGCCTGCGGGCCTCCCCGACTTGAGAAGTAGGGACGGTTGATGACCGATTCGCCACCACAAGTGCCAGGCGAAAGCGAGAGGGGTACTGAAACCTGGATCACTTTCAGGATGATGCCCAGGTGGCTCACTGCGGGTTTTTAACCAACCCCCCCCACCAAGTAAATACAAAACAATACTGTTGTCTCCTGCAAGAACCTTCTGGAAAGACATGTAGCGTCAGGGGAAACATGCGTGCTTGTTCTAGACCCCTGTGACTTGGTCAACGTCGACCGCCCGATGGGTTCATTAACCATTTCTGAACTCTGCTCCTATAGCCTTTTATAATTTACACTCAATAGCTATTTATCACAGTAAGACTACATATGGCTTGGATGTAAACGGCACAGAAAAATGATTCCTGACAGGGAGCACAGCTGCATTAACAAATGGCCTGACCCCCTCGGACCAGGGAAAGTATATGGCCGTAAATCCGTGCTTCTTTTCATACTGCAGTTGCACTCTCCCTGGGAACGCTTTGTTTACACGCGCCGGCGTGAGAAAACCATGGGGGGGTGGGTGGCATCGGCCGAATCACCGCAGTCGCTGCTGAATTGCGCCCCCCGGTGAGACCACACGCCTGCTGTGAACCGGCGATAAAATTAGTTTTCGGAGACTGCCTGGCGAGACTGCAGCGGGCACCGAGTCTGCGAATGCGCCAGTCTGTGCGAAAGAGCTTTTCAATCTGAGATCCAGGAAGAGGTAAACGCATACAGCCAGGTTACACACTTAAATGCACAGGGCCGGGTTACGCACTTAAACGGTAATGCCAGATTTCGGCATGACAGCGCCGTTGCTGCGCCGAGAGGGGATGACATCAGAAACACGCTTCCCCTCTGCCGAGAGTGGGGCCAATTTCACGCCTGCGTTTTCCTGACATGGTGTAGGCGTATGCTCGAGCGACCAGCGCTGGCTATTCTTGGGCTGGTGTGGTGCATTTTGGGACGAGATCAGAACCATAGCACTAGATGTAGTATGTTTTTTTTTCGGATGCTCTATGTGGGTCACAGGTAGCGACTCTGAGGTCACCGCGTCCTTGCTCCTGCCTCACCCTCCCCCATCCCCATTATGCCCGAGTGGCTTAGTAGAAGCGACCGGCTGCTCCCAGCGGGACAAGACTTCAGTTGTGCGGGGGGGGGGGGGGGTGTATGTATGTCTGTTTGTTTCTCTGTGTGCCTTGAAGGGAGGAGCAAAGAGGAAGAGCCACTTCTAAGTGCTGGAATACCTGATATACTGAAGGACACTTTCATCACTCCCTTTTACAGATGCTCAGCGGAAAAGGAGACCCTGAGCAGCTCAAGGTCACTCTCCTCCATCTCCTCCGCCCCCAAGGCGCTAGCTACCTTGGGCAAAAAAACAAGATTTTCAATCCATTACAGCAAAACTAAGAATTAGGTCCTCTCCATCACATGACATGTCACATGATGCCGGCCTGGCCAATCAGTATTAAAGGCCAGAAATGACTTATGCCCATTTGTTGTAAGCAGACATAAAGAGTGTGGCTGACCATCTGTAGGCTAATCACCTTCCTCTTAATTCGTATGAGGTAGGAACTGGGCAGATCTGCCCTCTGGACAGGGGCTGGAGGAAACGGCAAGGCTGGACCAGGTGGGTCACAATCTTCTACAGCTGTCAACCTACACCTTGCGGGTCGCACCCTGTCAAGGCATCTGTACGCATTTCCACACAGGTGCCGACTCAAAAGCAGTGTCTGCTCTTCACAGAAAGGTCAGCAGGCCTTAAGATACTCATCAGCACCAACTCAAGAAAGATGGCAAAAATCAATGCAATACTGATTGCTCCAGGTAACAGCAAGACAAAGGGGGTATTGTGGAGGTTTCCCACATGGGGGTGTGATGCCGTCTCAGGCAGAAAGCAGGTGTCAAGCACCAGCCGGACGTGACTTAAGAGAGACCAAACCCCTATGAATAACTCTCCTCAGAGTGCATCAGTGTTTTGGAAAATGTACTACTGGGTTATCAAAGGTAGTTCATAGCAGTTACGCCCCAGTAAACTGAAACTAGGTTAGTCTGCAGGTGACAAACACATTTCTTACTTTGGAGGCCAGTGCTACATTTTTTCTTAAGGAGTGATCAATACAAGAATCAATCCTTTGGTTCCGTCTTGGTATTTTAAATTAATATTTGATCTTTCTGCTGTGGTAATGATGAATTGCACTGGGATTCAAACAGTTTAATTTAACGTCCTTTAAACACCAAGGGAGATGTTCCTCCCCCCCGCCTTTAATCTGAAGATCTGAAGTTCCTTATGATCGGCCCCAAGCTCTCTGGGTCCACAGAGCAATCTGTGCAGAGTGAGATCCATCACGCTGAAAAGGCACCAGGTCCTGAACAACTCTTCTGCTGAGCGCATAGGCAGCTCCACTTCTACAAGGGCAAGATGGGGGGGGGGGGATCATTCAGCTGCCTGCTTTACCCAGCTTGGCGGGGGCAACACTCTCTAGGCCTCCCAATGGGCATATGGGTGCTCAAAGTCTCACTGGCATCGAGAGGAGTTGGGTAACAGAAGAATCGCGACTTTAAGGCAAATCCCACCAAAAAAGAAAAAGTGCTTTTTGTTCCATTCCCGGCTTTTTCTCAGACATCCAAAGTAAACAGTGTATTATGTCAGCCGTACCTCTAGGTTTCTGGGCAAAATCTCATCGGCTTAAGTCAACAAGTGACATTTGTTTCCCCAACTTGTGTCAGAAGTGTGGGGAGGAGAGCTTATGAGCCGCGCAAGTCGCCGCGTTGCTCTGATATTGATTACTGCTCCCCTCAAATGTAACCGTCCTCTACCCTCTGAGACCTGAGAAAATAACATTTCCACTTGCCAATGTTTACAATAATAGAAAAGCACAACCCCCCCCTCCCCCCCAGCTTACCAGGGACCCCCCATCAGGCATAGGTGAAAGCCTCACTGGAAACGGCTAACACTGCATTTCCACAATCCCCACAGCAGGAAGACACCGACAAAGAAGGACTGGAGTGCACTACCAAGGAAAAGCGTGAAAGTTTGTTAAGATTCATACAGTCGGACACACAGGGAATAAAACATGAACTGGTCAGGTTGTGGAGGATCTGTTTTTTTCTCTGGACAAACTGAAAAATAAGACAGCAGGGGTCATTTGAATTCATCTGGCAGCGACGGGAAGAAGACTGGAGCTGGTTCCTTACAGAGGGAAAGGCGGCTTTTCTGCTGGAACACCGGGGCTTTTTCATTTATGATCAAATGTGAGTCCACCAGATTCAGCACCGGGAAGGAACTTTGGAAAAATGAGGTGAGTTGGGGTGGGGGTGATGCGGGGGCTGCGTGACTGACTTGGGTGGGGAAATCGGGTGGTCAGGAATGCTGTGCTGTTTACATGCCCCTATTCCTTGTTTGTTCAACTGCTATAAATTTTTTATTACTAGCCTGAGTGAAGCTGCCCGGACTGGCACGCCATCCATCCAATTCAACACCAGCGCTCGCTGCAGTGGCTCAATTCATTCATCCATCCTTCTTCTTAGTCTTTTTCTCTAAAATCTCCCACATTTTTGATTGCCGTGTTTCCCCACTGTGCTCCGTTTGCCCTGTTCCTTCCCTGTCCCTGTAATCCTAACCTACAGGTCCCCAAATTCCCCATTTCCTGTGTCACGAGGTTCCGCTCTCTGAAATGGGCATGAATTTCACTCAAGTTTTATCCAGAGATAAAGGGCGATTAAAACCTAAAGCTTCACTCTCCGGCAGAGTGTCAGTGGGAAAAAAAAGAAACAGCTGAGGGTCACATCCTACGGACCATGATGATATGTGTGTGTGTGTGTGTGTGTGTGTGCGCATGTGCATTTTTAAGGAAAGGGAGCCAGGCTTTCTGAATCAGTATGCCATGTGTCAGAGTGATGAATCAAGAGAGTGCTGTAGGGCCAGCCAAACTGAGTTCCAGCCAGTGCCCCCTCCCCTTGAAAAATAAACAAAACAGATCAAATATTAAAAAATAAAAGAAAGAGAATGAATGGCCTTTCATGCCATGACCCATCCAACCTCACAAGACCAAGGCTTCCGTCTCCACTCTCTCCTTCAGCCCCCCCCCCCCATGACTCTCAACAAGGTTTTATTTATAGAAAACGTGCAGAGCCTGATTCACTGACACGGAGGCCGTGAAGGTGATTTTTTAAACCCCCTCCCTGTCTGGCGAGGTGGAGGGCGTGCGAGGAACTGAGCTGTGTCTCATTACCCCAGTGTCACTAAGTGTGCAGGCATGGTGGGCTTTTAACCCCTCGCGTGCTGGTGCTACGTTCCGTCGCCCTTCACGGTGGTCACTCCCGAAGCAGAACTTCGGGGGTGAAGGACGAGAGCGGAAAGTGTGAAGCAGGAGTGAAGAAGGATGGGCGTTACTGCATAAACGCTCAGCAGATGGCCTCATCGGGACGTCAGGCCATGGGGGTCGAGTCATTTTCCCAAAAGGAAACACAGAAGCGGTAAAAAGAAAATGTGGGAGAAGAAGGAGATGATGTCATTACTGCACAGAGCCGGTCTGCAGGGCCGAGTGCAGAGGGATCGAGATCACAGAGCCCCAGACTAGACTGCTCTCTCTCTCTCTCTTCCACACATACACACAGACACACACACATTGCATGATAGAAATCTAGATCAAACTCTCCCGCTGATATCTTGGGTACAATTGTAGCTAAGACACTACACAAGATTTATATAATACTTTAGATTTGCGTCCGCAGTAAGCTGCAGGGCCATGTGAAGATGTAGCTGGCAGGTCTTCGCTTTGGGTGACTCCTCCCTCTCCATGGCAGGCAGACTGTAAATGTCCTCCATCTGAGAGTCTGTCACCTACTTGTCATGTTCTCTCCCACTCCAGGTACGCTCTCACGCATTCTGAAAATGTCTCCCTGGGGTCATGAGCTCTTCCTCTGAAGTCCTCCTCCACCTTCGTCTTTGTGTTGAAGTTTCCCTTGCAGGAATTCTCCAGGATTCTACGGTCTTCCGTGTTTCTTGCCTCTCCCTCCGCCTCGAGCCGCCACCTCTGTCGCGGGCTGGTTTGCTTTACGTGCATTAATGCGCCTCTAGCCTGGATGTGTGTTTTATCTAGATTAATGCACTTTGATCAGACTGTATATCCAGAGAGGCAGCATAGTTTGGCTCAAGATCAGGTTGGCTACCAAGTTAAATCTGTTCTATCGCTTTCATTTTGTCCCAAAACAACATTCTGTGGGTCCAGAAAAAAATGCATCAGAACAAGCCTTTGGGCAAAAGGCACAGGATTATCCCAAACAGTGTGTATTTTTTTTACATAAAGTCAGTTTGGGGGTTTGGGTGGAATTCATTAGGAAGAAGCTCTTTGCTAACCATCTGCTTTCAAGAGCCGACCCTTCTGTACACAGGGTCTGAACAAGGAAGTGTGAAAGAACATCGAAAGAGAAGATGGCAAAAGGAAACGTAGGACAGAGGTGGATGCTTCTGTTTCGGAAGCAATTTCTTGCACAGGAAATTCGGGAAGCATTCCCAACACCTGATGAGTATGGAGAGTATCCCAGTGAGAGGTTCCAGGAAGGCAGATGCGGAAAGGATTCAAGGAATGGAAACACAGAAAAGGCAACATTTGTTTTTCCAAGTTATAAGACATATACATTATATGCTGAGACAAACACTACACTTGACAAAGGTGTAATCTGTTTTACATTCATATATACCGGCCTTGTCTGCATGCTGCGATGTGACAGCGAATGTTACAGATACCCCTCTGCTTCTGACCAGACGCTTCCTGAGCTGAGTAGCACAATCCCGCAATCCGTCTTGCGCTGTCGTTCCCAGCGGCTCCCGCGGAGATCTGAGCCATGCCGTCGGCTCGTGTGACGTGTCACGCGTTCAGACACACGCTTCGCATGGCAAACCGACTGTCAAGCGTGGAACGAGGGTGCCTGCGGAGCTGCGTCGTGCGCAGAACCACAGTACAGCTCAGGTTTGGCTGAGGGGAGAGAACACTTTTTTAAAACTGCAGCCGCACTGTCGGATGTTGGATGTTGTTCTTGCACAGTCCCGGTTTTGGTCCTGGGCCAGAAAATTCACTAAATAAAGGCCAGCCAGCATTCTGTGGGCAGGACCGGCCTTCAATCCGACTATGGCGTGCGGTGGGGCGCGAGGACCGTGCCCTTTGAGCTAGCCAACTAGCAGGTGACACCCAGCACCTCGGACTGGTCCATCTGCATCACTTTGGCAGACACACGTCACAAAGGCCCAGGGGAAAAGAGGGGACCGAAAGACAGGGGTGGGGGATTTAAAAAGGCAGTGCGCATTCTGAAACACACAGTCCATCAGTAAGAGCTTAACTGAAGCTTTCGAAGAGACCTGCAGTTTCTGCCCTTTCATACGGCTCAGTGCTTTACTGGAGCACTTCAGCTCATTGATGGGCACGTCGGCAGGGTCCCTCCTGGGACTGAACTAGTCCTAATGGTCCTTAACCACTACTCTACCCGCTGACCACTGTTTATGCAGGTCAGGGTCACCTGCAGCCTATTGCAGGCAGCAGAGGGGCTGCCCTGGATGGGATGCCAGCCAATCACAGAGGCAAACACACACACACATTTCTATTCATATCTTTGTGGAGAAGGTCCATTCATTTCTAAAGGAAAAACCCTAATCCCGAGTATGACAACCTTAACCCCTACCCAGCCCTAACCTTAACCATAAGTCACCAAAACAAAACACAAGTGTTTTGCCATTCTTAGTTTTTTGATTGCAGTCATAGATTTTTTGAAAATTGAGTTGAGGGACATTTGGTCCCCACAATGTAATATATAGATGACACACATACACACACTTTGAGCAATTTAGAGTTACAGTAAAAGTATGTCTTAGGACTGCAGGACGAGGCCCACAAACAGACCCCCACCCTGGCAACTCTGCTGACCAGTGAGCCACATGTTCAGAGCCACAGTGCCCTCAAACCCAGGGTGATACAGCCAGAGACCACGAGATAACGAAGCTAAGCTATGCTAAGGCTTAAGACGGGAGCGGATTTTAATCCGGCCCCCCGCGTCACTCAGGCGGGGGGGTAAACACTGGCACAGAGGGAGCATTTTCACAGCGGCTGAGTAGCTTCAACACGCCCGATGTGGCTAAAGCTGAAATTAAACAAAGAAAAGTATAAGAAACGGCAGAAAGAAATACAGCAAGCTAGCAAGACCTCCAGGGACGGGGGGGTGACACCACTGCAAACATCACACCTGAGCAGCCTCCACAACCAAAAAGCCCCCCCTCCCAAAACAAATCATGTTCCTTGGCTACTTGTCACAAAAAAGGGCCAGTAAGGCACCAGCCCGCAGGAAAAAGTCATGTACAAGACCATCTCCATGGCAACAGCAGCAGGTGTAAACTAAAAAAAAATAATAAAATAAAAACAGAATATTCTTATCGCGGCGAGATGAAAACCCTGTCCGGACAGCTGTGGATGGAGCAGGTCTGAGCGGCTCCAAGGCCGCCCCCTCATTTTTACCTGAGCCGCCCGTGTGCAGAGCCCAAATTATTCATCAAGGTCATTTATACCGCCCTCCCACCCCAGCTGACGGAGAAACATTTTCTCTTTTCTTCCCCGAAATGGGAAGCATGAGAAGCCAATGGGCAAAGTGGCGCAGAGCCACCAGGGGCGGGAAAACAGGCGGCCACAGCAGGTGCTTCTGAAAACCACGGGACAGTTACCAGTATGATTCCTCTTAACAGTGAGCAAAGAAAATAATCGTTCAACACCTGGAATTATAAATATTTAAGAAGCTTTACCAAATAATCCTGCTACAAATCACCTTACGGTTAGCATTAGATAAAAATACAGTAACAATAATAATGCTTGACTAAGATGTGTAAGGAGAGGCACGTTCAGTACAACCCAGGCATCCGGTGGGCTATTTCTCACCATGCACCTCTGGTTAACCCCATTTAACCTGGTTATGCAGAAGTGCCCATGATTAACCTGATTTAATTGGGCCATCCTGGCTGATTACCTGGAAAACATGGCCTCTGCAGAGGTTATTGGCTAAATGACCATAATCTTTACCCTGAGTGCCACCCCAAACTCGCCAGTCCAGGTGGACGGGGGTAAAACACAAAGAGTAACAAAGGAGGGTAAGGGGCGGGGGGCTGAATGTCTACAGACCTTTCCTCCCTCTCTGAGCCTGGGGGGGGGGGCTGTGCTCTGAAACAGCCACTCCCACGCAGGTGGTGCACTAAGCTCACTCTGGTCACATCCTGCAGAGGAGAACCGAAGACCAGCTGGACCTGAAATCCATCACATGGGGGGCCAACAGAGACCCAAGACACAGGCTCTCAGAGACGGGGGTCACAGGTCGCAAAAGCTGTACCTCTGCCACGGATACAGAGACGGCTTCTCGGCCGCATGACCCTCCCCCCCCCCATCAGTGCTGACCTACTTAGCGGTCAGGTGACAGTCCCTGGGAGGGTGACGCTCGTCCACACACCTGCCGAGAATGGCTCCGCTTCCACCTCCCGCGATCACCTGCTAATGCTATGCTGGTCACTGCCATCAGCCCTCCCGCCCCTCCAGTACCCTAACACTTTCTGGGATGGGGGAAGCACAAAAAAAAGCCCCAGCGACCCCATGTCATCACGGGGGGCGCGACTCTACATTATTCAAGGGAGGAAATTAAATTCTCGAGCTGAGCATGAAAAGCCCACCTGGTATGAAGAAGGAGAGGAAGGAGGAGAGGAAGCGGAGGATGAGGAGCAGGAGCACAAAACGAAGTGCCCCAAAGTCAGCGCCCTCCAGGAGAGGGTGGACGATAACCTTCTCTGCCGTCACAGCAACGCCGGCAAGCCCGGGGTCTATTTCACGAACCCAGGACGGCGTGGCGACCTCCACAGTGAGGAGCCAATAACCAAAGGACCCCTGTCTCCCCGGTCCCACAGCCCCCTACCTTGGGTCAGCGTGCCGGTGAGCAGGCGGTAGACATAGCGCCCCACTCTGCTGAGGCGGGTGCGGCAGCGCTTTCTGCATTGGCTCATAGCGCTCGCGGCGGCGGGTTTGCGGGAGGGGGGAAGCGATCTCCGGCGTGCGACGACTCCGGATCCTCCTGCCGCTGTGCTGCTCCCGTGCTGCGCTCACACACACGCACACACACACAGAAACACGCGCGCAGAAGCATGCGCCGCACACGCACATACACACGAGGCTCGCGCCCGCCCTTCTCCCGCTCGGCTCCACCTGTGGGGCGTTCCGCTCGACGGAGGGAGGCAGTGCTCCGCCCCCCCCCACAAGTGACGTACGGCCCCCACCCCCCCCCAACGTACACCCTGGAGGAGAACTGTCATCACACATCCTCAGAGTGAAAAAAATCTTAATAAAAAAATGTTAAACTCCAGACTGAAGCATCATAACGATCATGCTAACCGTGAAATACTTCTGCTACAGTTTTTATTTCTTGTACTTCCCAAATCGGTATTTTTTTTACGTGATGGGACAGACAGAGGGCTAAGGAGGCACTTAAAGGGAGCAGATGATGGCAGCGAGCCGCGTGAGTGCTCCTCCGCCTCCTGCTCCTCCACCAGCAGTGCAGGGAGGCCAGAGAGCAGTCGCCCTGCATGTTTAGAGCTGCAAAGAGAGAGAGAATCAGAGAAGCTGGCAGAACACTGAGGCTCCACTTCCCACCCGGCAGGGTGATGCCCGGTTTGCAGTGAGGTCACGGTGGGGTCTGCGTCAGGATCATAGCAGGAGCAGTAGAATCCTGCCTGGGTGAAGCCAAGGGGGCTTGTTATGCTCTCTCTCAAAGACACGTGCTGTGAGACTAACTCAACCAATGCCCCCCCCCCACCAGAATGCTCTAGTTCAGTAGCGGGTACAACAGAGAGCATTTCCTAGTCCTGCCCCTCCGGCGAGGCTGACCCCACATGACCTTGCAGGATGCCTGGGGCGGGTGCATCCTCCTTCATCTGTTCTCCTTCCCGATCTCCCTCCTTCGCTCTCTCGTGCCTATTCTCGCCCCGATTTCTGTCCGAGGCCAGATTTCACTTTCATATCGCCTGGGCTGCTGTGAATTAGAGGTGATTACAGTCGCCCCGGCAACTGCGGACTCGGCGCTGCATGCCCAGCCAATCATTAAGGGCAGCCTGATGCCGTGGCTGCAAAGGACGATCCCGGAGGGGGACAGCGGCGGACATCTGAAGGTGCTGGCGAGGACAAAGGCTCGCCCAAAGGCTGCAATCCAGCCAGAATCACCGGTCCGAAGGCTGTGCGCTGCCCTCCCACAATCCAAAGGCACGTTCATTAGGTACATTGGCATCGCCCTCAGTAGATGAGCAGTGATGTAAAATGGATGGATGGATGGATGAAAGGATGGATGAAAGGATGGTTTGATTTTTCAGAACAAATCTTGAGGCTCACTGAGACCCTTCACACTGAATCTCTCACTATCAGCTGATTTCTGCTATTTTAATTCATTAAACTCATCTATTAACGCATAGCCTTCCTACACACTCGATCCACTACTACTCTCTCTCTCACGCATGCTGATTATTACAAATATTTCCATCTCTATTTACTCCTAACAGGATCTGCCATAAAATGAAACATCCGGTGAATAAGAAAATTTTGACGTGATAAGAAAATGGACAAACTGGTTTGGGGACAACAGGACTGCATCACAGTGAACTCCAGAAGAAGCCCCAGACTTCAACCACCTATTTAATTTAATTTTATTTTAAAGGACTTGAACAGAATACTAACAGGCTTCTACCCGAAATACAGCACATAAATCACATGCAAATATTAATTAAGGCCAAACAGGGGCCAACGCACTGGTAAAATCCATCTGTATCTACACCTGTGACTTGACTCTTGGTAGGATAATCTATATGCGGTCATATAGATGAGTCAAACTAGGACTAGGACCACCAGCAGGGGGAGCCATCTGTTGAGTGTGTAGAGCAGCAGGACATGTGGCTGTGCACTTGGGCATGAACAGTGCCAGCCAGACTGGGCTCAGTGTCAGTGCACTGTCCATTATGCGTGCGCCAGTAAGGTCATGGACTCAAATCCCAGAAAGAACATGGCTGCTATACCGTGCTGATGAAATGCGATCTGAAAATATGCTAAAAACAGGAGGCAAACGACTGAACCTGCAACGATTCCTTCTCCAAAAGATGTCTAAACACTTAATAAACAGCAAGTAAAATAAATTGCAGACTAGCAGAATATTCACTTATTCATGCAGCGAAAGATCATTTTTCCGTTTCACCTACGACTCCTCGTTTGAACATTCTGCACGTGGTCCTCCTTGATCGAAACGCTACTGTACTAAACGCTACAGTGCTATCACCCCACATGCCTCTTTTCAGAAACTCACTGTCACTCCTGGCGATGATGTCATCACCAAAACGCGCGGTGGCGCACGAGTTGCCACGGTTACGGGACCTCTGGCTAAGACACAGCTGGGCTGCCTCGACGTCAGAACATTTCTCTGGGGGTAAGATAAACAGAACACTACTAATTACAAAGGTATTACCGCAGGACAGTACCGACTCACTGGGGCTTAACGCAGCGCAGATACGATCGGTGCAGGAGTAGCGAGGATCTAATAGGATCTAATAGAATATAAATTAAACATTTGTTTCAAAAATACAACAATGGTGTGATTGGGGCTTATTGGCACAAAAATGGTGCAATAAAAGAAACTGGGAAGCTGGTGTGAAGATGGCACATAATGCAAGCGACTGCAGGGTGCTGTGAAATTATTTGTACAGCACTAACCTCCAGTCCCCACGGGCAGTGTGTGTGTGTGTGTGTGTGTGTTATGTATACAGTACGTTGTGGGGACCAAATGTCCCTATTATTTTGACATTGTGGGCACCACGTTTTTAGTCCCCCCCAAGGGGAAAGTCAGTTTTATCACAATGTGTGAATGCAATCAAAAAATCGAAAAACACTGTCTGGTGTTTTGTTTGGTTATTTATGGTTAAGGCTAGGACTGGGTAGGGGTTAAGGTCCTTATGTTAGGATGAGTGTTTTCCCTATATAAATGAATGGAGAGTCCCTACAAAGATATGAACACAAATGCGTGTGTGTGGCATTCTGTCACCATTCCTAGGATCACGCCGTAACGGAGTCTGTACTGCTCAGTCAAACCGAAGCATACAGAGTCAGCAGGAAACAACTGATGATTTATATCTACAGAGAAGCAAGTCTGCCTCTACTGCTCAAATCCGTGACAATGTACTGTCAGGTGTTTAAACCTGTTTTACTGTAATCCCATGGTAGGTGGGTATACATTCATTCTGTTATACCCTGGGTAAGATTTAAAGCTCCATTTTATTGTAACACCAGGGAGGAGATTTTAACTTCCGTTTTGTCATAATCCTGCATCAAGTATTAATACCACTATCCTACTGTAACCTGTAACCCACAGCAGGTGTTTGAGATCAGTCGATGCCCGATAAGTAGGTAAACACCGTGAACACAGCATAATTAGCCGCATTGACCCTTACAGGCTTCGGTGATTGCATTTACCCATGGATCAATGCCTGATGACGAGAGGAGACAGCGAAAACTGATAAGGGAACCTGCAGTGAGACATAATAAGATACGGCAGGTCACATGACTTGTACCCAGAAGTTTCCGCCCGAATGGAATACAGCTTGTTGCTAAACCGTTACGTAAGACATAAGCATCCCTGAGGAACACAGACTGTCTGGCCCATTCAGACACTCTAGGGTGAGCAATTGCTTCACTAAGCATGTACCTGCCTGTGTCTGCTAGTTTGGGCTATGACAATGACTCAGCTACACTCACAACGTCTGTAAATCAGTAAAGCAAAGGTGCTGTCCCAGACCGAAATACATCGCTGAAGGGCTCAAAACTGCCTCAAAAATTCGGCCACAACATGATAAGAAAATACCCGGCTCGCTCCGTCAGTCTTCTGCGAGATTGCGCGCTTATCCGTTACTGAGATGCTGCTGCCATCTAGCGCATAAAAGCAGCCACTGCAACCGGCGTCCCCAAAAAAAAGCTCACGAAGAAACGGAAATGATACAAGAAATCGCGAGTCTTTTCAGCGAATCGCTCCTTAATGCTCCGTTTGTTCAACTAAACAGTTACCTCACTTCCGACATATACCCCTAGACAGTGTCTCATCGATGTGGTGCTCACTTTATGCTTTATAAAATTGTATTAAAAGTATTTTAATTTTTTAGGTACTTCAAATTATTAAATTACCTCATTTGTATGTGCATTATTTTGGACAAATGCGTCTGCTAAATAAAGGCAAATGTAAATGTAAACAAATGTGATATTTGCCATGCTGACTCACAGATCTGATGTAAATCTGTACATACTGTAATAACAGTGTATATCGGCGGTGAACGAAGAATCACTCAGAGAATCGTTGCGATCACGAACGAAGATATTCGTTCACAGAGAGTACTGTTTAGAAACAGCATGCTAAGGAGCGGCTTCGTACGTCGGGGCCCCTTCACGTTTTTCTGGTCGCACCATTTCATTCACTGATAAACCCATAGGGGTGTCTGTAGCTGCTGTGACGTCTCGTTTATTGGCAAGCGGATATCCAAGAAGTAGGCAATACGGTTTATGTGTTAAGCACGAATGTGACTCGTGTCCTGTCTCCATTTCTGCCAGCGTTTTATATGTCATTTCACTTACTTTCTTTGCGCTTTTATTCATTGCGGATCGTACGGAATTTGGAAAATTGAAACTGTCCGTGCAGAGCTTCAGCTTCAGGAGCCCACAGGGTCCAGCATGTTTTTATTAATCTGTCAGATCTTGCAAATCATCAAAGTACCCTCTCGTCTGTGGCTATAACACAAGAAACGAAGCGAAATGGAAGTTTTTTAGCTTATAAAATAACAAGTGCAGAATCTGACTTAGTCTTGCGTCTGTGTTTATTTTCGGTGTATGTTTGGCAGCATACAGACTAGAGGCGAACAATGGAAACACGGCAGATATCGGCATATTTCTGCTCGAAGTTTCTCAAAAATGATATTTTAAACGGAAATGCGATGTGTGTTCAGAGTAGGTTTCCAAATCCAGCATCAACAATCGTAATTTCTTTAATTAATTTCTGAGCCTGAAACGACACTACTGTTCAAATGTACAGTGTACCACCTTAAAGTAAAATATAGCTTAAGAATTGGGTATTTGTTTGTGGCAACTACTTCATGATTCTTTTCAACAGAGGGCAGCACTGAGTTCCATTTCTTCAGGTACCTCTGAAGCAGGGGTGGCCAATCTTATCCAGAAAGGGCCATTGTGTATGCGAGTTTTCGCTGCAACTCCCTAATTAGATTACTAATTAGAGGACTGATTGGTCCTCACACCTGGGTTTGAACAGCTGACCTAAAGGTTATCCCAGAAACCTGCATACACACCGGCCCTGTGCGGATGAGACTAGCCACCCCTGCGCTGAAGCATCTTCACACAACTGTTACATGTATTTTGACAGCAGGGGGCGCACGTCCACTCCGATTTATTTGGCCTTTGGTAACCGATGTGTCGGAAAGTGATTGGTCCTCCCTGCCAGGAACCTTGTATCGTTACTGTTAATTAAACGTGATATGGCTCATTTTTGTAGTTAATAAATAATTTGGTTATTACATTCCACCGTCTCCAACTATGCCTCATGAATGTAATTTTGGATAAAGGGGATTACTGTTGAATATCTCTACCCGAAAATAACCCTAAAAGTTGAAATGCGAACAATATTCTCCATAATGTGCTTCATGAAATTTTAAAATCCATCAAAAGGTTTGACTACATTACATAGAGTACATAATGAACGCCAACGGAAGGAGCCATTTTGATCCAGTAGATGGCACTGTTGAACCACCGCCTGAAATCGTTTTCGGCCCGCCTCCCTGAAGTAGAATACTTCTCAGCGTTTAATGTGCTCATTACACAGTTCACTTGCTATTGCTCTATATCTTTTAATGATACGACCGCAGTGGGTGCTTCCTCCTGGCAATACAGGCTAACAGCGCGCTAATGTGCACCTGCCGCAAAACTTATAAACGGCCTAAACAAGTGGAGGCACCGGCGCCGCGGTCATTCAGCTGAGGCTCAGGTTTCAATGGGGTCGTGCTCCACTCACAACCCTTTTAATTTCACACTCATAACCGCTCTGAGTTATGACTGCAAAGCGCACTGGAATAACCTCACCCACGACCATTATTCCAGGCTCCATTTTACACTGATGACGGCAGCTGCAGTTCTCATTGTCTTTATCGTGTTGTGTCTGTTTGTTTTTCTCCCCCCCCGCTTTTTTACTGAACTGAGAGAAACCATTAGCCACCAGAGGTGTCTGAGTGGAAGAGATGCACCGCTGGCAGTGACTGCCATTCTTACCGCTTGGGCTACAGTCTCTCCCATAAACACCACCCGCCACGCTAGCATAAAGGCGTGGGTCGCTCCGTTCACCGCCATGGAAAATGCTGGACCCCAGACCACCAATCTATAATCCACTTGCATTTGAGCCCCTTATTCACAAAGCATATATAGTGAGGTATATGAAAGCAGTGATCAATGGCAGACATATAGTTATCAAAAGCACCATGTCTCACGCCTAAATGCCAGCAGCCCTTTGAATCCATCAGCCAAAATTTACTGCACCCCCCCCAACCACCCCCACCTCTGTGGAAGGCATTCTGGATTGCAGTGGGCTGTATGTAGGCATAGAGGGGTGGGTGTTGGGTCGCGATCTGAGACATTCTGTACAATAGGAGGTGGAATTAACCCACACATGCAGTTTATTTTCTTTGTGCATAAGCTGCTCCTACCCCCCCAAATTCAAGCTGTAGTTCACGTTACTGCCCTGGGCAGGCCCCCAGGTTTCCTGGCGGGCAGAGGAGCCACACAAAATGCTGGCATTTGCTTGACTCGTCTGGTGACGCCCACTCCGGCCCTCCAGCCAATCACGGTGCTTCTTTCATGTCACACCTTCACCGACCAGCGGCGCGTTTCCCAAAAGCGTAGTTGCTAACTATGCTTTTGGGAAACGCACCTGAGAACAGGAAACCTACTGCCAAGAATCCGAGGCAGCCCTGACCACAGCCGCACACTGTGGCTGTAGTTTCCTGTCTAAACATAAACCTACATAAATGGTAAACCGATCAATAACTTACATAACGAGCTCCAAATACCAGTGTCTGATAAGCTCTGGGTCGACACAGGAAAGCATGTGTCCCTTAGGGACCCTGTGCGAACACAGCCAGCCAAAGCTGAACAAGGCATCCTGGGGGGCCTGGTACTCAGTCCCGAAAGATACGCCTAACAGGGGCACCCATCAAACAGGCGAGGAATACATATACATATTTTTGATCATTTTGAGTTTTTAATTAAAAGTAGTACAAGACTAAACAACAGGCATACTGCGCATATTTGATCTTTCTGCAGTGATTGACATGCCACTCAAAACACTGTGACATTAAAGAGATATTATGCAGCGTGCGCGCAACTTTGACTAAATAAGTTCTCGAGCCAGCTAATTGTCATCCCAGCAGCTAGTGCTCGTGACATCATGGTTGCCAGCTGGACTGCAATTCCGGCATCCTCTCTGACTTTGGGAAGGAGCTTGGGCTCGCCTGTGTGCGGCGGGCGTGCGTGTGGTTGCCTCGGTTACGGGGGAATAACAGCGTGACGGTGTGACCTGGGTATCGATGGAGGCGTGCTGCCAGGAGTTGGGGCCGAATGGGCAGAACAGAAATCCACAGGGGGGCGACACCCACAGCCCAGCTGCTGTGATTCGGGCTGGATGGCACAGCCGGTTGGGAGGGAAGGTGTATCCCCCCGGTCCCTAAAAACTGAGGCAGCCCTGCTGCTGCACATGCGTGCACACAGGTTGGGCAGCAGGGGGTGCACTTCATCTCGGCAAAACTGGGGCACATTCACAGACAGAGGCAAGTAGACTAGACATGAGAGATGACAAGCAGAGAGATGAGAATTGAGACAATGACACCTACAGACCAAAAGGTCGGTTAGAGATCCCCCGAACATGGACACCAAGATGGCCGTAAGGTTTCCCTAGCTCTACACTGCTGGCTCTGTCTCCAAGATGTTCTGATGGACTGATCTCCTGCCAAGGACATATAATAAGAGAGACTATTGATCCCAGCAAAAAAGGCGATGTCTCCCATTGCTGATCCGTCACAGCATTCCCGCACAAAATCCCCAAACACCCCCAGAGCCTTTCTTTGATGTTTATCTCTACCCACTCGTCCACCGGGCCCCCAGCGAGCCCTGCTTGTAAGCCCCGATCTGGGCTGCATTTCAGAGGGGCAGGCTGTTCTGTGTGGAGGAATCGGCGGCGGCCCGGTCCACATAATTCCTCGCCGTCTGAAATCCCGTGGGCTGCGGATGTTTGGATCTCCTCCATCAAGTTGGTTTGTTCAAGAAATATAAATCCAAATGATTATTCTTCGGAAGACGCCCCCCAGTCCTGCAAATCGGCAGGTCCCATGAGGATCTGCCAGTGGGATAAGTGTCCCCCCATGGACAGATTTGGAAGCAATTAGACCAACAGAACATGTCCTACTGTACATCGTCACAGACTTTTGACTCCATGAATCAGAGACTCAACAATGGGGACAGGATCTTCAACCAGCTGAGCGCAAACACAAACCAGATGTTGCTCTATGACATCACTGACTGGCATGCAATCAACGGTACACATAAAAAAAGCCATTATTGATACATCAGTAACACAATACATTATTACAGTAGCTCTCCAACATGGCCGCTTGCAAGACGTGCGCCAAATAAACTCGATACCATTACAGACAGTTTGTTCAGTATCGACAAAACGGAGAAGGCAGACTATGTAGTATCAGTGGCGGTGGGGGGGCTGCTGATATATCCCATGTTCTTGCCAGTTGATCACCCTGATTATTGGTACGACACACGCCTGCAGCTTAACAGCAATTGACAAAGCAGAGAATGTGAACATTCCTATCGTCAGTCTCCAGGTTCGCCCTCGGGAAGAAGTGTATGTATCTCAATGTAAACGGGCACTCGGCAAATGTTTAAATCCATAAAAATAAAAGTTTATATTCAGCACCGGAATTATAGTGTTTCCATGCCAACGACGAAATCACAGTGCTGAAAAGAGGACCTTATTGCCCCTTTACATCAAGAGAACCGCCTGCACTCACCCAGCCGTGCATGGCGCATGGAGAACACGCCTTCCTGTGAGCCATGTGAAATCCCCCCCCCCAACGGAGAAGCTCAGCGTGCCTCCAAGTGGGGGAGGCCTCAGAGGATCGAGAGCATGAAAAGCACACAGTGATACAAAAATAATAAACGAAACGCAAGCAACCAAACTCCCCCCCACCACCAGCAGCACCAACCCACGCTCCATGCTGCTACCCACGGCAGAACGCGAGTGGGCACTGGCGGGAGCCTAAATGGCCATGCGCTTTGAAAGTTTCCAGCTGGAGTTCCCAGAACTGAACGCCTACTTAGCGCCCCCTGGAGGAGGGGACTGCTCTGGTGTCAGAGCTCCTGTTCTGCTTGGCGATATGATCAAGTGACGATTAGTATTTTCACGGCCAAAACATTCACACAATGCTTACCATGTGACGCATTAAAAAAGGCAGATATTAATTTTAAGCTCCCTTAACATCCTGTCTGCTGAGTCCTGGGTCCTTAACCACCATCTCTGGAAAAAAACGGTCACCCGTTGCCATCACTATCACTACCACCGACCGTCCACACTTCAATATGGCAGTGAACTCCATTCCTGTGTGTGACTAAGAAGATCTACTCAAATAGTCCTCGTCATGAGCCCAAAAGTGACGCGTTCCACCTGTGTGCCCCCTCCCCGTTGTGTTCAATTTGGTACACCCACCCACAAGCCAGCTGCCTCTCAGAAACCACCCCACCCCAAAAGGCAGACAGATCCAGCTTCTCTGTGCACACTTTTCCCGGAATGCACCACATCCACCACTAGTCCACATGTAAAGGGAGCCTCTTCCTCACTGTGCTACATTACTTACTCCTTACTCACTCCTTACTTACTCCTATTACTTACTTCCACAGTGCGTATCAGTGGCAGTGTAATGCTGTAGGCATTTCCCAGGGAAAGCAGATGAGGGGTAGAAGATTCCTAAATGAATTACTCAAGGTGTTTAACGCCTGACAGGAGCCACCACCCCCCCCCAGTGAGACTCTCTCTTCATTACACCCCTGCTGGCTCCTTCCTCTGTGGCTCTTCAATTCTCAAAGCCTCCACGTGGCGCAGGATTAGCGGACGTGCGGACATGCCGACGGCGATTAGGCCGGGAGAATGGATCGGGAAAACAAAAGGGTGTCTGAAAGACGGGCTGCTCTTTATCGCCGCTACGCACTGCGCTGAGAGAGGCCTCTCCAAAGAGCGGCTGGCTTCCGTAAGGGGGGTGGGGGGGGTCGGCTCTGAATTAGCGACTCTCACTGGTGCGCTGACCAGAATGAAATACATCAACACAAATCCCCAGGGAAGTCAGGCTCTAATTTAATTAGCACACCAGTCAGTACTGGTCATGCAGTAATTGGTCCACAACAAAATGCAAGTACTGAACAATAACAGAGGGCAAATTACATAATAATTAAATGAAGTGTGTGACTATTCCCCCTCATAAGCACCAGCTAAACTGAAACAAAAAAAACATTAAACTGGCCCACTTTCTTCTCATTCGTAACCGACTGCTGTTGCCACGTCCTCCCTCATTTCCTCTTTACATCCCATAAACTGGTGAATCCCAACATGCTCCTCCAGAAAGTTCCGACCGACCTCTGAACCCCTACAGGCTTAAGTCCAAAAAACATTCTGGAGAGTGAACTGGCATTTCTAGGCATGCAAGGTGCCCCTTTAATCCCGGTAAATATCGGCAACACGCATCGGCGCTCCGCATTAATTAGTTCCCTCATATTGACGCATCATTAAAACCCGACGCATTAGTTTTCTCCCTCTCTCTGCAGCCGGCCTGGCCCCCAGCCCTCCCAAGCACGATGCATCCTTACAACAAACATGGAATGGAAACAAAGAGCCTCTGTCTCGACACCATTTGATCACCAAACCAGTGACCTTTCTGCCATCTTGTCTCCCTCAGAGTTACCCAGCACACACCACATTACATTATTATGTAAATGGTATCACTCACAATAACGCAGTATTCCCTCCTACAGAAGCAGCTTACAGTCTAGCTTATACATCTGCACGCCTAAACCAATTAAGTTCTACTCGCTAATGACATTATTAGCTTTAATATTACTGTGCATTGCAGAGATACCCAAGACTAAAAGACCTTCAGCATATCTCAGAGTTTTAAGTCCAATTTTTGGTTCTGCCTGAAAGGAGACTGGTAACGAACAGGCCGAACTGGGGCAGAATTGGGACATAAATTAAACAAAACCGTGAGGTTTGATTGGAGCTGTTCTAGAAAGGTGAAGACGGAACAAGGTGAGAATGTTATTTTGCCGAGGCTGACCTGCAGGTACAGCTTTTCGTCACGAAACCGCCGACCACCCAGAGGTCAAATGGACCACTGCCCAGATTAATGGACTTGACAGAGCTGGGGGGGGGGGGGGGGGGGGGGGGGGGGGGGGGGGGGGGGGGCGGGGGGGGGGGGGGGGGGGGGGGGGGGGGGGG
>JAODLD010000047.1:3548683-3560741 GCA_026781065.1 Mormyrops boulengeri | reverse complement strand
AAAGTCACCACGCAAACAGAAAGGTGGGGGGGGGGGTCGGGCTGCAAAACCCATTAATCTTTCAGCACCACAAGGCAAACTCCACGTCAGACCTTCACTTTCAAATGGTGCCCGAAAATCCAAACAGCATTTTAGGGCCCTACAGTCCCTTCATTTCACTTCCCCTGCATGTCATTTTGTCGGAGGCTTTTAGAAAAATTACGAATCAGTCTAAGCCTTACAAAAGAGAGAGGCAACCCTGTTTATTTCATCAGACATGAGAGGCTGACGATTTAAGGCAGCCGAGCCCTAGCATAGGCCAGGGGGTGTTAAGGGGGAGCCGTGGCATTTGAGGGGGGATGAAAAAAGACTGTCTCGCTACGAATCCGGAAGTGTGGGTTCGTCCACCCTGGCCGCTGCAGCATCTTGACCAGGTTGGTACCTGAATTGTCTATTTACAAGATTTACTCAAAAATGATTAAATAAAACAGGAAATAGTGGCAAATGTAGGCCAGTAACTGCCAAAAGGAACCTAAAATTAAATGGTAAAGATTTTTTAGAAAAGTATAAATGGCACCGCAAGAGCAGGGGCCGTGGTGAATCATGATGGAGACCTGGCCTGTGGAATAGTCCAACTCGTCTCCCATCCCCCCCAGCATGTATAAACTGGTACATTCCGTCTAGGAAGGCCTGGGGACGTCCCCCGCCAGCTCAGCCCCACCTGCGTTATTAATCCGTCTTTGGTGACCTCCGTCTCATTACCATGTGACCAGACAGCCCCACGTCATCCATCTCTGCCTGACCCTGCAAAAGAAGGCTTTATAAGCACCCTGCCCCCCAAATCCTCATGTTACGCGGCTCTGTATACTGTCTCGACAGAGGCGTTCTCACAGGCATGTGTGTAATGGATGAATCCATCCGCCTAAAGTTTATTTACGCTTGGGGTCATCATCCTGCCCGTAAGACGCCCATTCGGTGAGCTGCGAAAGCTGAGATTGCGCTCCATCTCTGTCTCCCCGGTCGGAGTGCCCTCACTCGCTCTATCACCCCCAGGCTGGTCATTTGGAGGCCGTACCGGCATGAGCTGTGATGAACGCTCTCGCGCTGCAGAGCAAGTCGACGGGCTCCACGGAGAGACCGAGGGCTTCTAATGAAGCATGTAAGGCAGGTTGCACTCATATGACGGCCAGATCCCAGCATTCTGGGGGGGCCTTGTCTTCACCTAACCAGCCAGTAACAGTGATTCAACGGTAAGAGAAATCGGGAAGTATTTCCTCACTGATTTTTCAACATAATATTGTTTAGTACTAGAGTAAGGGGAAAACGGATCAAAAACTTCTTAGTGTCACAAGAGGTCGGCATGCAGTTATGTTACACGCTACAGAAATATCTCCGCCCTATGTTACTCCGCCTCTGTTTACTTTGCTTTTTTTCCCTGACTTCAATTTCTCCTGACCTGTCCCCCAAAATTCCGGCATGAGCCAATTATTTGGGAATCTCGTGGGAATATTTCCAGCCAGCTTCTAATTTGTGTTCTGTTCACAGAGCAGATCCAAGTTTTTAAGAAAAACAGCAGGTCGCTTGGTGGTTTAGGGAATTCCTAAATTTACATGTTGAGGGGGTTGATAAATAGCAAAGGAGATGGGAGCCCCTGGCCGCAGACGTTAATTCCACTGGCTCCGTAATGACCGCCTCGCCGCTGCATTAGCCAATCAATCACCGGCGGGCTCCCAGACGCCACTCTGACACCTCATGAAATTTCAAAGAAGCGCCAGGGCATCATTTCGGGGGTGCCAGGGGGTGGGGGTCTGGAATGCTCCCATGTCATCCATTTTACAAATCTGGCGTATTTCACATGGGACGGTGTCCAGACTGCAAATGCACGGCTCTGTGTCACGCGAGGTCACCGGGAATCAGCCTCGGAATATTAATGCCTGCAGGTGAGACGGCGAGCCAGGCTGGGAAGCAAAGACCCCAGATGCAGTGCAAGGAAATCGGATTACAGAGCAGGTACCGACGTGAAGGCGGGCGCCCGTCACAGCTCCTTACGTGATGCGGGGACCCCAGCGCCTGTTGCTGGGTAAGAATATGACACCCGTCGCATGCTACCAAGTGGGAAGGACACGGTGGCAGAGGACGAGGGGGAAAAAATCTGCAACATCATGGAGAGACGTGGGAATGAACCTGGAATCAACAGAAACTGGGGCAAAAAAGCTGGGTGGCTGCAGTAGTTGTAAAGGTGTGAGCCTGGCCATGGAGACCCCTGTCAGCTCACGCCCCCTAACACCCCCTCCCAGGCTTCTGTAGATCAGTCCCCCCCCCCACATCCTGAGCAGCTGAAAGTTTGGACTCTGGTTCACTTTAGCGAAGTGGATGTCAGGAAATCGGCACCGTGGAATTTTACTTTTCATGCTCTAAGGGGGGGGGGGGGGGTTGCGGGGGAGGGAGAATCAGATCTGACTGACAAGTGGAATGAGGGCTGCCCCCGTCGACTCGCTGGCCCCCTCCCCGAACCAGGAGCCCTCTCGACTCGGATCACTGAGGCGACTCGGAAGCTGCTGGAGTGTGAGAGGCTGCCCACCCCCCCTAGGGGCTCATGGGTAACAGATCTCAGCGTGTTCCTCGGGGCAGACCTGTCGACGGGGTTGTGGGAGAGATGGCAGGTTTGGGGGGAAAAAGCTGACAGCAGAAGCTATGGGAGAAGGATGAGCAGCAATTGTGTGTGTGTGCCTGTGTGTATATGTGTATGTGTCTGTGTGAGTGTGTCTGTGTGAGCGCGTGTGTGTGTGTGTGTGTGTGTGTGTGTGTGAGCGTGTGTGTGTGTGTGTGAGCGTGTGTGTGTGTGTGTGTGAGAGAGAGAGAGAGATCTCAGCAGACGTCTCCCTCCAGGATAAGGTCCAGGCGAGAGGACGTATAGGTGCACATTTTCATAAAGTTGACTTGGCCGCCCACACCGGCTCGGTTCCTGGGCCCCAAGTCCTGCACTCCGCAAGAAGGTGGACCAAACTCCCAGCCGGTGCCAATCACAGCCCCAGCTGCCCGCTGCTGTCGGGGGAAACTAATTGGTGGTTAAAATGCTCTGGGATCTGTTCCAGCCCGAGGCGGTGCTGTAATGTCCTTGGGCGAGGTTCGGCGCTTCCTGAAAAGCGATCCGGAACATTTTCGGCTATATTAGTGGTTTTAGCGAAATGGCAGCAGGGGTGTTTGGTGAGCAGCTGAACTAGGTGAGAGTTTCATGCGTGGAGATAAACGCAAACCGATACGCAGCTGTTTCGTTACTGGCCCTAACGTGGCCTAAGTGTGTTTGAGGGCCGGGAGGCTGTGGTGACAGGAGACTTTTTTTATAGAAATGAATTCCACCTTATTATGCACCATTAGCATAAAATCGATCTCGGAGGGATAGTAATCAACAGTAAGTATTGTTTCTGGCCCATGTGCACCATCAGCACTCCCAGGAAGAGACGCATCTACTCATGATCTGGGGTCATCCGCCCCAGGCATGGATATTACACTCCAACCTCCAGTAGAGAAGGGTATGGGGGGCGGGAGGGTTAGACACAAAAAAAAAAATTCTCCGATTGGGGGGCGGGGGGTGTATTTTTAGCCAAAAGCCACAGGACAGTTGGTAGTTTAGTGGGTTAGGCCTCAATGCCTGTGATTGAAAAGTTTGAATCCCATACTTTGCAAAATAAGCCTTTAACCCCCCCATTAAATGGCGTGCCCCAGCACTTGGACCGCAAGTTTCACTCTCAACTATATATTTGTGCGTCTCAAAGGAGAGCAAAACGGGAAAAGTGAAAAGCAGCATTCCAATGTAGCAGGTAAAGCATCGTTACATTTCAAAGGTCTGGACATTTCTACAGCGACACATTACCAGGGGACTGTCCCTGTTCTGTAATGTGACAGGCACAGGACTACCGGGAAAGGGGCACTTATCTCACATCCAGGGTAGCGTGTGAGAGTCGAGGGCATAATTGTGGAGCTGGAAAGCAGCAGGACAGCAGCAGGGGGGGGGGGGCCTGGGTCCTGTGCTCCTATATTCCTGCCCACAGACAGCTCCCGCCACCTCAGGATCTCGTCCCCCGCGGCTCAATATCCTGTCCGACACGCACCGCTCATGTCCCACGGAGGTCAATTAGCAAAGACGTTAATCAGGCTGCTTAATTGTAACCGGCATAAACAACAGAGATCGGACGACGCGACGCTTTTTCGATATCCCCTCACGGCCACCGTGCTCAGCGAAATACAACGGATAGAACATCGTGTTTGGAGGTCTGCCTGCACCTTCACAGCTACGTGGATTTTCCCAGGGTGTCAGTCAGCGCTGGTGTTCATGCGCAAGAGGCAACAGGCCAGAGATATTCTTATACTCTTTGTAACAGTGGCTGGTTTCAGGGTTATTGTCATTATCCGTTATGCCTGATGACACCCAACCGCTACAAGTCAACAATGAGCGACAAGCTAAAGAATGACCCCCCGTTTGGTCCCAAAACCTTATGGAGAAATTTATGGCAAGAAATAACCAGAGCACAGGAATTTCTTCGTGCGCCCAACTAGCCGAAGGCTGACCCTGTGTTCATGTCGGTATTCAGCACAAGACTTTGCAAGAGAATAAAATAAAGGAGAGGTGTAGATTAAATTAAATTAGGCATTTAGAGCGTCTTTGCTTGATCATGTGACTCACTCCCTACTTTTGCAAAACCAGACCCATTGTTTCCGTGCTCTGCCGATGACACTCAACTTGTGTCATGTCATCTCAGTCACATGACCCATCGCTCCCCGCCTTGCACACACAGCATCCATGTGAGACTAACAACTTACCTCCAGCTAGTCACCCGTGAGCGCGTCTCTAATCAATCAGCCGGCTGCGGGGGAATGCGGCACTGAATTCCCAGCAGGCTCTGCGTCGGGACACTAAACCAGCCTAGATCGATGCACGCCTCACCCGAGACCTTTCGCATTATCAATGAAACATCCTTGAGCGAGAGGCTGAAGGAGGGTCCATCTGGCAGGGGAGCCGAGCGATTTCCTTGTAGCAGCTGGGAGAGCTCACTAAACAAGGATGGCTGCGTCGTACGCGGAAGCTAGCTGTGCTGTTTACCCGCTTCCCATGCGATATTTGATTTTATTTTATAAGGGTGCGACTTGTTCCAGTTGGCTGCCAGAACCCAGTCGGACACCGACTATATAAATGACAACCCAATGACTCGTAATGTCCCATTTTCCAAGAACACCGACATCTGTCAGAACAGAACTGAGGAACCCCACACACTGTTCCATACGTGAGCCCTCCCCCCGGCACCACCCGGCATTCAATGGACCAGGTGCAGAAGAAGCTGTCCGTTATCCCCGTGTGACGGAACCACAGCCTATCACTTTGCTCATCACAGGAGCTCGAAGGTGCTGATGGAAGGCTAAGTTGTGGCACGATGAGGTGTGGGCCGTTATAAACGCTGGGGTCTTGTACCCCAATGTCCGAGTAACTGTGGGGAAGCCCCAGAGGATCCTCGATCCGCACAAAGGCATGGGGAGCGGGATAGCTCTCCAGGTGGAAGCTTCCGGAATAACACTGACCACATGTCCTCTGAAGAATAACAGGATAAATGGAATTTCTCTCTTGGAAAAACCTGCGGGGCTTTTTAGCTGCAAAGTGACACTTGAAACCAAAGTTGCATTTCCGAGTGGCTGCCGGCGCGGACTCGCCGAGCAGAGAATGACGATCCGGCTTAAAGGCGGCAGAGCGACGGCCAGAGGCTCATTCCACACGGACTGGAGGAGAGAAAGGCAAGCCATGGAGGCTTTTATCTCTGCATGGTTCTGCACCTAAAGGAGGATACAATTTATAATGCACTAACTCACTATGCTTAAGAAAAAAAGTACACAGCTGAAAAATGAGGGTTTGCAGTTGCTACAGAGCCCACGAAAAAAAGGAGAGGTTGGGATGGTCCGTGCTTATCATACATAAGACAGTCATGATAAACATGAGTCCATACTGACCACCGCCGGGTGTAGTTATGACCAAGCCCCTAAGGATTCTGGGTACCACATAAGCCCCTTCTTTTGTTGTAACTGCATCTTGCCAACAACAGAGGGCCTCCCCTCCTCCCAGCTGGCAGCCAGCCCTCCTGTGTCCAGAAACGGCACTGAGACACTGGCAGCCTACCCCCCCCACCCCCCACAAGGCAGCCGAGGCCCGTATTTAACTGACCGAGGGGTCCGGGGGCCTGGATCATGCCTGTCTGGGGTTGCTCTGCTCACTGACTCGCAGCGTCTGGGCCGGTGACTTCCAGAGCAGATGCTGGACCCAGACAGAGGAGACACTGGTCAAGAAAGGCTGATGGATGAGTCATCAAGGAACGTGGGGTTGCGAGAGCAGGGGGGAGATGCCTGGTTTGCAAACACTCTCCACAGCAGCATGAACAAGGATGGTTCGATGTACAATATTACAACTTTACAGTGGGGCGACAGCAACAGGCCTAGTAATCAGACTTCGAATTTTGATTTGTTCCTAGGCGAGCGACATGCCATATGATATTTTTTACTGGTGCCAGACGATGGCAGCATCCACGTAACCACACTTCCTGTGTTTGTGGCGAACATCTCATACCCTGTTTAACAACATACTGTACAGCGTTTTATTTTTCTGTGTTTAACCAAAATTTCCCAAGTCCACTACATCTGCTCAACGCCCTAGTGCTATATTTGACTTGCAATATGTTAAGTTACGATGGGTTAATCGGGCTGTAGGTCCATCGCAAGTCAAGGACCGTCTGTATAAATACTGTACGGACCAGTAGCTCTCAACCTTTTTGCAGCATAGCCCAATTTCTACCATGCAAGTTCAGTTGTGACCCTATATCAAGTATATGTTTACATTAATTCTATGATCAAGCACGCAGCGCGCTCTGCAATTTACGCCAATCAATGCCTATCACACAAATCTGATTGGATGTGAAAGTGAATTTCAAAGTAAGCATCTGCGGTTTGGCTTCATTGGATTGGTTGAACGTTCACTAGTTTTGTGCTAAGCGGTAGCAGACCCAAGACCCGCTTATATAAGTTCATTCTAGGAGTGGGGCTGGGAAATCTGATCGTGGATCAGCATAGGAGCTTGCCGATTTTAAAATGCTTACATTTCCAACTCTGCCTCGCGACCCTTTCAGAACTTACCATCACCCAAATTTGAGTCACGTCCCACGGACTGAGAATCACTGGTATAGACATTTACTTTATTCATCAGACGCTCAATACGTGCGACTGAAAAGGCTCAAGCAGGCCCTGGAGCAACATGGGGTTAAGCGGTTTGAGGACAGATGAGGATCATGTGAGGCCGTGACAGAAGCCACACCGTGGATCAGTACCAGCAACCTTTCTGTGAGAAATGCAGCTTCATAAGCACCACGCAGCACCCTGTTCTTTTCGTCACGGGTACCGGACCCGATTCGGGTAATTTTGATAAGACAGTGCGTGTGCTGGGCTCTCTCACCTTCATCTCCTATTCTAATTCCCAATGTGTTGAAGAAGTTGCTTCATTCAAATCACAGCTTCCGAAGATGCATTGCCTTGCATCACCACAAAACAGTTGAGAGAGCAGATCCCTAAAGCTTTTGCTCATATTCACAGAGGTCAGCTGGACGGTTGCCCGTCTCCACAATATGAATCAGGATGATTCTTCCTGATTAAAACGCATTCATCCATCTTCCAACTGCTTACGAGAAGGGATGCGGGAGGGCTGAGAGCCTGTCCCAGGCAGGACAGGCCAAGGAATGGGATGCCAGTCCATCACAGGGTGGGCACACACACACGCGCATGCACACGCATACACACACGCAATTTAGAGATGTCTGTTTTCCTAGTTGCATGTCTCAGGATTGCAGGGGAGAAAAACAGATCAGTTAAATGAATCTGCACAACACAAGGAGACCAGGCAAACTGCATCCCATAATGTATCACCAGCAGCCTTTGGTGTAGCAGCACCAGATCGCTAGCGGTGCACATCCCCCAGCTTCTAAAGCTGCTATGGGTAACATCCCAGGTGCTCCTGCAAGCGTGTGAACACGGCCTAAGTTTAAGTCAGGTCTCGCCCGAGGATGAGCCAAACAGCGGGCAGCAGAAGATGCATCCGCAGGGAGAAACAGTGCCATTCTCACGTTGGGGGGGGGCGGGGGCAGCCGTCCATTTGTGTCAGTAATCTCTTAACGGTTCACAAAACCCATCCAGAAAATGTGGAGTGCATTATCCCCAAATGGAGGGCTAATCACATCTGAAGATCTCTAAGTTACTTGCTTTGTTTAAAAAAAGACACCGTCGGGGAGCACAGCTTCCACTGCACAGGAGACGGACATCCTCCCTGGACTGCCGAACCAAGGAAGCTTCCAGATGCTGGCGTGGATGGGGTCGGGGCATAAAGGCCAGCGCTCCTTGCCTGTGGTGCTGTGATTTTCACGGCTCCCCATCACCAGGTTCTCCACAGCGCATGGAGATGCCTGGCCGAGCTCCCGCATAGTCGCAATTTATAATAAATTGAATTTTATGCAAATTAGTTGGTCTCGTACCATGTGCATTAAGGTAAATTTGATTAAATATCCTCACTGAGCCTCAGACAGCACATCTGGGAGCCACCCCCCAAGGCTGCTATTTTTTTTTGTTTTATAATTGAGCGACCTCAGACCTTAACTATAAACCCACCCTGTATTGCAGTTATGAGGCAAAGAATCGTTTAAATTCTAGACGACTTAAGACACCCAGTAACCTGACGGATACCTAGGATGAGAAAACGAGAACGACTAAACGTCCTTTGGAAATTTGTATTATAAATAACTATTTTTGTCTATCGGACTATGTCTGTTACCCAACAACGTTTCTGCTTCTGTCTTATGCTAAGTGAATGTCTGTAACTGAAAAAAAATGAACCACTTAATTCTGTCAAACTACGGAAAAGTAACACATCGGAGGTTTACATTTCGCCAGTATTTGTTAAAATAATTAAATTTCTCTTGAATGTTTCATCTCTCGGTTGGTGCAGAAACGCCGGTGTTCTCTTTCGTCTTGCGCACTGGTGTGCAGGCGGAGAAAATAGTTAAATTACTCGCTTATAAAGCTGCCAAAAAAACTGTGAAAATGTGTAGTGTTTCTTATCGACAGTGCCCTTTCAGAGTAGCGCATTATCGCTAAAAAGCTCTCGCATCGAGGCGTTGCTAAAACCTTCAATATTACTTTTATATTTCTTTATGAACCTTCTCCCACTGGTAAAAAGTCTTGGGCGTATAAAGTTATTTCTACACTATGCGTGTCCAGCCTGTTAGACGCGGAGACTCCATGTTCCATAATTCAAGTATGAGTTACAAAGCTTACTCCGACGAATTATTCCTATAAAAAAATAATTACCATTACAGTTTATGTATCCGGTGCTCAAAAATTAAACAAACTTTACAAATAAAAACTGCTTCCCACGGAGCTATATATTCTCTGTTGCCTAATCTCCACCGAAACTATGTTCATACTGATTTTGCACCATGCACGTAAAATAAATTACGTTTACACTGACAAAATATATCCACCAGGAAACTTAAAGAAATACCATCGGGCACAAGGTCCGATATTCTATTCAACCGTCTTAATTAGCAGCACCGTAATTCTTGCAGCACAGCAGGTCGGCGGTCAGACGTCATTTAACAACCTAATAAAAGCTCAGTAACAAGCCAGGTCAGCAAAATTAACTGAAGTGCCATGCGAATATTTCATAGACTCCAATAAGAGGCGCAATGTCCTCTACGATCAAAAGCGAGTTGAGAAAACTCTTAGGTTACTCTAGAGCTCATAGAGATTTAATTTTTTTTTATCCCTGATCGGACATTGAGCCTTTTATTGGAAACAGACACAAGTACGTCTCCTTCACTTACCGGTGAGCTGGTCGTAGGAGCCGTCCAGTTCCCTTGAATCTGAAAAGCTCTGATCCCTGTTTTTCGCCTTCATCTCTCGCCAACTGGTTTTTAAATAAAAATATTATATTTTTCCCTTATAATGAAATCTACCTCAACCGCACGATTCGATAAATATGGCAAAAAATATGACACCGGCGATTATACTGCTGAATGTATTTTACCGCTTTGCTTATTTTTTTCTCCTCTGAACGAACGGAAATATCGCGGTGCGGCACAGCAACTTGGCCGCGCCGGTGATGATTTCGGATTATTACCAAACAGCCTATCTATCAAGTCTATATCAAATTCAGGGTAAAACGGAATAACCCCTCCCGTCCTTGTATCCTAGCTCACGCATCGCCGGCAGTCGAGCTGCTGTAAGTGTTGCATTCAGAGGCGAACTGAACTTCGCGGCTGCTCCGTGGGCGGACCATGGGCTCGGCGGCTCTCCGCGGACCGCGGGATGTCTGAACTCAACTCAGGTGCGCCTTTACCGGTGCAGCGGCCGGCGGTAACAAGTGTTACAGCCTCGGCGGAGTGGAGACCTGCCGCGCAATTAAGCGCTGCGTGCCGGGGCGAATTGCGCTGCGAGGCGCACGGCGATCGGGCTGGAGCAGCTTAATGAAAATGAATGAAAAACGCCAGGCGATGCGCGGCTGTGGGCGTCCGGCTCGGGAAACAGACGGACGCCAATTAATACGACAGCGGGGAAACACTGTCCGCGGCCGCCGAATGAGACGGGGATTGTAATCGGCGTGTCTTTGATATTTTGGCTATTATGTAACCGCTGTAATTTGCACAATCGTTCCGTTTGGGCAGGTTCGTGGTAAATCAAGGGGAAACCTTCAAAACTTACGCTTTTATGTTCCCTGAAAACTGCAAATGAAAATATTTTATAAAATGTATAAACGCATATATACAGTAGACTTTATAATTTGACTGGGAATACCAAGCAATTTGCGATATTGTTTATTTATTTATTTATTGCTAATTGAAGTAGGATCTATCTGTAGGCTCTAATTCAATTAGATGAGTAGGATCTACGGAGATAAAAAGTATCGCCTGATCGGTGGAGGTCTGGAAAGGTTCACATGCATGAGGGCTCATGAGCATGATCGGCAAACACTAAATCAACAAGCAGAGACTTCCAGCGAAAGCTGACAGATTGGCAGCGCGTTAAGTGTCAAACCATTTTGGATGTAAAAATCTATAGAGCATCTCTGAGCTGCAAAGGACTTTATAAAACGCTTAATGTGGGGAAAAAAGCTTGACCGGGACATAATGTCAGAAATAACTTGGGGAAAACACATTTCTCTCACATTTTGCTCGTCGTAAGTGCATCCTGTTGGCAATTGTATGAAACTGTAGACCGAAGACAAAATTATAGAACTGACGTTAAATCGTTTCCTCCCCATAGAAACCCACATGTGAAAATAGCTTAACGTGGCTCAATGTGGGGAATAACAACTCAGGAAAAACAATTTTCTCTCACACGTTACCGGTCATAAATGGCCGGCTGTTGTCAAATTCATGAAAGTGTAATTCAAAAACAAAATTACAACACCGGAAAATGGGTATAGCCTATACTGCAACAAGGAGAAGACAATACGTATATAACAATCATTTGAGTCTAATTTTCTTCCCTGGAGACTTCACTACAAAAATAAAATAAGAAACTGCTAATATTCGACATGTGGATTTCAAGTTAGGCTAATTCTTTTAATTTGAAGAAATTTGTGAAACGTTAATTTGTGAGTGAGTTTCTTTGAGAGAAACTTCGTTCTGACTGTCCAGGTTACGCTGAGTTAAGCCTTTTTCTTGTAATAAGTTTCTGTGTAGAGGAAGAGACTTAAGGTGAATTTTATAATTTTCTCTTTGTATTAATGTTTCATGCGTTTGGTGATATGCAGTGTAATATGATCATTAAAGTGTAAAATAAATTTGGGTTTCTGAAGGTCGGGTTATTTTCAAATTAAGTATTTTAGGTCGTCCCAGCTGAAAAAGTGTGACCAGACTGATAATGAATGAGGGCTTTGTAGTGCAGTTTGGTCGGGGTACTAAATGTCTGGTCAGCAACAAAATAACATAAGAAATTTACAAACGAGAGGAGGCCATTCGGCCCATCAAGCTCGTTTGGGGAGAACCTAACTAATAGC
>JAODLD010000047.1:3534734-3548583 GCA_026781065.1 Mormyrops boulengeri | reverse complement strand
CGATTTATTTATTTTGAGCTTAGCTAGACTTAGTACCACATCAGCCTCAGTTATACATATATTGGTCATAGACGACGTTGTATTCGTACTAAATGGTGGTAAATTACTCGTGTTCTCTACTGTGAACACCCGTGTAAAATTAAGCTCTCTAACGACTTTAAGTAATAAATGAAGGCTGTGAGCTACTCTCACCACCATATTAACTTACATTATTTATCATAAACTGTCTCCGGTAGTGGTAAAACCTTTCACTGGCCAGCACACTGTAGGTGAAGGGATCTTTCTGAGATGCTTTGCTTTTAATATCATTTTAATCATGTGCCTCCTCCCGTCTTGGAACAGGCCGGGTAAAGCAGCGGAAATTCCTTAGGGTTAATAAATAATAATAATCGATACTTTATTGTCCCCGTGGGGAAACTGTCTTTTACGCCTCCCTCAACTTGCTCTTTGCAGTGTAAGCTGTCCGCGAAGGGCAGCCACCCGTAGCAGCACCCAGGGAGCTGGGGGTTGAGGGCCTTGCTCAAGGACCCTTGTGATTATAGGTGCACAGCCTTAGCCCACTGAGCCACACGCTGCCCTAATTATTTAATCAATCAATCAATCAATCAATCAATCAATCTATCTATCTATCTATCTATCTATCTATCTATCTATCTATCTATCTATCTGTCTGTCTGTCTGTCTGTCTGTCTGTCTGTCTGATAAGAGGGGAGGGTTTTTGCCATTTATGAGTTTTTTAAATGATCAAATTATCGCTTTCAGATCCATTGGTTGAGGCGGTATCTGTTCAGCCAGTGCTGATGTAAGCGGACGATTTCAGCTCCAGGCTCAGATTCAGGCACCATTTGCATATTACAGACATGCCGTAAAAGTAAAAATCCGACTTCCACTTACCAGTTTCCCAGTCAGTCATCCCAGCTGAGGCGTCAGTGATGCCAGCCGAGTGCCGGCCAGTGCTGGGGATGGAGCCGGATGTTGCTCCCGCCCCACGGACAGTACGGCCGGTCACGGCTGCCCAGGGAGGGGCTAGGGGCCGCTCACAGGCATGTGATCCCATGACCTCCCTGTTTCCGGACCGTGTTCCGCACATGAGCACACGTGAACCATGGGGGAACACACACAGCTGTGGGGCAGGAACACTGCGAAAGCGGGCCGGCCTCTGCCCGACTTGCAGAAGTTAAAAGAGAGGGAAAAAAAAGTTAAAGAATAAAGAAGTGTAGGCGGGAGATGGTAATGTGTGTTTCTAAGAATACCGCTGTTCCCTCAAGGAACAAGGCAGCCTCATCGGCGTTTTAACCGCGGGAGATGGGGGGGGAGTATCTCCGGCTTCTGCCGGCAGTCCCACTGAAGCAGGTGACAGACACATGGGGGTCTTCTTCTTCTTCTTGCGTGTCACACGGGGGGTCTGCGAACACATGTAAATCAAACAGATGTGACTGGGATATTAATGCCCCCCCCACACACACACACAAACCGCAGCCCCACTTAGTCTAACCCCCCCCCACGCCTCTCCGCTCATGACTACAGTAAAGCAGACGAGGTGAGATGACATTTGCGGAGCGACTGCTTTCAGGGTTTGTATGATTCGCTTTTAGTTTGGCTCCATGGCAACAAGTAGGTTTCAAACACGAATGAATGGACTGCCGGAATGTTCTGTTCTAGCAATACTCAATAAACAAGGGAGCTGCAATGCATAAGGAAAATAATACCATACATTAGCTGAAGGAAATCTGCTACCGGAGGCCCCTCGATGCTGTGGGGGGGGTCCTAGTTCCGCTTTTTTATGACTAATCAATCTTGTGGTGGCACTTTTGTGCCAAACATTGTCATGATTTAAGCCTTTTCCTGGGAAACATCGCTCTCATTCATTTATTCATCTGTCCATCATCGTTCGGATGACAAGGATCCATGACAGCCTTGGAATAGTTGCTGGAAGCTAGACCCACGTGCCCTGGGCCACGTCGGGCCGCTTACCGCCGCCACCTCCTCCGGAAAACGCCACGGCCAAAAATCGGTGGGCAGAAAAAATATTGAATGAGCAAAACCGACATCCCAAAGGTTACCATTTCTGTAGGAAGTGCTGTAACAGGAAGTGGAAACTGGAACTGAGATAATGGCGGCAGGTCATTGGGGGATCAAACAAACAAAACACAGCGGGATAACAAGGGGCAGATCTCTGAGTCTGACCCTACACTATGAGAAAAAAATACCAGTTTGTACCTTTGAGGGTACAATTACTTGTCACTGGGGTTGTACCCTCAAGGGTCTGCCAGTTGTACCCAAGCTGAAGGTAAATGTACCTTTTAAGGTACAAAAAAGGACTCTTATGAGAAATGGACTCTTACCCTTGAGGTACATTAATGCTGTTTGTGCCTTGGGGGACAAAACTGTACCAGGGTTGTACCCTTTTTTCTGTCTGTATAGAGGCGAACTAAACCTCAGTGGAGAACAGGCCGTCCACATGGACCACAGCTAGATCTTCCCATGGAGCTGTTATACAACAAGTCCCGCAGTCTCCCTTCCCTGCTAATGTTTATGTCCAGGTTGTGAGTTTATAACCCACCGGGGCATGTGTTTATATCTCACTGTCTTAGGCGCCAGAGAAGAATGTACGAACTTGGAGCGAGCCTGCTGAGCGAGGCCTGGTGATTGGTCAAGCACTTCAGCGTGATTGCCACTTTTATGGGAGAGGGCGAAGAGAACAGTAGACAAACTGCCCGAGCAAATCAGTTTGTCTTTGTTGGAGGGGCTGCATAAGGAACAGGAAGCTCCCTTACACCCTTACTCGCATGCACCCCAACATTGCAATTGCCACAAGCGGACATTGCTGTAACCTTTTCTGTCATTCTTAATTATCAGGTCAAATAATTTTATGAAATATTAAGTATTAAAAAAATAAATTGATTGATATTTAAGTGAGTGTCTTTGTATGTAGATACATTTTTTAACTGATCAGGGTCTGGTGTTACAAGTAATTTTATATTTGATTGTTTCCAGGGTTTGGTCCTGGCTGCTGTTTCAGCAGTGCATGCTGGCTCACCTCGCGCCGGTGATTTGTGTGGTGTTAAGATGGGAACACACACCCAAACGCAACCCAGACGACGGCAAAGCGGGGAACAGGGCAGCTGCGTCTGTCCCACAAGTCAGTGCTGTATCACTTTGCTGCATATAAACAGTATGGTTGAATATATAGCAGTGACCTAAAGTCCTGAGACACTCCCTGTGTGCAGGAACCTTAATATAAATAACCAGAGCAAAGTGGATGTCTATAAATGGATGAAAGTGTGAGCTGCTTTGGGTAAAAGTATTAGCTAAACAAAGGAAGAAAAACGATATTGAAACATGCAAGACATTCATTCTATTTAAAATCTCTAAGGCAAAATGTCTGATGAAACTCACATTGACCTGTTTAAATTGTTGTAAAGGTATTTGATTTTTGTTTTTCCAAGTTGACATGTATTTATAAAATACCAAGTCAAGTAGGTAATGTGTTAAGTTAGCCGGACAGGAGGAATGAAACCATGTACGGAGAGAATAAGCGGCCTGTAATCAACTAACCCTTAGTTGACGGGGTAGTCAGAATATACAATGATGAAAGATCTAGAACAAAAAAGTTGAAGTTCAACTCACACTGTCTGACATGTTTGTTCTCTCTGTGCCTTCATGACCCAGGAACAGGTAAAGTGGACCACACATAGGAAATCGCTTTATCAGCTGTCAAGAGGCGTCCGATTAGTTGTCTAACTGACTGAGAGCAGGGAATGAACCTGATGAATGGCTGTTTGATAACTGAGAGGGGCAGTTAGATAGAAGGACGCTGGGAAGGTCGGCCTTAATGCACCCCCTAATGTAAACATACGTTGCACTTCCCAACACCATCCATTTAATGTCTTTTTTTCCTGAGTCATTCCTTCCCCGTCTACCTCACAGTCGGTCAGCTTTCTCTGATTTCACACCCTGCTTGTCTTAAGCAGCCAAGGCTGTGTGAATATTAATGAGAACTATCCAGGCCCAGTGTATAAAATTGGGGGTATATCTCATGGACAATCAGATTCCAGTCAAACTGAGAAACTTCCATCCCAAAGTGGAGCCTCAAGCCAGCCTGGACTCATCTGACTATGGCAGGTGTTTGCTTCTGTGGGTCGTATTTCTCTCGCCTGCTCCCTAGACTTTCCAGTTGTCCTTGATCAAATTCGGCTTGCCCACACCAGGGTACTGAGTATGACCTAAGCACACCCAACCCAGGTTAGGGACCCGGCATTTTACATCTTCCTGTGTCGCCTCTGCCGTGTGGAGATGGCTGTGAAAGGCTTACCGATGTTTCATCCAAGCACAGTGATCGAGAGCCTGACTGGAAATGCCAGAAGTCAGGGGGTTATCCCTTGACACTAAACTGCTCCATCGTAGGACACTCATGCTAACAAACTCACATGCTGAGGCAATTTTGAGTCTCAGGTTCACCCGAACAAAGGGTTCTGTGGATTGTGGGAGGAAATCCCACCGTAGGCATGAAAAGGAACTCGAGAGCTGGACTGAAGCCTGGAGCCCTGGAGCAGAGAGGCGGCGCCCCCACCTGCCCCGCTCCCGTTTTTTATCCGTGTCTCACCAGATGAGAGCCCAGATCTCCGCGTGACGGACCTTCTTCAGCGTGAATCTTCTTTTCCGCGAGCTGCAGTCACAGCCTTTGTACTTTGTTCATAGCGTTTGTTCACATGCTGCGGTGACATGCAGCCACCGGGAACATAAACGTTAATTAGACATTAGGTACAAGCCAAAGATCAAAAAGCCCGTTTCAGGTTAAGACATGGACTGATCAAAAAAAATACCCTATAGCAAGAGACTCGGGGCTATGAAGACCAGAACCACACGCCACAAAAACAGCTTCTTTCCTTCAGCAGTTGACCTCATCAACAAGCCCCCTGGCCCCTGCTGACACAGTCCCCTCCCCTGCCACCCCCCACTCACTCTGCACCCGTCTTTGTACATCTTTGTCATCTGCTGGACGTCATATATTTTCATATTCCAGTATTCAGTACAACTCTGTTCCCTTTATCGACCTTATAATTATTGTTTCTATATTGCACAGCTTGCACTGATCTGCAATTTTTTATTCCTTCATTCTATTATTTTATTTCTACTTATCAGTTTTTCTTATGTTCTTGTTCCTCTATGTTATTTGTGAATGTAAGCACCAATAGTGCCAAAAGAAATTCCCAGTACATGCAGTTGTACCTGGTTAATAAAGTGAAGCCTGATTCTGATTCTGGTGTCGCTCCATGCCACCTGGGATTACGCTCTGATCGATGAACGGTTTTCTTGAAAGACATTGCCAGTCCCTAAGAGGATGTTACCATGCCGCTGTCTTTGGAGGTGCACTTCAGGGACCTGGGGGGGCTACCGGGTATTATGCATTCCTCTGGCTGACAGGTGGGGGACACAAGTCCAGCAAGAAGACATTGAGGACATACGCCGTCTCACCTGCAATGCTTAAACGTACCATGGGTTCAGAATCAAGGGGTGTTTCTGTGATTCTCTTGTACCCGTTTTATGTCATCTTCCATTGCCAGTTCCAATACTAAGAACGGAAGGACAGAGGATGGTAAAATTCCCCGGATGTCGTTCTTGCTCGGGGCCAAATATCAAGGATACATCAGTTGCATCCTCACCAGATGAGACCAATCCCATGATTCCTTGCTTCCCAAGGTCCTTCTTAGGAGGTGAGTTAGCAAGACCGCTCTTGCCAAGAATCACCTTGTCTTTTGGAGCTCTGTCCCTGTAAGATGAGCGGGCATCTGTGTTTATGTGCGCCCAGATGAAATGGCTTGCAAAACCAGGGTACTGTTATGTGTGTGTGTGTGGGGGGGGGGGGCAGGGTGAGCGATGAAGACACATTAGCCCCCACACAGACTAACGGCATTAAGCCATGTGTGGCCCAGATGGACCCACACCCTGTCACTTTTCCATGTAAGGAGGGAATAAATGTTCTATGACCAGCTACATGGGGTGGGGGGCTGAGCAGAATACAGTCTTGCATCAAGCCATATTTCAGACTCCACAGCCTGGGGGGCCTCATCCCCAGCATGCGGACAATGCCCATGTCTCTCTCTGCCCTTTCATACAAACCAGGGGGAACTGAAGCTTTTTTCTGGGAGGTGGGATGGGGGGAGGTGAAACATGGCAACAGCGATAATTCGGTGACTGCGGACTGCAGAGCATCTCAGAAGGAAAAGCACAATTCAGCACAAAGCTTTGTGGTTTGGTTACGGGCTATATTGCAGCTCGCATTCGCAGCCGGCGGAGGATGGCAGGAGTGGGAGAAACCACGTCAGGACGCGAACATTTTCAGGCCCTCAGAGGAGAACGGCACTGGCAGTGCGCTGTTTTCCCGGCAGCTTCATAGGAGAACGGCACTGGCAGTGCGCTGATTTCCCGGCAGTTTGGCAGCTTCATAGGAGAACCGCACTGGCAGTGCGCTGATTTCTTGGCAGCTTCTGTTATTGAACTTCATATAAACAAGTGGCCTGACAAATAGGTGGAGAATAAACTGCAGCATAAAATATTATAGTAGGACGGGCGAGAAAAAGACCTGAGCAATTCAGCCGGGTTCGAGAGCCTGGTGTTGACGACAGCGCTGTGCAATGCAAGTGGGGATTAAAACTAAAACCAGCTACCCCGTAATACTCTTACGCTGTGCACTACAGCTTGCCTGTTAGGCATCGGTGCTGAAGGGGTCACACAGAGGCCGACACCCATTTTCTAGGTCCGTCGGCATGGCGACGTGTGGCGGTGACGATCCCTCACACTGCATCGCATTACAGAAAGGCCGGACATTAAAAAACGTCTGCCAGCCCACTCACCTCACAGGGGAGGGTGTGGGGTAATGCCACTGTAACACAAAGACTTAATCTCGCAATAAATAATGCATTTGATTTCCTTCGGTGACAAAAAAAAACTGTTATGATCTCATTTTTGGGGGTTGAGCTGAACGCATCAGTGATTTGTGTTTTCATTAAGAGGAATAATTCACTCGCCGCACATCAATGTGAAAATGAAGCAGCAATTCTCTTGACAGAAGACCTTACAGACCCCCCCCGGCCCCCACCCCCCAGTGGCCATACTAGGGGGGTTAGGGGACACAGAAGGACATAGTCTTAGTCACACAGCTGATAGAGGGAACATGTCAGAGCACAGATCACCCAGATGCACAAACTCCCTCAGATGAGATAAAAATATGATTTATTCTAACAGTTTTGATTATTTGTTTATGTACAAGTACAAACAATTAATGTACAAACTCGCAATTTGGATGCATATGTCTTTTATAGGAACATTAATAAAAACACACGGGCCAACCGCAGTGTCTATCTAAAACAAAATGTCCCAGCGTCCAGCTAGATTAATGCTACGGATGGCAAGCAGTGGTCGGCCAGTGAGAGGAAGGAGGGTGGGGGCTATTGGTGATGGATGGAAGAGGGTGGGGGCCTAAGGGACATTTGGAAAAAGTCGATAGGCCATGAGGCAGATGGATGTGGGGCAGAGCGCCCACCCCTTGGTCCCCAGGGAATACGATGTAGCAGAAATCGACCAGGGACTTGGGGGACCAATGACCAAATTGTTGCAGGTGATTAGTCCAATCCCAGAATGCTCAGCAGCTCCCTGAAGCCCATAACTTCTGACCGGAAGGCAGCCAATGTCACAAGGACATTCAGTCATGTTCTGTTTTTTCTTTTCTTCACGATAATCACCTGCTTTGCTTTCAACTTGAAATGTTTTACTTCAAAGTCACGCCATGCTTTTGAATTTTTGGTTTGTTGCGAGTTGAATTTGAAATTCATATTTTTTTGTTTCCTGCAGCTGACTGTTTTCAACAGCAGGAACACAAGCCTGAAGGCGGCACGACATGTTTGCCGTGTCGAATTAACAGCACGACAGGGCAGCTTTTGTGACACCTCAGGCAGTGCAGGAATGAACATCATTCATTGTTGTGGAGAAACAGCAGAAATTCGTACCTCATTGTGCGATTTTTTGCTGTGATTTTCGCTAATTCATGTGCAACGAAGGTCCCTGTTGGCCGTCCCCAAATCCAGTCAAATAAAATAGCTATGCAGTGAATAACGACTACATTTGGACAGCATCAGACCAGCTCCGGTCAGGATAGAGAACGTGGAACATGAAACATGTGACATGGCAGGATGGGTATGAATGAACCGGAACTACATCTGTGCACTTGTTAAACACTCAGCTGGTTAAGATGCTATGCCTGTGATCAGAAGGTTGCCGGTTTGAGCCTGGCCTTGGCATGCCTGTGGCCCCTTGAGCGAGGCCCTTAACCCCCAGCTCCCTGGGTGCTGCTATGGGTGGCTGCCTTTCACAGTCAGCTGGCTCTCACCTACTGAGAGCAAATTGGGGTAGGCAAAAAGAGAATTTCCCCAAACGGATCAATAAAGTATCAATTATTATTATTAGGCCATAAAGGCATAACAGGATTGATAGCACAGTGCTGGGGCAGGTAAGTGAAATGATGTTGAATGAAAAGATCTCAGGCTGACACCCAAGGTGCTAACAGCTGCCCCTGGTAAGGGGACGAACGGCCCAGCCCGCATTGGGGCTTGATGGAGCGGATGCACCTACTAATGAGGTGGACGAGCACATCAGAGGGGCTAACGAGGGCTTTGATGTTGTTATTTTTGAGACCGACAGCTGCCTGAGTGAGCCCCCACTCAAAAAGCCACTTTGGGGCCATCTGCCTCCCCTAGTGTAGTGACTGTCCTTGACCAATAGGGGGCCCCACTCAAACGTTGATTGGTGGTAAGCATCACCGTCAGGTTCATCTGCATTTTCAAAATTCTGCAATTACTCTCTCCCTGGCGGGGGCCAAAGGACATACTTAGACAGTCCATGTGATTTCAACAACCCAAGATTCATTTGTGTTACTGAGCCATGTCTGAGGCTACGTTTCCGTGCTCAAGTGCTTGTATGACAGGCATTCTGCATGTCTGGAAGGGCGCCTCAAGGCGTTAGTACAGCCAGCTCAGGACGCAGTGACAGTCAGAGACAGCTCTGGCCACCCTCTTGGCTTGTTGTGACACAAACGCTCATGAGCTCCCCCTGCTGAAAATGCCCATTCCGCAACAAAGTGCAGGGACCTTCCCTCTTAGTGAGTCTCTCACCGTGACAGTTGCTCTAGTGTTGTGCTGTGCTGCATGATTGATGTCAGGAAATGAAAAACAAATGAAGAAAAGCTTCATTTCAGGAATGCTAAGAGATGCCATTGAAATGCTGCACAACCCAAATAGTTTTGCTAGATAAGTATACTCAGGGTGAAATTTTGCAAAGCCCAGAATGCACTTGGGTGTGACAATGCTCTGTGGGAACGTAGGGCGTATTATTAAAACTACAATGCAATCCTCAACTTACTTATAGTCACAACCCCACTGCCGATGGTTTATTCACACGCGGACCAACTAGACAGAGGAGGCAATTTCACCAAAAATAAATATTTGATGAGTTCTGATATCTGTAAATGAAATCTTACAAATAAACATCCAGTTAATAGCCTGTCGGAATGAGTCGCTTTTTTCCGTTAATGTCTGAGAATGGGGTAATTTCAGGTCCAACTCCCTTCTGTAACTCATATTTTACAGTATTACTGCCTTTTTATCTGTTTCCCCCAGGAATATCAGGGAGTCCATTTTTCCTGCGGCTCCTTTTTTAGCCACTTAGCCAAGGACAGTGGCCCAGGCTCGCTGCAATGAGGTCATCAGTTTAGGAAGATGTCCCCCGGGCCTCGAGATGGGACATACTTGTCTGTATTTTCTCTACCAGTTGAACTATGGAAACTATATCTGCTCTCCCCCAGCTTGTCTAAGGTTCCTGGTCTAATGGCATCGGCTATCGGCAGCTACAAGATGAATGATACACAGACATGGCTTTTAAAACCCCCCTGACTACAGTCAAGGGTGGGTCAAATGAGACCCCGCTCTAAGTGGTGTCAATGAACTGAAAGTATCTCAACAGGGTCGTGACAACAAGAAACTTATTCACTCAAAGACCTAAACTGTTAACAACTACAGAGGAAACATATTAAAGCCCCTTTGTGTTGTTTTTGTTTTATAAACAATGCTTGAATAAAATCTGCAGTGTAGATATCTGCTTTGAAGGAGTGCCAGACTGCATGTAAGCCATCATCTCCATCTGCCTGCTCCATCAGCACCTTAACCTCGGTCGCTGTTCATTTCCATCCCTACTGAAGCACCGACTTGTCATTTTAAGTCTCCCTTGCATTTTCCACCCAGAAAAAAAGTTGCTTCAGGTCTTCAGGAGTAGCTCCCCTCCACATCTCCTCTTGAATCGGCCTCCCAGACCATTTGGGTCACTCCGCTCCCCACGGTAAATAAGACTCCACGTGGCAGAGCCAATGTGAGAAGCAGGACCAGTGAGCAGCAGCATCTCATGGTCTGCCAAAGAGCAGCAGATGGTGTGGTGGGGAAAGGCTCAGAGCAATGACACCTGCAGATTCCCGGCTGAAGTCCTGGGAGGGACCCTGCTGTTGTACCCTTGATCAAAATGTTTGTTCTAGATGTTCTAGTAACATACCCAACTTTGTTAAAGGGAAAAGGTCTAAGTTATTTTGATTAATTGTATAGCTACACTATAGATACCTTCATAACATTTTATAATGGACAATATGGCCTTTGTAATGCTTTATGAAGGTATTTAAAGCGGATTATAGATGAGAGCTTCATAGACCATTCATAATGCATAATAAATATGGCTATAATGTGTTATGCCTTCTTATAAATACTCACAGCTGTGTGTATAATACTTTATGAATGCATTATATCTGGGCGCTTTAAGTAAAGTGTTACCAAAAAGGACCATATAACCGCTGAATGGAATGGATCTGTAATGCAAATTCACAAAAGCGAATGCTAATACCTGTATTGTTTGATGCTAACATAACACGACGAATCTCACACATCCCCTGTAACTAGTTTCTCTTCACAGTACGGCTCGGGTACGGCTCGGTTACTGTATGTCAATGGAAAGAGCCAGCAATTTCCTTGTCCATCATGCAGTCAATCTTCTGCCTTTCTCACACCTCACGCACATTGCTATACTCAGGCATGCACCCCAAGCGATATCAGTGTCTTGTTTTGCCCTGGCACTTAAGCATTTCTGACAAACTTTCCACAAGCGTGAGTTGGCGAGACGGCATCCATTTAAAGCTGGCATTTTCGATCTGCGGCCGACACAATTACAAGGTAATAAGGTGCCCCTGGTCCCCATTCATGCCGCAGAGCAAAAAATAACCTCTTTGTTGGCATTCTATGATCAAGGGCCAGGGTTTTTAGCCTGTTTTTTGCTTTTTTTTGCACATCCTTGCCACGACACTGAAGCCCTGAAGATGTGACATTTAAAGTGTCCGTCTTCAGCTTCGTCTTGAACCTCCGGCACTGACTCTCATCGAAGAATGCCTGTAATTAAGGCTGGATGTTGCCAAACTTGAAAAAATCCGGGGGAAGACCAAGATTTTATTAGATCTGACAAGCAGAGTTGCAGCCAAGGCGAGACAGACTGTACAGCACGCTGCCTTCTGTGCGATTATTAATATTGTTTTACGGGAATCACGCATCGGCTCCCACGTGAACTCTCTATTTATTGGTTGACCAACTGCCACCGTCAGACCCACTAATGAAACGGCTGCCTGTAGCTCAGGTGGCCCACTAGGTGCCTGATGGAATAACTGTAGCTCGGGTGGCCCACTAGGTGCCTGATGGAATAACTGTAGCTCGGGTGGCCCACTAGGAGCCTGGTGGAATTACTGTAGCTCGGGTGGCCCACTAGGAGCCTGGTGGAATTAATGTAGCCCGGGTGACCCACTAGGTGCCTGCTGGAATAACTGTACCTCGGGTGGCCCACTTGGTGCCTGGTGGAATCACTGTAGCTCGGGTGGCCCACTAGGTACCTGATGGAATAATAGTCCGATTGGTGAAGAAAGATACTGTGCGTCTGGGTCCAGGTGCCGCCTACACGCCTGCTGCCAGGCTGTGTCGATTGACCCGACAGGAAACAAATGACTAATTGCATTCTCTCCCCCCACGTCTGCGGCCCCAATGTCAAATAAAGAGTCATGACACAAGGCAGCCCATTCTTAAAGGATGCTGGGAAGTCAGAGAATAATGCTGTGATTATGTAATAATAATAATACGTATCAGGTAAAAAAATCCACACGGGTGCAGGTGAAGGTTGAAGATCTTGATGTATAAAGTTGGACTCATTTTATATAGTCTGCATGTTTGGGAAGGTGATGGTACATGGGTGTCAGCGGAGCCGCAAACACGCGTGTAATTAACCCCATGGCCTCGAGGACAGGCGGAGGCACAGCCGGCTCTCTGCCATAACGGCACCATCGTGAACCCCAGGTCATCCCATTTACCGGGGATTTCACAAATGATTTTCTGTGAACCCCAGAAGGTCCCATTGTTAAGCTGGTCACATTCCACTGCCAGTCCATGGGGGGGGGCGGACTTTATGGCAGTGACACTGCGATTTATGGGATTACAGTGGGATCCTGCATTTATCAGGCTAGTGTATACTGATGGAGGATCCGGTGCCACAGATTCATCCACCTTGAGAACTAGACTGCTGGAAAAAAAGACAGAAGTCAGGTAGTATGTCTATCTGGGGTGACCATGTCAGTTTTGCATTCAATGTATTTAGCAGACATTTTTATCCAAAGCAATGTACATTCTTTTTGAGAAAGTGGAGTCAGTCTTGCTCCAGGACCCAACAATGAAGTCACTCTGCGGATCCTGCGATTTGGACCGACGACCAAGGTGGGGGGTTCAAGGGTATAATTTGTCACATGCAAGGCATTCAGTCAGGCCAACAGTGAAATGTACAGAATTATTAGGCAAATGTGCTTTTTGCTTGTATCTGCTCGCCCAGCTTAATAGGTCCAGTCCAGATTAATCTCTAATTAAGAATGTTTAAAATTACTGCATGCTCAGTATATACTATGAGTATTTCCTGTTTGGAGTAAAACCGGAAACCATAGATACTTCCCTGTGTAAAATTAAGCACGTTATTATTACTGCTAAAATGGGCCAAACAGTACCTTACAGAGAGCGAAAAGAAATAAAATAGTACAGTCCCTGTCAGAGTGATGCAAACAATCTAAACGGTCAAACTTCTAAAACAAGGTCACTGTACAATCGAGTGTTTCGTGGCCAACGGCCAAAGGAGATGGAAGAAGCATGTAGAGAGAAGAGACAAATTAACTGCCAAAGATATGTGTCAAATTAAAAGTGAGACTTCCAGAAACTCTTCAGAATCAAATGCCACCACTTTTCAAAGCTGCAATCTGAACGGAACCTCCAGACTTACTAGGTGCAGTGTGCTGCTTGGCATTGGTCACAAAGGCTGAAACATGACCTCCAATGAATAAGGCATGCAAGATAACACTTTAAGAATAGACATGGACATGTCTCAAGGCTGATTTTACATGGGTTTTACGGTTAGATGAGATGTGAGTGACTCTAATGGAGCAGATGGATGGGCCAGTGGATGGACACCTTCTTCAAGCACCTACAGGGTGACGGAGGACTGATGGTGTAGGCTGCAGTTATCGGCGATGCACTTCTTGGACCTGTACGTCTTGCAGACGGTGCAAAAGTTAACTACAAGGTCTACTGCCAACTTCTAGAAGATACCGTCTTCAAACACTGGTGCAAGAAGTCAGCAGCTTTCAGAAAGGTTATGATATTCATGCAGGACAGTGCCCCCGCCCGGCGGCGGGGGGCGGGGGAGGGGCGCGGCCGGGCGGCCGGGGGGTCCGGGGGCGGGG
>JAODLD010000047.1:3509409-3527523 GCA_026781065.1 Mormyrops boulengeri | reverse complement strand
GTGGCAACACAGGCATCCATCGAGTTCGTAGCCCCTGTCTGTATCTACCCTGTTCCCGGCTACAAAGCCCCACCGCCACTATTACCCCAAGCATTCAGGGGTAACACACACAAACACACACACACTGTCTCTCTGAGAAATTCAAAGGCACCAGTTTAGCTGCCCACATGTTTTTGGACCATGGGACTGGAGTATTTGGCTTATTATTATTTATAATTGTTATTGAAATGGCTCCCCTTTAGCTGTTACCAACTAAATGATGAGCACCATAATCACACTGCTTGGGGACACCACCACAGTTCCTTGTACACTTAGTCACCAGCAGGCTAATTGGCCCCCGCCATGTCCGGGTGACTTCCTCAAGCGGCCCCCAAGCCAGCCGTAATCCACCGGCACATTCTGCCAAGGCTTCGCCGCCCGAAATGTACCTTTAATTGTTCAGTCTAATTTTACACCAACCTTTCTCGCAGACCCGTTTCCATGGAAACTTCACCCTAGCTTTAAATGTAGATTTAACTGCAGATCTGCAACGTAATGAGTGGCGTCAGATTCCCGTCAGCTTACACACGCATGCAATGTGGTTCTCCTGTAAAGGGACACATAAAGTCTTAGTGAAAATGATGCATGTTCAATTTTAACTGGGCACACATGGGAACTGCAATCAAAGGACAAACTAAATATGGATTATGGTAGAGGTGAACATCTCCCACCCCCAAAGGCTTCGGAGGAACAAAAAACACACAAAATAAACGTGACCGATAATGACTTCTCCAGAAAGGTTGGTATCTAGAAGACAATGATCACAAATACAGCCATGAGGCGGAAGAATGGTAAGAGAGAGGATAATTGTTACAGAGATCTCCATTCCTCACAGAGAAAAACCTCCTAAGAATACATCAGTGGGGACAAGGGTTCCTGTCTTGACCCCATCACTAGACCTGGGCACAGCTCACTGACTCAACAGCGCAGTCTGGAACCCAAGAGGCAGAAAGAGGCACTGAAGCACCTCAGACAAATTCCCAGCCGGATCTGGAACAGTCCGCACTGCGGATTTTTTAATCCAGGCCGCATTAGGGATGTAAATTAGTACTTGCTCCAACATCTGTGAGTACCACATTCAGGTCTAATGTCGTACAGGACTGCGGTTCTGCTCTTCAATCTTAAGACTCCATGGAAGTTAAAAGACGATGAATAATACAGCAACTTCCTGTGAGACAGTGCAACACTGGTGACTCCAGGAGCCATAAAAACCTACAAGTCATGTCAGTGACCACACTAAAGAAGATGGTCACAAATCACCTGGTTAGAAATTACGTTTAATGAAAACCAATTTGAGATCAAAAACAAGGGGGAAAAAAAAGTTTTCTGAAGAAGAAAAAAAGAAAATAAAATAAAACGAGGATGAGATTCACACAACAGTAAAAGGCGACTCTGTCGGTAGCCCCTGGGGCGACATCACAGAGGAAGTGGTGACAGTGCCCAGTGGGGGAGGGCGGGCAGTGCCCAGCGGGGACACGCGATTCTGACAGTTCAGCTGCCTACCTGCCACCATTTTTAAGATGAAGCCCACAGGAGGTATTGAACAAGAAATCTTCATCACCAACTTCTTGATTAATCAGGGATTAACATAATACTGATAATAACAACAGCCATAATAATAATCTATAATGAACCTATTAAGACTGAACAGTCAGTACAGTGTTCAGTAGTGTTCAGTCACCAGCAGTCCACAGCTGAACACTGCCCTGCAAGGGCTGCGTGTCACTCTGTTCCATCTTCGGAGACAACTGGTGGTCGGACAGGTTGGTTTCTGGGAGGAATGGGTCCATCCAGGATAGAATAAGTGGGGGCACCGGGGGATCTGACAAGGGCAAGCCAGTCATCATGTTTAAGCTATGGAGGAGAATTCCTTCAGGAGGACATCCTGGCTCAGGGCGCTGAGAGACACGTTTCTGCGCACATTCAGGCTGATGGATCGTACCTGTGGAGCAAGATGTGGGCATTAGATACGCGGACAGCTCAAAAGGTGCACGCAAAGAAGCGCGTGCGGAATGCATTTTATCAGACAACGGCAGCAGCTGATGCCGCACCTCTCAGCGCAAATGGCCTGGAGGAGAGCAGTAATCAGTATGGCCCGAAAGGCAGAGTTGGCCCAGCTCTTTTGGCATAGAGTACCATGATTAAAGGTCAACCTTTATCATCATCATCATCATCATCACCACTACTACTAAACTTGCATGGCAGGTGCTTCTGTTTAATCTTCATTCTGTTGTGTGGACCCTGATGGTGGATTGAGTTACTAAACCATGTCTGGTTGTCAGACTCCTCCTCTACCTTCCACATTCTTCCATGAATTCCTAGTTGCCTCCTCGACGGCTGTATCTCGGTAATGTGCAATTTGCTTCACTTGCAGACCACTTTGGACAAAAGCATCGGCTACATATATCAAATGTAATGTAAATGGACGGTCTGCCTCGCACTTATCCAGTACTGCACTGCTCTTCATCCTATTCCCCCATGCACCCGTCCCCTACCCTGCACCTGTGACATACGAAATTCACAGTGTTCTTCCAAAAACATGCAAAAATAAAACCTGAAACCTGAACCAAGAGCCAATCCACTTGCAGAGCTTCCCTACCAGGTCTTTGAAGAAGGCCACTTCCTTAGGCTGCTCCGAGTAGCGCTCGAACTGGTCAAGGCCGTCCTGTAGTTTCAGTGTCAGAGTGTCGTAGTTGGAGCGTACAACTTCCAGGACCTGGGGGAGGAGCCAATTGAATTAGGGAGCTGTCACTGGGGACACATGGTCAACATGCTTAAAGTGATTTTTATTCTAAACGCACGCTGGCTGAAAATGTACTGTATGTGTTGTGATATTTTTTCCTTAATGAAAACAAATGTTGTACACAACAGATCTTGACAGCTAGGCAAGAGAATAAACACAGTCCATCCAGAACCCTCTTCACCGTCCATAAGCTATTATTTTCCCTTAGTAGGAGAACTTGGCTGCCTATACAGGTCTATATAGATCCCTACTGGAGTGTCATAACAGAACAGTCACTGGAATAAATGAGAAAAATGGCCTGTTTATCAAGGGTGTGGATTGCAAGCTCAAAAACAGCAACAAATCAAATAAACTATCAGACAACACAAGTGAGGCAGAAGCTTTTGATAAATGAAACCAAGAAAACTGACAACAATCCTGACGCTTTGTCCTCCAGGGTGTTTGGACCACTTTAGACCATTAAGCCTCCGCTGTAAATGTATTTAACCAGCCGATTAAAGATTTGCATTTCTGCTCCAGCTCTCTTTGTCTTCACAGAAATGCAACAAAAAAAATCCCTGGAACAACCGCACACACTTCTCAGACATGCATTCTCTCAAAGTTCACACTGCTGTGCCTTGTTGCTCAGTTACAGAGAAGACCGTGGGAGCCCATTGTGGCGGGAACATAGGAATGCAAACTCCAAGCTAGCAAGGACACAAAGAACTTCAAAACCATTTCAATGACCACCTCCAATCACCACTGGAAGCCCCATCAACTAAACCCAACACTTTCTACCTTCGACCCTGTCCACCTGCAGATGCTGGACCAATGTTCTCTGAAGGCAGACTTCATGGGGTCACTCGCAGTACCACACACTCTCTCTCTCAGACACTTTCAGAGGAAAGCCTCTAGACCGATTAGACCACCAAAATTAATCGCCCAAGGTCTCTCGACCAAGAGAAGAGAACTATAGTTTCAAATATAACATTATCTTAACCATAATCATAATCTTATTCTCCCTAATCTCATTTTAAGGCTGGCTGCTCCACAGGAACGGCTTCCGCTCGACCTGCAAAACACAGGCGTCTATGGAATTTTGTATATGGACCATCATTTTTCTACTAATTGCTCAACCTAGTGACTAGTAGGTATCATTCCGAACCCGAGTATGGCTGATCTCTGCTGAGCTGCAACATTTATCATCAGATGATCAGAATTTGACCTCATTTATGGATAGTCAAATGGACACATATTGACCCCGATGTAGTTATTTAGTAAACACTGCCGACCTCCAGTAAACCCCACAATACATAGTAGAGCTCATACACACAGATGCACAGTCATCCTACCAGTCTTGCTAATTTGCCTGAGCCTGCTTGGTGTGCTCAGGGTCACCACCAAAGGCAATGGACACTGCGGTTGGAGTCTTGCCATGGGCTGCCCCTTGCCGCTTGCACGCTCGATTCATGGCCTAGCAAAATGCACTTACAACACCACAGATGATCTACAGTGGAGAACTTCATTCCTTGAAGCAGCAGCTAATTAAACAGGTACCGTTTCTTCACTTTGAAATGCTACGTAACCCACACACATATTCAGATGAATAAGAGAGGAAACTCCTGCCTCGTTTCCATCAGACAAGCGACATTTAGTGTATGCCCCCCCTCGGGGATAAGACAAAAGAGCTGGAGACACAGAGAGCGATTAAATTCATTACACATCCCATAAAACAAGGGGAGACGGCAGAACTCAACTGGCCTTCCAATCCCTCGGAAACAGGACGTCTCCCGTTTACGGATGAAGGACTGCCTTTCCTGACATCATGCGTCAGACACGCCGTTAACTCTCCCCCGTCGTCCTCCCTCCCCGTCAAGCGAGAAATACAGTCTTTTTCTGAAGATGAAGCTCAGGCTTTTGAGTCGCCCCCGAGCTGTCTTACCTGGCTCTTAAATTTTATGTCACAAAGGCCTGCGCCGAAAATAGGGCAGATGACAGCGGTACAATCATTCCGTCCTTTCCGATGAGGGGAGAGGGACCGCCGGATAACGTCGCCCTCGCTCTCCTGTATCCTACACCCTGCAAAAGGCTGCATTTGCTCCCTGTGCTAACACTTTGTTTTGTGAGACCCACGCTGTTCATACCCATTCACTCACCCTCACGATATTATTCTACGCTCGCCATCTGAGAGCCCATACAGAAATCCACAAACGGCCCCGTTAATTAAACCGGATTTAACCGCCTCCCCCCATCTCCCAGCTAATTAAAGAGAGACAGAAAACCTGCACACGCCACAACCTGCAATAACGAGATATGGGCCACCTGTTCTCATTAGGTAAGCCGAGTGTCACACTTGAGTGTCTTGAGTGGCATGTAGATCGGGGCAATTCTAGGATGTTTATAAGGTGGGGGACAAAAGCGGAGCCATAATTCATAAAGAGGGACCAGCCTTATCATTAGCCAATGGTATGTTTTGAGTGGGTGAATGACATGGGAGGGGGCACTCCGGGGGCCAATTAGCTTCCAGTGAGGGCCAGTGGCCCGTGGCCCCACCCCTGTATATGCCCCATTGTAGATGGGTCTTCACCATAATACAGGTCTCAGTGGGGCAAAACCGGTCCAGCTCATTGGATAGAATGAGAGAGGAGAATAATAGAGAACGTAGGTTTCACAACATGGATCTGAAGAGGCCCAGAGGGAAGCATGCAACAAGAGCAAATTGAGCGATTTTCTAATACATCCCTCACTTTTTTAAATATTATTTTCAAGGTGATAATGTCCGCTTTGGTGTGTGCTCTGTCTCTCTTGTTTGGCGATGTTGCACTCTTGAAATATTCATGGAAGTCTTTTGCAAAGACAAGAGGGAAGAACGCTTTTTTTAAAAAAAAAAAAAAAAAAAAGAAGAGAAAGAGAGGAGAACAAAGCTCCTTTGCCTTCTGCTTCCAGGAGTGAAATCCCGTCACTTGCCACCCACCAGACCAAACATGAACGTTCTTTGAGGGTCTACACACTCCCTTCTTCCTCTTTTGTGTAACAGATCAGAAAGTGGACTGATTTCCTGTTGACGTTTGGGTTTGGAGAATTTGCTGAGTCTCTCTCTGTGACATCCGTGTCAGACGGCATCAAATTCCACATGGAGGAGGCGGAGAACGGAGAATTTTGCAATTCAGTAAAGAGGGAGGTTGGCTGGCAGATAGGACAGGGGAAGAGAAGCAAGACAAGACAGGAAGCAAGACAAAGAAAGAAAGAAAGAAAGAAAGAAAGAAAAAGAACGAAAACAGGAAGCGAGGCAACCCCTTTCAAAGAAATTCTAAGGAATCTCAAGAAAATGAAAAAAAACAAGGCATGTCATTTGCATCTTATTTTCAGTTCACCAGTGTTGAATCTTACAGACTACTCATAATTATAGTTCAGCTGCTTTGCCCATTAAACATGGATAAATTAGGCAAACCTCTACTAGGTTAGAACTAATTCACAGTGGTGTGGCGCTGATCTGATGGGGTCAGATGGAACCGACTAATCTGGAGAAGCCATCAATAGACAAATATCCAAAGTGATTGACCATGTTCCATTTTGAGCAAAGCGTAGCCGTTAGTCAGTCATTATAGGGACACAAAATCCACTTCTCACCCCCCTTCCACCACGGTTTCCCCCACTTCGATTCTCTAAGGTCAGACTGGCCGAGTGACCTGAAATCCGCGTGCCATCCGGCAAGGTGCCCACAGGAAGGAAGGAGGGTTCAGCCAGGAACACTTTGGAAAGGGCGCCGACACGCGCAGCTGCACGTTGTGACCAGCTCTGCCCTCGTACAGTGCCTCACACCGGGAGCAAAGTCTCCAAATCACACCAGTTGAACATTTCAAAAGACAGGATCCCCTCGTTAAGACAGCTCCGGAAACACACCGGGCTCACGCAAAGACGGACCTTTGTGACGTATAGCTGAGGGGAAGGGGTCACAGTCAGGCTGGGAGGGGTTCCGACAGCAGATTCTACATATTTCAAGCACTCGCGCTCATTAAAAGTGGGTCGGTGAAGGCCGTAATTAAGAGGAGCTCCGGAAAGTCACATAATTACAAGGAGGAAGAAAATATGACTTTTTTTTTTTTTTTTTTTATAAAAGGGAAGACTTACACCATCGACCTTTAAGCTGTTTTTTTTATATGAGAATATCTAAAAGTTTTTGTTTTAATAATGCTGAAAAGACACCACACGAAGGCCACTATATGCAAAATCACCCCATATTATTCCCCAATAATTATAAAAGTAATATGTTATGTATATCTTTTTGGAATATGAATTGTACTCAATGTTCTTTTAGCAGACTGACCTCAATGTGAAGTTTTAATTCTGTATTTACATAACAGACGTCCTCTTTGGTGTCATTCCTAAAGAATCCAATGGTCTCAGTGCGTAACAGGAGGTGTTGCTTGGCGGGAATACCAAAGTCATCCAGACCCAAAGTTTATGGGATAAAAGCGACATGACGTACGACAGGCGGAGGTAAAACGCTCACCTGGTCCTCAGACAGCTGGGAGATGTGGTTCACGGCAGCGTACGACTCGATCTTTGGGTTGAAATGGTTAATGATGGCCCTGGAACAACAGAAGTTGAATCAAAATGCAAGCTTACTTTCCACCAGCCCAGAAACCCCCCCCTTCCTGAATAATCATCTGGTTTTCCCCAGATTGCTTTAGGTTTTACAACTTACCCCCCCCCAAAAAAAAATCACTTGAATCAGGATTCTCTATCGTTATTGCACAATTGTACAGAAAACGAAAAACTGTTTGGCTCACTGATGATAGTATCAGCGAACACGTTTGAAATCAGTTCCCATCAGTGACAGATTCCCATTCAAACACAGACTTAGTCCAAATCATTCAAAGCAGAGTGCTGACGCATCCCAGAGTAATTAACACACGGAACAGAACTGACCAAAACTCCCAGCGAATCAGTAGGGCTATTTTAATATGACTAATAATAACTCACTTCCTGTCTGTCACCAAGCTGCCGAATGGACTTTCAATTACATTTCTCATCTGCAGTGCTCTTTTATTTTTAAGCCTGCTGTTAGGGCTCCGCCCACATATCCCGGGGTGCCTTGATTCTGTCTGCCCATGGCAAAACTGCCACGAATGCACTCTGTGATTACGGCCTTGGTGACAGTGATCATCAAACTGCAAGAGATACTGTAAACAATCTGAAGCAAGGGAGGAAGCAAACAAATTCAAATAAACTATAAATTAGATTAATAAAATGAGGTTACGTTAATTCAGCTTTATGGAAGACCACATAAAACGGCACTGTTAAAGACAAGTTTAGTGTATCCTTAAAATAGATTAAACAAGGGCATCAACTAATCAACACCACCCAAGGCACGTCTGGGGTCTGGACTACAGATGGAGAGCTGAACATGAAATAATGTCTATTTTTTCTTCTTGACTGCGAGTACCGCAGGTATTGAGGGTAATACATCTCACAGCTGTGGCCAAACAAACCTGGGAACTTCACGGTGTGCTAAATCACTACAGGTCCTGCAAAAATGTCACCAGGGCCAGCAAGGTACTTCCTGCGCCTACAGAACGCAAGAAATCACATCACATGCTGCATATTCAGCAAGCTGAAGCACACAAAGCGAAACACCCAGGGACCCTGCGCTGTGTTAATGGGCGTGTTTCGCCTTCATACGAACCCCTCACCCCGGAATGAGGTACCTTGCTTAGACAACCTGCAGAGACTTTTGCGTATATTTTCATTCAGTTTATCTCAGAGTTTGAACTTGACCTTTTTCTGACATTTACGCAAAGACAACTATGACAACAGGTACACAGGAATGCCAGTTTGTTGCGTATCCCATCATGCTCTCCTTCTTATGACAGACACACATACAGAAGTGAGAGCTAAGCTTAGGGTCCAATCACAGGGGCAGCCATTCTGCATTTTTTTGAGCCCAACGGACATGTGGCTGCCATGCCGGGCATGGGATTCGAACTGGCGACTATCCGATCACAGGGACAGAGGCCTGAGCCATAGAGCCACCAAAAGTCTTTGGAAGGGTTATTGTGGTAACAGTAAACTAAAGTTGCAGTTGGCTGGCAAGCGTGCACCAGTGCTTGAGTGGGATCAAAGCCCGATAGAAGTGGGGCCTTTGCTACCCGAGCCTGCTGTCTGAACACGCTTGCCAAATAGAAAACCATGCTTGAGGTGGGCATCCAGCTTGCTACGCAGGCACAGTCAGGCAACCCGGGACACGGTTATAAGTGACGGTTTGAGACCCCAGATGATAAATAACAGAGGAGGGGGAGCGTAGTGGTAGAGTTAGCTGGATATTTAGGGCAGCTGAAACTTCCCAGTGATGATTACGAAGTGTTTTCTTGAGCAGGGCGGCACCGTGACTTAGAGAGTAGCACTGACGCCTCACACAGTCACACGTCTTCTGCATCAGACTCTGGCACACTCCCACAGCCCAGAAACTAGCAGCACAGGAGAACTGGCAGCTCTAAATTAGCCACGGCGTGTGAGGCCACGTGTGTGTGTGTGCCTCCCTGTGACAGACAGGCACCCCAATCTGCGTATCACGCCCCTACCTCATGGCTCATGCTTAACGCGATACAGAGACAGGATCACTTAATGCAGTTCTGCTCTCCCACACATAGGGGGAGCACTGCAACAGCAAATTGAATGAATAATCATTTTTACAATCATATAGTTTTATTATTTCAAGCCATTATATCTGCTGGGCCTCTGAGACAAAAAGGCATAATTACCGGAGTAATAAACAGAGTAACGTGGTCCATTTTGTGTATAGATTACCCTTGCGGACCAACCCCGGCATTTAATAAGCAGTGTGTCCATTTTAGTGGGTTTCTGTCAGTGGAGCAGCTGATTGGCTGATTGCCAGAACATATGCAAATTAAAAGTTACACAATAAAAACTAAAAAAATTTAAACTAAAAATTTCTTCTGTTATCCAAAAAGTTACGGAAATCTAGTTGAATGGCTAGCTGAACACCGCTTCAGTTCCCAAACCTCTCCTCAGGGGCACCTTAGCCATTCCATGCATTTGTTAAGTGTCACGACTGGCTTAATTGATGAATTAACTAAATTAGTATTTAAGTCAGCCAGGTATTGATTAGCCATATGAGGTGCTAGTCAAGGAAAAAAAGTACATGGGTGTGTTGAGGGTTGCTGCAAAATCTGGGGTGATTTTAGCAGAAGTTTTGAAATGGCTAAGCTAACACACTGTAACAGGCAAACTATCATAGTTTTACACTAATATGAAGATCATTTAAACATAATTATCTTTGGTTGCCTAAGACTTTTGCACAGTACTGTAAGTACTCCATTCCACAAACTCTTACGTGAATCAAATTTCACGTAAGTTGGATTTAGCCACCCATTACCGTTTAGGATACTTAATTGCAAAAAAAAAAAGCCCATCAAGTAAAATATGCTAGTAATATGTACTAAAGCACATATAAATGAAAGGATTAAGTTCAAATACACATACAGGCATATGCCGACGTTTTGCCTTAGTGCTTCTATAAACTCTACTTATCTCCATTAATTTTTGCGCAAGTCCAGATTTACATAAATCGCGAGTTGCTTCTAAATATTTGTGAAAATGTCCACAGAGGTTTTCCTACGGTTACGAGGTTACTATTTTAATGTGGATTGTTCCTGAAGATGTACTTTCTTTATAGGACACTATTACACACCCACACACGTACACACATGCACACTATCACTCCCCAAAGGAAACCTGCACACTATCACCCCAAACAGCCAATCATCATTCATCTCTTTTGCGCCAACACCATTTCTCTGACTACACACGAGTTTTTATTGCAAATTTCATCCCCTAATTAATAACTAGATAGTTTATTTTAATGAGACAATAAATCAGCAATTTATCAGTCCCCGGCACTTAAGCTACTGTGAAATGTGTGATTGACTACAGAGGAATCTGCAAATTGCATTAACTAAAAAATAAAAATACATTAAAATACCAATGCGAAACTCCCGGCTGCTTTTTTCAGTGTTTCATCTGTATAACCATTATCTAATTTATAAGCTAAACACTCATATTGTTATATTTCTGCTTTTGCAATGATCCAAAGATTTTTACACCTTCATGAAAGTGCGTCACCAGCCCACAGCTAAAATTGGTAAAAATAAATAAATAAATAAATAAATAAGCTAGAGCCAAGTTTAACCACGTCACAAGAGACAAGCTGCAGTCTGAAAACCCTGACAAAGGAGGAAGCGGGGGGTGGGGGGAGGAATGCAGCGGTGTTAGTGACAGCCGGCTCAACTAAAAATGCTGGTGCGGGTCGAGCCAGTAAAACACACAGATTGTGTTCCACAGATTTGGGGGAAGTTGTGAGTATTTTGGGAACCTCATTGGGGCATGAGGGCAGAGACCAAATTAAACACCCCTCACTTTTCTGAAAAACCACACCCCGCCCCCCCCACACACACCACCCCATGTCCACTCAGAGTGTTTTATTTCTGTGCTAATCTCTCAAACTCGTTCATCCAAAGTGTTTTTTCACCCCTTTTTATAATGACCTGCCACCAAGCCAGCACCGGTGATAAACGGCCGTGACGAGTCCATGACCGGCATTCAATCTGAGGTCCGGGGGAGAAGGTTCGAATTGCAGAAAGAGCGTGGGAGAAAAGGTCACCTTTAAAAAACACACACACACACACACACACACACACACACACACACACACACACTCTCTCTTACACAGAAACAACTCGATCAGAAAATATGCTCTTCATGAAAGCAAGCCCTCAATATCTCCCCAAAAAGTTATCACCTTACTCTGACCTTATCACCAAACTTTTACCACTGTTCTTTCAAAGTAAGCTACTTACAAATGCATGTCTAACTGTAACAATGTACAAACCCAGTGCACAGCCCAAGCCAAAAGCTGTGCAGCATATTAATTTATTTATTCATTATTGTCTTGTGTGTCTGACTTGTATGTGTGTTGCTGTTTTTTTGAAGTCTCAGAAATATCAGACTATTTTGCATGCTTGCATGTCTTGAAATGACAATGAAGTTTAACTTTACTTGACATATGTACCACCGTATGCCACAGAGTCAAGTCTGACCATGAGACAGACAGACAACTGGTTTAGAGAGTCGCCTCTTTGACATGATCTTGATATTTGGTGAGGAGATGGAGAGCTGCGGCCCGGTTCTGCTCGTGGCCTCACCTGACGTTGACGAGCGCTTGCGTGACCTTGCTGGCTGGCTCCTTCCACTGCCCGGTGTTGGTCGAAACCCTGAGCACTGGAAGCCATGGAGAACATGAGGTTAAAGCTCCGCCCCCATCCTGACCCCCCCCAGCCAAAAGAGGCCTTTTTTATTGTAAAGTTTTGTACCTTAGGAGACTGAGACTTTCTCCCATCTACTGAGGAAAAGAGTTCCACGGTACCCTGTTGCCCTGAAAGATCCTCCATTCATCCAATTAGCACTCACTACCTTTGTCATGTGACTCATGAGTGTAAAACAGCCTCTGGCTGAGTGGGGGTGTGAATCCAATTGCCTCTTCATTCAGGCAGCTTGAATAGCACCCCCTTGTGCTAGCTGCTTTCATTACACAGGCAGCCCTTTCAAGGTTGGCTTTTAAATCGCTTGGGGGAACCACGAAGAATTCTTTGGGGAAAGAAAATTCTGGCTGCAATCACTTGGCCCCCTGCGTAGCAAACCAAACTGTATTATCTGGCCTCTTCACTCGTTGCCAATTTAAAGCAGCCACATGTGGTGTAGTAAAGCGCCCCCCCCCCCCAAGCAGCCACTCCTCCAGCCTGGCACGTGTCTGACCGACCGTCATGTGACAACAGTGCAGGCAGGAGTGCAACGGCGCCACCTTCCGGGTCCTTCCGGCCCGAGCGGAGCCCTGCCGAAACCTCTCAGCCGTCACAAGCACGGGCGGCCGCGTCAAAGAAAGCAAAAAAACAAAACAAAACAAAAATTCCAGCACGGATGGTTACAGCCCATTAAAGGGGGGAAAAAAAATCTGGATGGGAACCAACAGATGAATAATTCAGCTAATTATGTTTTTGCTAATGATGTCATCCACCCACCCATGCAGTAGAGGTTATCGAACACCTGGTGCATGCGGACGATCTCATAGTAGAGCGCATCGTAGCTGCTGGGTGTGGGCAGGAAGCTGTCGCCGTATGTGATGAACATGTTGAAGAGGTTCACCACCTGTGGGGCACGACAGACACGGAGATGGTGATGTTTAGGGGGAGTGAGGGGCACCCTGAGCTTTCCAGCCGCATACTGACACCCCCATGTCCGGCGTGTCGGGAAAACGCTGCGGGAAATCTCCTGGCTTACCCCGGAAATGTAATTTAAGACTCTGACAACGCAGGTCACCCTTCAATATCTCTCTTATATCGCATTTTATCACGGGAAAGACAACAAAACAAATGGTTTCCTGAAAAAGATAAGTATTTTTCACCAGATCTCTGGGTTCAGAAAGAGCCACTGATGTGATTCACGTTATTTGTAACCGTCGTACAGAACACCCGGCGCTCTAATGAAGCGCTGAGGAGGAACGGCAGCTTATTACCGCGCAGGTATCGGGCCAGAGCGCAAACCCCTCCCCCACCCTGCTCAGACTGCAGGGGTCAAAAACATTCATTGTACTTAAGACATTAATCACAGCAAGAGAGGATTCCCATGGCTTTTGTCAGATTAATGGACAGACCGCGTGCAAACACATCTCTAACTGCACACCTAAGTTAATATGCAACTCTGTACATGGGTGAGTTATACTTTTTAAATAGTTTATACTTAATTTATTTAGAAGACACATTTATTCAAAGCAAAGTACATTTTTGAGAAAACAGGGTCCCTAGAGCAATTAGGGGTTAGGGGTTCAAGGGTCCATCAGAAAAATCCCTCTGCCAAACCAGCGACCTCATGGCTCAATGTTCTAATTCTGTTTAATCATTCTGTTATGGGTTTTATTTTATATTTATTTATTTATTTTTATTTTGTTTTACAAGTGCTTTTTGGCGCTTGCCAGGCTGTCATTGTAAACAAGAAACTGTTCTTATTGCTTTGCCTGGTAAAATAAAGGTTAATGAATGAATGAGTCATTTTAACCCACTGAGCCACACAGCGCCCCCTACATGTCACGCCAGAAGTTCAAAAAGCTCAGCATACTACTGTATTTGCACGACGGCCTCACGGATCTGCAGAGAACATCTCGTTTCTCACCAGCAGTGCCAGATGAAAGATGTTGTGTTTTGACACCAATGTGGTTTCGTTGGACAGGAGGAACTTCAGGAGGTTAATGAGCGCTGTGGGGGAGAAAAGAAAAACATGTACGAAAAATGGAAAAATTTAAGCAGACAAACTCGTGCACAGGCTGAAGCGGCTGCTGTTAGCCACAGCCTGTGGGACTCAGCTCGCGGCCAGACCCGCCTCATAACAACTAACTTAATCATTTAAAGACTAACCTGACTGCTAGTACAAAGATGGTGTGGTTTGACAGCCCTCAAATCTTCATAAATCATTTTGCCGAAAGTGTCAGAAGTAATAAGTTACCCTGAGCTTTGTTCCTTAAATCGCTAGTTAAGTATTATGTAACGAGTTGGAAATTTGTTCCAAGCTCTGGAAAATACAACGTTTGAAGGATTTGTATTACTCAGACTGTAGACGAATATAATCTTAAGGAAGGACATGATATTCTTGTGTTATTTGTCTTTATGATTTTCCCGGCATTTTTGCAGTTCTTCTTGGCCCCACAGCTCCTGTGACACTCACTCCGCCCCGAACCCACCTGCCATACAGAAGTTCTTGTTTAACCGGATAACCTGGGCTAAATGGACATTTAGCCCAAACTACCTTAAACCTGACAAGTTACCCAGCTAAGCAAGAAATCCTGCTTCCTGGAACATCCCCCAGGTCTGGGAAAGCTTCCATTAATAGGTGAAGCAAAACTAATTTATGCCATTATGATGACAGCAAAGAGTATGATGGCAGTGCAAGCAGCCAATCAGGGGCTATCACACCAAATAGCAAAACCAATCAGCTTCATGAAACCAAACAGCAGAACCAATCAGTTTGCATGTCTGTATGTTGTAACATATGTTGCAATCTTTTCTCAGAAGCACTAGGATAAAATCCCTTTTGCCCCAAAGCCAAGGAGAATTAGTTAAATGGTGCCTGCAACTAAAAACCAAAATGCGCATAAATTATTGCAGAGAAACAAGGCACACTGTAACACAGGAAACTCGCATAAATGACAAATCAATACTTTGTCAGACAGCGACCTCGCTGCGTTGGTGTTTGCCATTAGCGCGCATGTTTCCGTGTCATTTTTCATTTGCTTAATGTGTTCAGGCTAACGAGATGTGGGAATGACGAATGACAAACGCAAAACATCTCTGGGTGAGAAGTAGTACAGCTACTCTCTACAGAGGTAGCAACATCTGGTGCGTTTGTGCCACGGGGGCAAGCTGAGAGGCACAGCAGGAAAAGGTTGTGACAGAAATACACCCCTGCTGGAGCCACTGAAACCTCTGAACGCTAATGGACGCTAATGCTAATTAAAGGAGAAAAACTGAAATAGTGCAGAGAACTCCCCTGAGTTAGACCCTTGGCATACCAAAAAACAACACTGAGTGCTGTCACCGGTTGCTTTTCTAAAAATAAAAACAAAACGGTGTTCTGTAACGTTAACGCTGTATGCACATGTATGTTCATAATCCTCCCTTAACATTTCAGGGGCCTTCGTATGTTTTTTTTTCCTGTGCATCATTGTATATGACTGTCTGGATTAAATAAAACCCACCTCAGACCTGATATGAAAACACTCATGACATGTTCCATAAATATGTGCCTTAGTGGTCGCCAATCCACTGCACACTAAGTCAGGTTTCCAACCTGACCACACTTAAGGAGATCAACGTTCCATTCCATCCATTCCAACTTGGGCAAATCAGTATTTCCATTTCATTTCTACAACATAGAGGTCACCCTTACAACCACTCCATTATAATTAACTGATTAAGACGTACATCCATTTATTTAGCAAATGCTTTTTTATCCAATGCCGCGGGCTCTGCTCAGAGACCCAATGAAGTTCCTCTACTGACCCAGGGATCTGAACCAGCGACCTTCTGATCATGGGCACAGTGTCCTAACCCGCTGAGACACATCACTGCCATCAATGACAGCCACAAACTCCTGTGATGGGCTCACCTGACCACAGCTCCCGCCAGGTGTAGCTCAGCCTGACACGGCATTTCTTCTGATAGCAGATGATCTTGTGGACCACCTGTACACAGCGCCTGGGGACACGCGGAGGGGAACACCGTCAGGTGACAGAGCTCGCCAAACACAGCCAGAAGTTGTTCACTACATCCACATGGCCCATGAGGTACCAAAGACTAGGGGCTGAAGAACTGATCAATTCCAGAAGAAACATTCATCTATGAGGCATGCTTGTTCCTCATACTGTAGATGAATGTTAACATTTAGACTTCAGGGTCGCTCTCTAGTTTGGTTTCAGATTTGGCTGTCCAATATCTACCCTTCCTTACAAACAGCTCACTACACCTTTTACATTGCAGCATAATTTTACCCTGAACATGTCAATAACAGTGTTGATCCTCACTGACACAGACACAGGGATGTTTCTCAATACCAAGAATGCAAAGACTCTGCTTGTGGTTTTTAGAAGATCAGTCTTGCTAACTTGCTTCCTAAGAACAAACTTGGGGCGCAATGAATGATGGGATTTGTTTGTTTGACGAGGATGCGACCAATGTATCCTTGATGTTTGGGGCGAGGCAAGAACAACATCTGGGGATTTTTACGGTCCTCCATACTTCTGTTCTTAGCATTGGAACTGGTCTTCGGCAATGGAAGATGACGTAAAACGGGTAGACCAGAACACAAGTACGGTCGAGTGCGCATATTAAGAAACTCCCATTGAGATCCTCAAGCACAATCTCAGTGCTCCTGACCAGCCATTGGTCAAGGGTCACAGTGCTTCAAGGTGATTGGCTGACTAGGATGCCCGTTGGATTGTTGGGGCTCTTACATGTACAGGTCCATGGGGAAGTCCTTCATCATGTGGCTGACGATGAACTCCACCATTAGGTCTGTGAGTACAGGGAGACAGAGAACATAAGGAACGAGAGCCAATCTCTTAGAGAAGCGTGTCATGTTGAAAGACTGAGGCGCAAACACACAGAAGGGAAGTCAGGAGCCGTTTCTCGTGGTGGCAGGTCCCCGCTCTTGTTTTCCCTCCTACATATGCACGGTTTTAGGCTGCCAGATGGCACGCCCATCACTGCTCTCTCTGTGCTGTGCCAGCCACGCTCTCTCATGTTTGCCTAAGAGGGTGATTTCAGAGCCTCGATTCAGGCTTGCTTATATAAACAAGAGCGCCTCATCCAATCAGAGACCATGTCACAGGAGAAACCGTGAGCTTTAAGGCACCATTCCATGATATCGATCCTGTGTGGGTAAGGTAACAGGCTCCCAGAGTCAAGCCACACCCTGCAGAGGGACTTGTATGGTATTCCTGAATACAACCATGTCATTCAGGAGCATATCTCTCCATGACGATAGACACGCTTACCTAGAACCGCACACACCAGGGGCCTGGAGGGGATGTTCCGGTCTACAGGCTTCTTTCGGTGCCTCATGGGCTGAAGGAGAAACGAGGGCCAGATGAGCGTTGGGACACTAACCAACGAGTACTGATGTTTGCATGCAAACCTACAGCAAAGCTCATAAGTGTGTTACACCTCATAAACACAAGTGCCTGATCCAACAGGATTTCAGCCACAAAAAAACACAGAAATTACACCAGTGTTAACATACAGCATTACATGACGGATAATCCGAAACAAGTCACGCTGGCTCCATGAAGCCTTTCAGTCTGGCTATGCTACCTGGCAGCCCTCTCAACAAAAAAAAAAGTTGTACTATATGACATCATTTATCTCCAGGAGGAGATAAACTCGCACTTAGAGAGTCTTCAGTGGCCCTGAATAGAGAGACGGATTCGCTGAAAGCTACAAACTCACAGCCCATTTCCCATAAGGGAGGTGCAAAAACAAACAAACAAACAAACACTGGGCTGCTGGCAGGCCATTTCTTTATTGGAAAGAAAGGATTGGGGGGGGAATGAAAGTGTTTTGACATTTCTCATCATTCTCATTTCTGGACTATGAATCCCCAACTGGCGGACTCCGGTCCACATCCAGACCAAAACAATTTAATCCAGAACACATGATCAATGGGCGGCGGGGGCCGGCGGGGGGGGGGGGGGGGCGGCCGCGGGGGGGCGGGGGGGGGGGGGGGGGGGG
>JAODLD010000047.1:3481466-3498847 GCA_026781065.1 Mormyrops boulengeri | reverse complement strand
GAGACGGGCAGTACGAACAGAGAGCAGTGTTTACCTAAGCTAAGCCTATGCCCGGCAGCCTGGCTAACAAAGCTAAGTCTATGCCCGGCAGCCTGGCTAACAAAGCTAAGCCTATGCCCGGCAGCCTGGCTAACAAAGCTAAGCCTATGCCCGGCAGCCTGGCTAACAAAGCTAAGCCGATGCCCGGCAGCCTGACTAATAAAGCTAAGCCGATGCCCGGCAGCCTGGCTAACAAAGCTAAGCCGATGCCCGGCAGCCTGGCTAACAAAGCTAAGCCGATGCCCGGCAGCCTGGCTAACATGCTAGCTTTCATGCTAGTGAAAGCACTATGGAACCTTTGACATGTACAGTGTGGAGAAAATCTCATTTGCACATTCAAGATCAATTGGGCTTTTTGTGAGTAATTTGCCCCTGAATGAAAGGTGGCAAGGTTCTTGAGATGATTCTGACCCAGTGTTTGAGCTCATTTGGACATGGTCAAACAGGAAGCAGACTGGACACCCTGCCTGTTCACAAAATTACTTTTAGATTTTCATGTCGAAATAAACACGGATGGAATGCCACTCTTACAGCAAAGATCTCGTCATACATCAGCACCACCTTCTCCGTCAGCGGTTTCTTAGGGGTCGAAGACCTCCTCAGCAAGCCTGGCTTCTTCTCCACTTGGGCCATGGCGCAGTCCTAGCATGGAGGAGACACATGGTAAATGCTGAAACAGGAAGTTCCCAGGTCATCTACTCACAGACACTTGGCTTTCAGCTCTCAGGAGAACCTCAATAATGCTCGACAGACCACCTGAATTACCCACGCCCTCTATATAAGCCCTTTCACTATTTCTGCTCCAACCAGGTTCCCTACTGTAATCTCTGGATTTTGTTTGCATTTTGCTTATAATGTTCTTCCATACCTCCATATCATGCATTATAATAAATACCTTGAAGATACAAGACAAGCGCAGCTTATTTAAACTCAGCAATTAATGTGCTGGACAGCTAAGACCAACCACAGACTGTCAGATACGATGACAAAGGGATTCTTTATTTGTAACCACTGGTAATTACAAGAAGGTTATTAATATGACATGTTAAACTCGCTCCCTAAAGGTTTACGTAAGCCACAGACTTCAACCATTAACTTAGAATAACAGTAACAGTTCTAAAATTAATGGATGTGATTTCTATTCAGTGGACGAAAAAATATTTCTGCAATATGAAACCATAAGAACCATGTTATGGACTTGTGTACAAACCAGTCACGGATCTGGCAACAGTAAATCAACCAAGCGTTAACTTCCCAAAACCATGTCCCAATTCCAAATACACCGTGTCAACTATATTGGTAGTTAAATTACATTGTGACAAAAACTGCAGTCAGCTTATTATACCATTCTGCCCAAAGTCTTACACCGTGCCATGATGAGAATTGGTGGTCTATGTAAATACCTTGATGTTTTCCCCAAATATTTTAAACATGCATAATTGGTCACCTTTCATATTTGATTTTAACGTGAGTTCAGTTAGCGAATATCTTTTAAAAGTGTGGCCCCCGTGAACTTATAATAATTTAAGTGGAAAGGCGATGGAGCTGTCTGTTTGTTTTACATGCCGACGTTGTGCTGCGGTTGTTTGCCGAACAGGAGGAGCCCGAACCCAGTCTTTGCCACCGCTACTTATGTGCAATAAAAGAAGTTTTAACGCGCATAATTAACGTCCCTAGCAGAAAGCATGTCGTGATGTTACAGCATTTCCCATTCGGGTTTATTAAGGAGCCTCCACGTGAAAATGCAGCATTCGCGCTAACTGCTCTGCGCATTTCAATCAGCAGCACAGATACTCATTCGCCGCAATTTTAAACGGTTAGCTGGGGTTCATCCGATGAGTTATTGCGGTGTTTCCGGCTGGTGAGCCTCATCTTTGGGCTTTCTGCCGTCACAAACTGGGGCAGGGGATCGCCTGCTCCTACTGCCGCTGTCACAGCAAGTTGTCATTGGCAGACACTAAGTTGGCCGTTTCTTAAATGACTTTTTGCCTCGTTAAACTAACGCTTACATATGTTTTTATTTTAATCGGTGCACGCGGTTAGTTCCTACCTGCCTACCGAGTCAAATGATATTTGTCATGCGTCCCTTCTAAGTCGTTCAAGAAAACGAAGAGGTGCCTCGACTTCTACGGGGTCGATGGAGATCCGCATGAACGTCGACGGGGCAGCCCGTCTCTGGGTCCTAGTGCCTCCCGTGTACGTAGCGCTGTCATTTTATTTATTTTGCTTGTTCGTAAACTGCTACTCACAGAGATATGAAAAGTGGAACATGCAGTCGCTGCACTTTAATAAAATGAATAATGAATTTACAACTAATTCATCTATGGACGCATAAGCGCATACGGCAATGAACGAGTTAACAGTTGCGTACGTAAACCCAAAGGGCGGAGCACCGTCTTTTACGTCATTTTTAATGGACGGAAGGGCTGGAAGTTTTCAAAACAACACCACAAGCCGCTAGGTCCCAGTGCTCCTCCGGGCTGGGGGGGTGGTTTGAGTTGGCCGGCACTTCTTATACGTTAACGTTATAGTCGTTTCAGATAGAGAAGTGTCGGAATTTGTGTGGATTTGTACCGGATCTAGCAAACGAATCAACAAAAATGTTTAAAAGCTGCGGTTTGTAATAAGACATACACATCGAAATGTTATATTCATGTAATCGAAATGCGGAAATTATGCTTCCTCTTGTTTTTTCAGTTCTCTTAATTGATACTCTCTGAGGCGAATGTTGCCAAATAATGAAGCGACTTGTTCTGCATCAAGAGACAGATTTTAGTGACTTCACCCAAGGTAGGGTTTTGATTGACTTTTTGAAACAGAACTCCGCCAGTAGTATCTGCTATACCAATAACATTCATAGTCGATTATCCAATATTCGAATTAGCCCAAATGGACACCACATCCATATAATTATTAACGAGCCGAAAAGTGGCCTTTTAACTTTCGACAAGCATATACGACATACTCAGTCAAGCAAACAAAAACTTTTAGTGTTAAGCCGTACGAGATCAGTTTATATCGTGGACGTTGTCTACTTGAACAATAGCAGCAGAGATCGTGGTGGAGACACGGCCGTTGTGGTTTTTGAGAATGGAAAATCCGACTTTTGGAAATACTGCGAGCAGGAAGGCTGGTATTTCCTGCAAACACTAGAGCTATGCCAGAGCCCTAAAGCGAAAGTGAAGTCCATCTGTGCCTGCGGCAACATAATTGTCTGGTGTGAAGAGACCCCACCCTCCAAAACAACATCAGCTATCAGTGTTCATCAGAACGGCTTCTGTTACCGTATGTGCAGCAGATCTTATGAGCTGGAGGAGGGGGCAGCCATCTTGGGGGAGGTGAAGGTCATTCTGCACAACAGTCCTCAGTACATGACCGTTGCCTCTGGAAACAATGTGCACCTCCTGCCAGACCCAAAGGGGAGTGCTTTCAGGAACATCTCTGGTTTCTTCCTGACATGGTTCCCAAAGTGTGGCTCACTTGCCATCAGCAGTATCTCCAGGGGAATTCTACTGAGGAAGGAGTCATGTGCTATGAGCGATGGTTATAATTTCACAGAGCTCATATCCCTCGTGGTGCCTTTGGCCTCCAACCATCTAGAAATCTGTGCTGCTTCTACCTCCAGGTGTGACAGCCTGTGCTTTCTGCTGAGCTCTGGCTGGATCAACATGATAGACAATCATGGCACGTTGAGACAAGTCTACAAACTGGCGGATGGTTGTAGCACCATGGGTGGCAAATGGATCAACATGAATATCTACCATAATTGGCTGGCTGTGATAGTGGGGAAGACCTTACATTTGATTGATGCCCAGTGTGGCTTGAAATTGGAGAAGATCCTCCTGAAAACAGATGGGATGCTTTTTGTGAACTGCCAGGGCAGCCAGGTGCCACACCTCCTGACAGAAGCTGGGCTATTCCAAGTGAAATGCTGGGATCAAGACTTCAGTCACGTGCTGGACCAAGGCTGTGTCAGGCCAGATGATGTCCTTATGAAGACTGTCTTTGAGGAGTCTTGTAGGCACTACCAGAAACGGAGCCTGAGTGACAGACAAATTACAGTGGAGATGCTGCTAGCTGACAGGAAATTCCAGGCTCCTTTCTTATTGTCCTCCATCCTCTGTGACTTCCTGAAAGTACAGGATGGAAGCAACCTTGACTGCGGCCAGCTGCTCAGCTACCTAAAGTCTGAGTTGAAACGCTTCATGCTGCTGGATGGCATCAAAATGTTAGCAACTGCAGCCTCTGAGAAGGACCAGCGCAGCTGCTGTGAAGTGCTGGTTTGTGAGGAAGTTGGCCAGCTGCTTAGTTCAGACTTGGACAGAGAGGATGTGCTCCACCTGAACCTCATGTTCAACATGTTCCCCTCTGAATCATGGCGGGCCACACAGGGGATCCTACAGCTTAAGTTGAATGAAGAAGGATCCTTTTCTGCCAAGGTTCCACTTGAGGTATGGAGGACTGTCCTGTCCAGTGTTCAGCCGTTGGCCTGGCCCACACATCAAGGCTTTCATCCAGCTGTGCCAGTGCCAGTGTTTGAGCTACTCTGCCAGTTGTTTCTTCGATACCAGCCTCAGTGGCTCCCCAGATTTCTGGAACTGGCGCAGCAGTGCAGCGGTGACCTTTTGTCCACTCCCTCCAGGCAGAAGGCTGGTCCTGAGGAGACCCCTCTCTACAAACGAGCCCTCTCGGTCCTGCCATTAGGCAGGGACTCCCAGGGGCTGGAAGTGGAGCTGCTGCTGTGCAGCTGCAGGCCCACTGGGATCCTGCAAGCCCTGCGACTCCTTGTGGACCGACGCCACTGGGAACAGGTTCTCCAGCTGGCAGAGCGGTTCTGCCGGCAGAGCCCACTGCTGAACAAGGAAATCTTCACGACCCTGCTACAGGAGCTCTCCCAGCATCGTGACCTAGACCCTTACCTAGACAGAGTATGGGCGCTGTGTCCTGCAGACATCACAAGCACTGGCATCCTGGGTGTGCTTCTGGAGAGCCTTTCTGCATCCTTCCCATCCAGACCTCACCCTTTCCGCACACAAAACTGCCAACTTACTTTAGGTCTGCTGAGGCCTCTGTTGAACCAGGTGCTCCAAAGAGAGACCAAGATCAACCAGGTGTGTGTGAGGGTCCTCTGGCCCCGAGCCCATCCTCCCCTGGTGCCCCCAAGGCGACCCAGGGAGGTGTTGGTCGAGTCTGATGTTGGTCACCCATGTGCCACTTATCAGCCTGAAAGTAAAAATGGATGACTGGCAGCCAATGCTGATGGCTAGAGCTCACATCTCAGCTTATAAAAAAAGTTTAGGCCATTTGTTTTCAGCTCTTCTCACCACGTTTCAATGATTTTAAACCGCTCCCAGCCCCAGTGATGAAAGCAATGGTTACATCAGGCAAATAAGAGTCATGATTTAAGTTCACTGTGGAAATGCTCAGGTAGGCTGAACCCTTGAGAGCCGTGAATATAGCCCATAGAATAGTATGGCTATTTGGTCTGGGGGCAACTGTTGGGTTTTCCCCCATAGTGCTCCCAATAAAAACATGGGATGTTTATAAATACCCAGACAGGTATATAGAATGAGCGCTTAACCTATACCAATGGCTGTATTACATTACATATCACTAGTGACGAAATCTCCATAGCTACATTGTTGCCAATAGCACTGTGAACTATCACTTGAGTGTACTCCAAGGTAAAGATTCTAAAATTCTTCCTGCTAGAATCTTGACACCAGTCAATCGCAAAATGAAGGGTAGGAGTCAAAGGAGATTGGCTGATTTTTAGGGGAGCTGAGTGGAAAGATGGACGAAATAGGCTCTAGCACCACCTGTGCTTCTGCCCTTAAAGTTGTTTTTAAAAGTAAAAACATGTCATTTCCATGTTTCCGAGTATTACAAGTCTACCTAAAGTTCCTACCTTTGTTACCAATATATTTTATACTCAATACTTTAATCACATGTATTGCTTTGGGTGAAGCGTAATATATTCTTAAATAAGTTCAGTCAAAGCATTTTAGAATTCATTTTATAAAATCTATTATTTTGTGAAATTAATAATTATGCTATATTTAGTTTTGTTGACTAGCAGTAATACCTGCATGGTATTATTGTTGTTAATAGTTTTGGCAAAGTACAGGCTGAAACACGGTTACAGGAGATTTACAAGAGACTCTGTTCTCTATGGTCTGTAATGCTTGTATAACTGCCTGAGTTATTACTGTACTTGCAGGCTGTATGTTTCTAATTTTGCATATGCAAAAAAATAAAACATTGCAGGCTATTACATTTAATTAGCAGACGCTTTTATCCAAAGGGACTTGCAAAGCAGGGTCAGTCCCTCGAGCAATTGGGGGTTAAGGGTCTTGCTCAAGGAACTAAAAAGTCATTTACTACTAACTCTGGGATTCAGAGGGGTGACTTTCTAAACCCCTTAGCCACACACCACCCCCTAGTGGATGAATGAAGTACATACTGTGTACGTCTGTCTTCGTCAAAACTGAACTTTCCAAAACATTTTTGATTAAACATTCGGGCCAAACTGTGTCCGCTTTTTCAGGGTCTCGCTATCGTTTGTGGTCCAGTGCAGATCATTTGATTTTCATGCGTTTGCCTGTTTGCTGTGATGTACGCGTGCTGTAATGACCCCGGATACCTGGGCTCACCGTCTCTTTTAATCTATAAAACAGCGCTGTCCGCGGGGTCAGCTCAGCACTTAAGGGCGTGCAGTCTGAAGCTGGGGTTCCTCACGGAAACACGTCTGCTCTTGTACCCCTGAGATCAATATCTAAGAAAAACAAAATGATAACAGTTATACTGTTTTTGGATGATGACACATGGACTCGGTGTCCAAGTAGAAGCTGTGTGAAATTTGCCATCTCTGTGTTGGGAGTTCTGATCGACACAGGCTCGCTGTCCCTCAAATTGGACAGTGGGCAGCAGGTTCTGTTCACATGCATACATTGTTAGGAATCTATACCTTTAAGCGTACAATTGCTTGTCACTGGAGCTGTACCCTCAAGAGTCCGCCAGCTACCCATAGCTGTAGGTATATGTACCTTTTAAGGTACAGAAATGGACTCTGAGGAACATTTTTGCACCACTGGGGTACATTAATGCTGTTTGTGCCTTGGGGAACAAAACTGTACCGGGACTGAACATCGGGCGGCTTGGTGGTGCAGTGGTCCCCCCACCCCTAGTCCAAAAACATGCTCACATGGTGAAATGGCTTTTGGCCATTATGCTACTGCAGCTGGAACCAGCTCCCAGAAGAGCTGAGATATGCCCCAAAAACATACAGGCAACTGGGTCAGCTGAAATGCCATTACGCCAGCATGCTGGAGGCGGTTGGTGCTTTGGGGAATTCTGCTTTTTCTTCCACGTTCTGATTTGCCTGAGCGTACTGACATTTCACTTTTAAATCTCTCATTACGTTTCTCATCACGCTTACACCCATAACAGCATCATTAGTACAGTTTCAACAGCAACAGAGTAATATGAAAGTTTGCTAAACATAATTTCTGTAATAGTATTATAACACAAAACTAAATGGATACATTTAAGGTGTCACAGAGCCCATAGTGATCATATCACTGTAGAGGAACATCTCAAAGGAAACTGCAGCAGATACGTGATGTTCCTTCTGTTATTTCAGGACATGAGCAGTCAGGGTAAACAATATGCAATAAAAAAAAACACTGTAAACCACTGTTTGTATACTGGTGCACTGTAACCTTTAGTGCTGTGGGTTCGATTCCTACCTTTGTCATTGTATTTAGGAGGAATTTGTATTTGCACTCCATGTCTATGCAGGTCACTTCCAGGTTCCAAAGTCCATACACATGGGATTAGGTGAATTGGTGCTTCTACAAAGCCCTTAGAGCAGGGGTGTCAAACTGCAGTCCTGGAGGGCCTTAGTTCTTTCCCTGTTCCACCACAAATGATTCAGCTCAACAGCAGTTGAATCAGGTGTGTTAAATGAGGGGAAACCCAAAAATGTGCAGGGCTCTGGCCCCCAGGACTGGAGTCTGACACCTGTGGCATAGGATGTCACCCTGGTGCCCTGTGCTTTCCAGAATAGGCCTGCCACAAGAACGATGGATGGTGCGTTAACAACTAAAACTGAATTACTACACCCTGAAATGAAAGACAATAATTGTAGACTTTCATAGACTGATCATTAGCAGGTGGCCCATGTGGTCAGATTTTATTGGTGGAGCATAAGTCCAAGCCTATCAGGCACCGTCAGAGTACCAGCATGGCAGCTGAGCTCCGCCTCTTGCCTGATGTCATTTGACTCTTAGTGAGGCAGCAGCCTGTGCTACTGGAGGCTGTTCCCCCCCGCTGAGGTTCCCTGGTGTCTGTATAGGAGCAGCAGACAGTCTGACAGACAGCTGGAAACGGCTAAAATGAAATGAACAATTCCATGAAGTTTAACTGAAAACCACAAAAAAACAAAGGAAAGATTTTGGTGTCCTGGTTTTAACAAGGCCTCATTTACACATGTATACATTTACGGAGATTAAACAGCAGGGAAACGGCACTGCAGCATAAATCAGTCCCAATGAATTTCATGAAGATGCATCTCATGTTCGGAGCACGAAGTGGCGGTTAACCTTACTTCATAGCATCCTGAATAGCTGACTCTGCACTTCCCGCTGTCAAACGCAAGTTTGTTGGCACATCGCAAACACTGACTCCAATGAAGTCCAGCCCTGGTTAGAGCCAGCTACAGGAAGGCGTGGATGACGAAAACCCGCGGCAATGTGTAGCCTTCAGCAGGCAGCGTGAGACGCTGGCGGCACCAGCTCCATGCCCCCCGGTCCCCGGCTGCTCCTTTGATCCCCCTTTTGTTTGTAGGGGCCGCCACTGGGGCCTGTTCCCTTACCCTGTGGGACAAAAATCTGCACAGGGGTGGATAAGAGGAGCAGGCCAGGATTGGCTGCCTGTTTTTTTCATGTATTTTTATGTATTTTTATTTATTTCCCCTCTAGGCAAGTGCAGCTTCAGCTGTTGCCATGGAAACCACGGCAGAGAAATGTGGGTCTGGGGTGTGAAGCAATTTATCATTTTAATGATGAGCGTGAGTGGGGGGTGGGAGAGGACACACAGTAATGTAAAGAATGAGAGAAGAATCAATCTGATTGGCTGTTCGGTGCATTTCCAGCGAGGAACACGATGTAACCTTCGCCGTGAATGAAGCCGCTTATTATCGAGTTTCGCTTATTTAAAGCTCTCTGCAAACTTCAAAGCTCTGCCAATAGGGCTGCAGGGCTGTGGCATCGCGGCCACTTTTCTCTGTTTGCCACTGAGCGATTTTCTCCAGCCTCGAGCAGCCCGCCTGCTGGCCGGCCACCGCTACTCTTGCTATAAACCGCATAACTGTCTCCGTGTGACACTCATTTACACGCCCGGTTGTGCATAGTGACCAGGTAAACAAAGGATGTATTTCATTCTGAGTGCAACTGCTGTTGTCTCTGCACATGCTTTTTGCAGGTCTTTTATTTTCTGATACTACATCCTTCTGGGTATCACCACACCAACAGAAATCTCGGGGGATCCTCGGACATACACTGTGCCAAATGGTGACATGAAGAGGAGAGGGGCTATATGCTCATACTTCAAAGGAGGAGTACAAGCAATGCAGATATGAAAATGGGTCAGAGATGCTGTTTGCATTTGCTATGTTTTTCTGTGGGTTGAGAGTCTGTCTGGGTGAGGCCCATATACTGTATCTGGGGCAGTCTGTTATCAGTCATTTTAAACTGCTTATCAATTCCTTAAACCATCATTAAGAAGCCTGGCTGTTTGTGTTTAATGCTCTCTGACCGCAAATTCATTCAGACTGCCAGTGAACTGTGTTAAGTTGTCGCATCATATCTTCCTAATACTAACCCTTAATGTGTAAGGGCTGGAGGGTGACATGGGGGTGGATTTACACTCCTGTCCCATCCCACTCCGAGAAGGAAATTCCTGTCCTGTCCCGCAATAGAGTTAAAAAAAAAATAATTGGGTCCCGTTCCAATCCTGGAAGAATTAATCCCGGTCCCTCCTAATCCCCGGGAAGGGGAGGGGGAAGATTTTAAAATTGCAAACCTAGCTAGTCAAATAGGTTATGATTTATGAAGTCTAATATCACAATAAGACCACAAACACAAGTACAGCCATGCAGCAACACTCCCTCCAACTGAACACAATGCATTCACATTATAAGTGTATTGCACATCTTCCATGCAGCGTACACCATTTTATTACTGTAACTCTCGACTCTTAGAAACTTCCTTAAAATATCTAAAATTGCCTGAAAGCTCTGACATTAGGATCATTGTTAATTTTTCATTGCAACACTGTCTTGTCTGGCTCCGACTTCATTTTTTATAACTGTGCCACGCAAATTCAAAGCCGGCGTCATGCATTGCACTGGTCAGGCGGTACTGGCTACCCAACAACCAACCACCAGCCACTAGCAGACGGGAGACTTTTGAAGACTTAAAAAGTCAACAACCTAGACAGCATTATGTTCAAAATAAAGAAAACAGTGTTCATTTACATTAGATCACCAAATAATACTGGTCTATTAATATGATTCCCGCTCCTGTTGACTTTTTTTATCCCATCCTGTCCCAGTCCCAGGATTCCTGAAAAATTGTCAGCCTCTAGTGAGGGCAGCATGGTGGACTCACACCACTGGAGTTGGGGGATCCAGTCCTGCCTTGCTCTGTGTGCACATTGCCCCTGTTCCCTGGGATGTGGTCTGACCGACAAGTGTTTGCTTTACTGAAATAACAGTGACTGTGTAAATGGTTCTTCTGCCGCCTCCCTGCCTTAATTTCACAGAAATTTCTGCAGAGCAGAGGCGAATATGCTCAGATCAGTCGACGTCTCCTGCTGGCACTACCTCTCCCCACGCTGCTATTTTTAATCCTCTGCAGACGTCTTCCCATGCATTGGCAGCGCCGGATTCTGCAGGAGGGTAATGCGCTCGCCTCCGGAGGGCTGTACCTCATTTCCTGTGCTCCTCTCAGTGGTGAGGTCTTCAGCAGGCCATGATGCCTGCTGTTCAACTTGATTGATCACTGGCCGTTTATGCTAAACCTTTCTGCATCCCAGGGTGTCCCCGGCCTGTGCCCTGTGATGGACTGGCACCCCGTCCAGGGTGTCCCCCGCCTTGTGTCTTGTGATGGACTGGCATCCCATCTAGGGTGTCCCCCGCCTTGCATCCTGTGATGGACTGGCATCTTGTCCAGGGTGTCCCCCGCCCTATGTCTTGTGAGGGACTTGCATCCCATTCAGGGTGTCCCCTGCTCTGTGTTTTGTGATGGACTGGCATCCCGTCCAGGGTGTCCCCCGCCCTGTGTCCTGCGATGGACTGGCATCCCGTCCAGGGTGTCCCCCGCCCTGTGTCCTGTGATGGACTGGCATCCCGTCCAGTGTGTCCCCTGCCCTGTGGCCTTTGCTTAGATTCTGTCCTAGATAAGCGGCATGAACAATGGATAGTGGGATGTTTAGTTAATCAGTGACCAGCATAACAACACTAGTTTCTACCTTTTTATCATGATAATGTTATGCTCTTATTAAAGGTGCATAAAGGTGTTTAATTTTGCATTGCATGTGACACATTGGAGACACGCTCTCCCATCTTTAGTTATTTGAGTCAGCGCTTCATCACCACAATTAATTCTAAAATGCTCTAATTAGGCCTCAGGGCTATTTGATCTCAGTGTCCAATAGCTACTGGCTGCTTTAAAAGCTTAATTTTTAAATAGGGCTTTCCTTGCAGAAAATGCCCAGAAATGGAAAAGCAATTAAAAACGATCAACCTAACACATCCCAGCACCTTGGATTCGCTTTACTGTTACCAGCAGGCATGGTAAGTCTCGCAGAGTGATTTAATTTGTAGAAATTGTTTGTGGTGGAACACATTTATAAATAGGTGAGGTGTAGCACGATGTTATTCCAGCAAAACCTTCTCAAGGGCTTTCCCAGTCAAGTATACGATCTCGCAGTAATCTCGTACTCATCCCATAGGTTATCTCATACTATTAGACTTCTACGATCCCAGTGCGAGATCAATATGAAATCACACATTGACCACACGTTGATCTCATCATTTTATCTCATACTAGCAATCATTTGATCACAGGCACAGAGTCTCGGTGAGCCACTCACTGCCCAGGCGTAAGGAACATGCAAATGTTACATGTTGGAACACATAATTATTCATAGACATGTGATCTACATTACCTTAAGCTGCATTCATCCCACAACCTTAATTATATATGTACAACATTTTTTGTTAGGTTTGTTGGGCAAACCTTTTTTTATTATTATAGATGAAAATACCGGAGGATATGAGGTAAGGGGGGCCCCAGACCTCTCTTTGCCTGCTGAACCCCAAATCACTGAATTTGCCTCTGGGTACAGTATGATGCCATAGGTATCTCACAGTGATATCAGACAGGTGATATCATGGTGTGACGTCACTGTGAGATCATTATGAGATTTGTAGGATTTGATCTCATATATGTTAGATATTTATGACATCGTGGTGATATCCCATTTATATCATGTCCTGACTGGGTGAGCTATGCAAAAGTGCAAAACTATTGCAATTCGTAGCAAAATATCAGATCTGTTGTCTCTGAGAGTGAATTGTGTGTTGTGTGTGAGTAGGTGGTGGGTTTGAGTCTGTGTTTCATATGATGTTAACATGAGATGGTTTCAGATGGGGTATGTTATATATGTGTGTTCTTTACAATAATTTACAATAACATCCCTTTCTTGAAATGCCCTGCAAAGTCACGGCAGATGTGTGACGCAGCCTCCTTAACATCAAAAGCAGATAAAATCTCTTATATCTCCAAAGAAGATATTCATGAAGGCAATTTCCCGTTTCCCCCAACGGAGCTTTGTGGAAGGGGAACATGTCACTCAGAGGTTTGTTCACTTCCTGGGATACTTAATTTTATTCTCTGCTTCTCAGCAAATGACGGATGATCTTGCACGCCCTCAGTGTTGCGAAGCAGTTAAAGAAAAAAATCAAGCCGCGAGGACCTTCTTCCCCCGTTCTCACGTAAGTAAGACCATTTCCTCCTCGGTGTCAGGCCTGGCAGTTCGCAGTTGCCCTGTGAGGGCAGTAAGCGTGCTCCACTAGCACAGCCAGTGCCAAGTGCTATCGCAGCAGCCACTGGTGCTGGCTGGCACTCAGCCCCCTCCCTGCAGGGGAACAGCGCTGCTAAGCCACATTCCCGCTCAAATGAATCCGCTGCATTAAAATGCAAAAACGTCAACAGATCTGATTTGCTCCTTTGTGAAAAATTTTGTATGAGGCACAATGATTTGCAAATAGACGTACAAAAAGAAAATGAGAAACACAAAGAGATACAATTGTGATGTGCCTTTGCCAGACTAGGGATGTCCTGAAAATGGTGGAATAAAAGTCTGATCTTTAATCAGTATTAATTTTGACAGTTATTTTTAAATTTAGGTTTATTCTTAGTCAAGATAAAAGAAATACGTTGTAGTTTTAGTCACATTTTACTCGATATCTAGTTAAAAAAGACAAAAAATGACGGGTTCAGAGAAACCCAGACAAATGGTGCTGAGATACCAAACAAGCAAAGCAAGTCAAGACCCTGGCAGCCCAACTGCACAGCTGCAGGACCCAGCTAACCAGGACCACAAACCTGGAAAGAGGATACCGACAAGTAGGGCTGCGCATCTATAGAAGAGTTGCCTATGAGCGTGACAGAAACTGAAATCAAAAGAGTAACAGATGAAGTACACTCTTGCAGACATGGACACAAACCCCTACACTGTCTCCATCCATGATCCTCAGTCTCAATAGGACATGGAGACCCCTATTCTCGTTCGATAAAGGTCACACAAAGTTTGCCCAATCTAGTAACAGGTAGACAACTAGGCAGGTCTAACATCGCATTGATTTACGATTTAATAAAGGGCCAAAAATGGGAAATATACACTAGGGACCAGCAAATGAACAACAAAGATTTATACAAGTACCGAACCCTGAGAGATGTCTTCAAGGAGATGAATGTTACATAAACTAGGAAGGACTTTTGAGAGAAAGTACACTGAGGGTCAACAGAAGCAGAAGCGAAAGAGCCCAGGATAGGATGAGTACTGTATCAGGGAAGAAGTGACTAATGGAGATGAGCAGCAGTGAATATAGTACTGGAAGCCTCAGTGCATGAGTCATACAGCAGGAGGACAGTCTGGTGACTGGGTGAGATGGAGATGATTGGGATACATTATCCTGGGAATTATTACTTGGAAAGGAAACACGACAAAATAACAGGTAAGGAAAGAGGGAGGAGCAGCCATTTTAGAGAACAGCACCCAGGGTTAGGGGGCTAAGAATGGTGTGAAGGGAAAAGAGAGAGGATGCCAGAGGGAGAGGATGGCAGTTAGGAGACACAGAGCAAGGAGAGCGAGAGGGGCAGGGTGGCAGAAGGCGGTGACTGCGACGGGGAAGGAGGCCAAGAGCTACTGGGAAGAGCAGCTGACTCCCGGGTGCAATGCGGGCAGAAGATCTTGTCCAACAGAGTCTGAGAGCAAAGGGTGGCATGGTCATGCCAGAAGAGGAGAGGCGGCAGAAGGCTGGGCGTGGAGAAAAGAGAGTCTGCCGCTCCCAACAAATGCACAGGCCACCCTATTCTCACCCTTTCGTAACCATCCAACTCTGATCGATAAACAGTCATAATCCACTTCTCCTCACCTCGAAGCTCCATATTCATCCTTAACATGGGACACCATCTGCAGAGTAAACTCAGGACATGTGAGGGGTGTATCTGATGATGAAGCTGTCTGTATGTGCCACTCGAGCTACTGCAAAATGTTAGATTTATATTCTAGGTCTGCATTCATCCCTCTACCCATATTCAAAACCAAATATCCAGTTCAGGGTTCTGGTGAATTTGGAGTGTATCCCAGGCAGTGCAGGGCAGGGAACGTCCTGGAAAATGCCAGTCTGTTGCAGGGCACACACAAATGTATATATCTGTGAGCATAGTCTGGCCATCTGTGTAAGTGCTGAATGTTACATGGTGACCCCCTGCCCCCCAAAGTATTTCTTCTGGAGCAAAATTTTGTGAAGCATAAAACTTTTAATTCTGAAATATTTAAATAGAATTTATTTATTCCCTTCTTTTTTGATAACTGATTCCCCAGATAGGGTTCCAGTGGTCTGGGACACCCTTGATGGGGCACAAGTTTCACAAAGTCATATTCACTCACACACTAGGGGGCGCGCTCTAGAGTCCTCAGTGAAACATAACAGCTTTGGACAAACAGAGTTTAAGACCGCAAGGAAGCAGGAAGAAAACCAGGCATGGACACTCCACACATACCAGGACTGAATTTGAGACAGGCACCAAGCAGTCAACACATGTAGTGAAATATATTCTCATTGGGCTTGATTCCATCAAGCACTCAAGTCAAAGAAGTGCTTTAAAAGTTACTCGCATTCAGATTAAGTGTATTCTGCCCTCATCAGTGTGGACACACCCACCGCACTTAACCCAAAATAAGAATCCACGGCCATGCAAGAAGTATAATTAAATAAGAAAGGGGATTACGCCCTCAATGATTTTGGCAACAAGCAAAATGTGAAACATTAACTATTTCATATACATTGTGAGCTATTTGTAGCTCTAATTTCATGATCCCTCCACCATTTTCACTAAATAGGCACTACCATTGCAATTTTAAGATCAAATAACACAAAACTAAATAAAATGTTTAAAATCATTCAACTTCACTGCAAATAACACACGGTAGACAATCAATTACTATAGTAAGATGTACATTAACTTATTCAATTAGTTGTTGTACTCCACCACTACAAAATCAAAATTTTAGACTATAATATGTGTCTGTCATCACACAAATTTTAATAACTGGAGAATATTCATATGCTACAGTAAAGAGTTTGTGAGATTGACCCATATTGTGTTTCAGAACGAATTCATATAATTTGGCTCTTTTCCCCTCTTCATCCATAACAATCTTGTAAACAAGCAAACATGACTAACCAATAGATATAGTGTAAATATTAGTGTTATTAGTAGCATGGACTGAAAGTTTAGAATGTATTGCAGATAAAGTAATAATGCACTCAACTGTGTAGTCCTAACAAGCTGTGGAGTGGTGGTATGAGAGTGGTGATGTTCTGGTAAGGCCGGCTTGGGACCACTGGCTCCAAGACAAAAAGCCTGTCTGCTGGTGCTACGGGAATATGGAACACTATGGTGATTTTTTGCCCTGAAGCCCACGCCAAAGCCACCAGGAGACTAACAGGGGCCCTCAAGTCCCTGCTAGCCCGCCATACCCCTATCCGACATGACATTGGCGCCCAAAGAAGGCGGGATCTTCCAGGGACTCTGGACGCCCACTGACCAGCGAGGGCTCTATGCTCATCAGCGGAGAGGAACTATGGTGTGACCCTTGTTGTGAGCGCGACTGTCAGAGGCAGCGGTCTGAGGCTACTCTCCTCTGCCGTGAGGACCTGTCTGCCTGACCTGGGAGGCCCAGCTGGCTCAGGAGCGCCATGAGTTAGATGAGCAGTAGGAGCAGTGCCAGCAGGATCAGGAGTGGCTGAGTGAGTCTGCAGAGTAGGAGCAGTACAGTTTGGAGCAGCTGCACAGTGAGCTGGCCAGCGGGGAGCACAAGCGCGACTGTCAAAAACAACAGGCTGAGGCTGTGGAGGTGGCCCTTCTCGGCCATGAGAAGGTATATTGCACCATGGAGGCCCAGAGTGAGCAGGGGGGATACCCTTTGGGCAGCACACATGCAGCGTTTTGGACTGTAACATTTGTTTTTAAATGTATGATTCATTAGAAAATTTTGTTACATGTTCAGTTTTCCAAAAACGGCAATAAGCTTTCAGTCATGAGAGGTGCATGCCCAGCTCTCCAGGGCACATAGTGAAAAATGCACATAAGTCAGTGGCAGGATGCATTTAAGGGTCATTTGCATGCAACAAGCCCATATTTTGATGTTTCCCCACCATAGTGCTTATCTTGCACTGAAACCCCACACTTGAATGGGGGAATATACGCAAATCAAAAAAGTACACATACAGTACATGAAAGAAGCAACCCCTCTGACAGGCTGCCTCTCCACTGTTCCTGAGCTGGGCCACCCTCTGACAGCCTGCCTCTCCGCTGCCCACGGGTGATACTGATCCCGAGGCGGGCCGCCCTGCCTCTCCTCTGCCCACAGATGATACTAATCCCAAGGTGGGCCACCCTCTGATGGGCCTGCCTCTCCGCTGCCCACGGGTGATACTGATCCCGAGGCGGGCCGCCCTGCCTCTCCTCTGCCCACAGATGATA
>JAODLD010000047.1:3456815-3471808 GCA_026781065.1 Mormyrops boulengeri | reverse complement strand
CCGGGCACACCCCGCCACCACTTCCGGGGCAACGGCCCCCCCCCTTCGGTTCCCCCCCGGGGGGGCGGGGGGGGGGGGCCCCGGGCCCCCCCGGGGCCCGCCGGGGGGGGGGGGGGGCTCCAGAAGACATGGTGAGCAAGATACTACTTGTGTTTCTCATTAGAAAATCCGTCAATGGTTTCTGACTGAGAAGCTCACTCAGAATTGGGGTCAGTACCAGCATAAGCATAAATGATCATGGGGGGTGGACACTCGCCTCTGTCCAGTTCTGTAGCCGTTTGTTGAGCTCGAATATCCTGTAGTCGGTCTGGTTCCCGTACGGCGTGTGTCTCCTGCCAAGAGCAGAGGGGGGCTTAGGAGTCTTAGTCTAGCAAGGTTAGCTTCAGCAGGTAACACGGCCTGGCCGACTGGCTAACCAAGGCAACGGGTAACACTGCATAAACAACTGGCTAACCAAAGCAAGCCAACCAGTCAGCTGAAGTGAGTGATAGAGGTGGTGGCTATAGCAGGTTGGAAACAAGGAGCCTGAGGAGATTCATGATAGCTACTGACTTTCAGAATGAGATAAAAAATTTAACTGAAACAATTTTAAGTCTTATCACACCATTACATTTTCCCTGCTGTTTTAGGAACAGAACTTTGTAGCTCTAAGAGAGACCAGGCATAGCCCCTGGGAGACAGGCAGCGCAAACTTATTCGGTCTTGCAGTTTCCCTGTCTTACATTTTATGAGGCACTGAAAATGTCACCTTACAGTAATATTCTAATAAAATTGGAAAAAAAAAAAAAGTCGCAGGCCACGGTCTTACCCTATTCCAGGCTCCAGGTACGTAGGAGGGTACATTGGTGTTGGTCTGCAAGAAGAAAAACTGAGAGTTAGCACCACTGCAGGGGCTAAGTGCCGGGGGCTTCCCCTGGGTGAATCTTACAAACGTGGGTCACGCCTACAACGTCCTAATGAGCTTCGGCGCAGTGGCTTTGGCCTGTCATCTCGCGTGTCCCCAGGCCAGCGTCTCAGTGCCTTATCGCTCGGGTACAGCGAGGAAGGCTACTTCAGAGCACTTCCAGGTCGCGCCAACGGCTCAATCAATCATCCTTAAGAGCCCAGGATACACCACCCCCCTCCTGTTTTATCTCGACAGCAAAGCAACGGCTTAACCGATGGTGCTGACTCAGCTAGGCCCCGGCTGAATTATGGCGGATGGGGTGGGGGCCAGCCCGCAGGTTCTCTCCTTGTGTGCGAGCTGAATCGAGTGATTCTGCGGGGGGGGAGGGGGGGGGGGCGGCACCGAGCGAGGCACACACTGGATTTATATCCTGTGGGTCACTATGTTCCACTTACAGCCACCCTACAAAGGCCAGCTGTGTTTTCATACGCGCCATGTGCAGGTGAAGCTACTTCTCCACTCATGCCTGCCACTGTTCTACTCTTCCCGTCTTCCTGGACTTCCTGCTGCTGGTGGCTTATGCCCACCAAAAAAAAAAAAAAAAAAAAATACTGATAGAAGATCCATCCTCCATCCCCTGGCAGACCGAACATCTTGTATGAGGGCCCACTTGCCAAGACCCCGGTATTTGTACACTCACACAGGCACACAAAATTTTTGAATCACGACATGAATTTTTAAAAAAGACAGGGGATCTTTACGTCTGAAGTAAAATGGATGGATACTGGGGGTCAAAGCACCTTTTTCAGCGGCAAAGGTCACGATCTGCATGTTATTTTAATCTGAAGGACACTACATGCCTAACAATGCCAGTTAAAAACATGCAGCAGCATTTACATACTGTATATATAACACTACAGGTCGCACTGCATTTATATCAGGACTATTCTCTGTTCTGCTTTATAAATCAAGACTATGATATTTTGGACCTCCTCTACCGGCCCCTAGAGGATGGGCTCCCCCTTTGGGTTTGGTTTCTCCCAAGGTTTCTTTCTACTAGGGAGTTTTTCCTTGCCAGGGAAATTGCCAGGCTCTTGGAGACGATATAATGTTGAGAAAATGCACTATACAAATCAACTGAAATTGAAATATAATGTAAGCTCTTTAACACAACCTCAGTTTGAATGTGAAAGACACAAGGGGACAAATGTGTGTAGCTGAGACACAGGCCTACATAAAGGACCCTGCCTCCCATGTGTCACTGTAAACAGAGCCTCGCCCAGTGCCTGCTCTCCCTGCTTCTCCACTAAAGGCTCTGAACGATGGCTCAGGTTTAAAATCTCCATGAAGCATCCTAGTGAAGCCAGTTAACCACCCCCCAGCCCATGCCAGCAGTAAGCAGACAGCCACTTACCCCACGTCTCTGTCCAGCATGGTGCCTGGGTGGAAGGGGGGGAAGGCGCTACCGTTCGGGGGCTCCTTTGGGGAGTACAGCTTGAAAGACTTAGAGGAACAGCCTGCGGGGACAGAGGGGGGGGGGGGGAGTGACGTCAGGCAGGAGCACACAGACGACGGCCTTTAACAGCGACGCTCATTCAGAGAGCAAACCGGAATGAGTCGGACTCACCAGGGCCGTGTCACCGCCAGGGCACACTTCTGCTTTAAGCAGTGCGTTACTGACTATAACCATTAACCAGTGCCCAACCTAAGCAATGGGCCAACGCTGGTGTATATAACAGGAGCAGCGTATGCGGCCTTCGTTTACATCACTCTGCAAAAAATCTTTTGGTAACTGTCTATGTAAATCCACTTTATAGCTGCTGTTCAAGGCAAAGCCAGGCAGGCATTCAAAAGGCAGACAAAACGAAGGGTATTCCTTGTGTCTGTAGCCGTTTCAGGCCCATGGGACATTTTACGTTTTCATTATGTCTAATGCCCCCCCCAAGATCATAAGCACAGAGGCGACCATAAAAACAAGCCAGCAAGTCGCTCGTCTCTCAGACACACAAACATGGGCCCAACCCCCACCGCATCACCAGGCAGCGTGTCACATTTAGCTGTCAACCATTTCGACTGGCTGGGGGTAGGTGGCGGGGGTCATCAGCACCTAGCACAAGGGGACAGAGGTCTCCCCCAGTCTTGTTCCGGCCCACTGCACCTCACAGGGGTCCGAGCCAATTTAAAAACCCAGTGGCGTCTCCCTCCATATGACTGCCGACGCCACCACTGGGAGTTTGCGGGTGAAGGCGGCACACTAGCCCCCACCCGGCGCCCAATTAAGCAGATCGCTCATGAAAAGGCATCAAGTCAAGCCGGGGTCGCGAACCCCCGACAGCGTGAATGGCTCCATCTAATTACGACGATCAGCGCATTTCAAAGACCGCGATTGATTGATGTCGACACAGGACCAAACAGGCTCTGTGCCGTGTGATTCATAAGGTGACTGACACAAGTAGCATGACAAACACAAATAAATTAGCTACCCGATTGTGGACGGTACGGACCGTTATACCAATTAAGCAAACTGGGTCATGTAAGCCGAAGTCATTATGGACCTTTCCTAACACTCAAGGCTTGACTCAATAACATTACTTAGATTAACGATGCCAGACTGACATAATAAGCATGACTATTATGAAACGGGTGACATCTGTATCGCAGGGTAGCCCATAAAGGGCACAACACATGTTACAAGTTAGTTCACTTATGAACATCGCTCTAGAGGGCCAAGCACTCCAGGCCCTGATACAGAACAACGCTGACTGTGTCAGCGAAGCCCAAAACTATTTGGTCCAACTGCACAATCAATACAGCCATTTGCAATAATAATGGCCCAGAGGCAAGAGAAATCTCTCTGTGCCGACTTTGGACTGATGCTCTGCCTATACTCAACCTCCATGTTTTCAGCAGATGATTATTCTTAATTCTGAAGAATAAATTTCATTCTCCATTGACACATTTTCCATGTGGGAACATATTACAGTTAGATATATCATATTAAAGAAAAATATCAACCTGCTGTGTGAGAAAACATAAGGCATTCATAGTATCAAAGTAGATTATCCCTGATTCAGTAAATGACATTAAGCTGGATGTCAGTGATTCCTCACGTCCAAGACTATGTGTAACACAATTAAGCTAGCAGCTAGCCAGCATACAGTGAATTTCTACCGCTTCACTACAGTCACCTGTGAGTGTAAGTACCAATAACAAAAAAACAGAAAAACAAAAACTTCATTATATTATCTGTCATTCCTCATACCTAGATGGAATCTAAACGAATATTTACACCATTTCCAGACGTAATATGAAACGGAGATTTCCACTCCGACTGTATGAACCAGGGCTGCAAGTTGTAAGTTTAATCACAAATCCCAGCAAGAACTTAGCCACCTATTCACTCTGATTTGTCAGCATTGCCATTTCTATCAGTAATTATGCACCCTGCCTACTCATGTAGCTCCAAACATCACAGGAGCTTAAATCCATCCTTTTTTCTATCCAACAGGAAAATCATGCAGCTGTAAAGTTTCTGGATAAGGAGATGTGCAAAGCAAATTAGTAGAATTCATAACTTTAATACATTTTTTTTTAAATACAAGCACTTCAAGTATAACGTATTAGAAGATATTAAAATCACATTTTTTAACTACTCTCCAAACCTAGTTCTATTAAAAGCAGTGTAGAGTTTGGGCTCTGCAGATACAGCCCCACCTACAGTGAAACCCTGCAGGAAACCTGGACGGTGCTTTGGTGAAGCTCCCACTTGGGAAAAGCAAGACAGCCAGCCCCATCCCCACGGCAACGCAGCCATGCCCTCCACCCGACTCATTGCGTATTTGTTTTCCCTTTAGCTGGAGGCCTCAAGGAAAAACACCAAGCAGAGGCTGTCACAACAAAGACAGAAAACCAACAGTCATCTTCAGCGAAAACCAGAGAGAGAATGTGAGCTGCCCACAAGAGCCCATCTAATGGCTTGGGGTTTGATGCTGGACATTAGCCTGAGTCAGAGAGAAGAGCTACAATTATACTAACCACTTTATGCATGCATACATACGATCCCCTTACCAGACACTCATCCACGACGACTCACAATATCACCGCAGCAAAGACAATGAAGTGCGAAACATCAACACGAGAGGCATGCAGACAGTGCGTGTTTTTCAAACCGGGCCGCTAGCGTACACGTGAACATCCCTGCACACGGAATCGATCGCCCATTTCAAATTGCCCACTAACTGCCCATCGATCGCGAGTCTCCAACCGCCGCAACTCGGAACGATCCTCACAACATCGTCGTTAGTTTGTCACGGAAAAAAAAGGAGGGGAGTGAACGCAGCAGGAATATCTCGCCGGACTGGAGCTACTGGTACCCAAAGCTTTCACAGCTCAGCTTTGCGATTCATATGCAATTCTTAAATGGCCAATATGGTTTTTACAACAGAATTTCAGTTAAGGCATAACCTGGGGTTTGGCCACCAACTTGGACCTGCAGCCTCCCAGCTACATGTCAATGACACAGACAAGGAATGTGGCTTAACCAGAACTACTCAGTCACCAGTTCAGCTGGTCAAGTACATGATGAAATCAAACAACAGGAATTATGAGAGAGAGAACCAAACCCAGCACAAGACTCAAGGCTATGAACTTAAAGCCTACGATGGTGTCACAAACACTAAAGAATTTAGATTTCTGCAAAGCTGACTCACTTCAAGTTTCTGTGACTATGGCACAGAAATGCTAAAGTTTCATTATGATTTGAGGTGGGAGAAAGCATCAAAACATTACAGACTTATCAAGTAGTGCTTCTTGGAAAACGCCAGTTGGCTTTGTTTTTCTCAGCTCTACATGTGCTACTGTTAGAAGTTCGGGTGTTGCTTGTACGATCACCTTCAGTGTATTGAGCATAATGATCTTCAGCACCTCATGCAAAATGAAAGCTGCATTCATTTTGATCCTACAATGGTGTGCTATAATTAGTGAAAATACAATTCCACAATCCTGCAACATGGCCATAAGGGCACTGTTATCGACAAGTGCTGTTCTTGCTGGTTTCTCTGCAGGACTTATCAAAGGGTTCATTACAACCCTTCTCCATTTTCACGAGAGCTAAACATCCAACTCACACACTGACAGGAGCTTCCTGAGTCAAATGCATTAATAAAGGAGCTGGTGCGCTTGAGCTCTGAATACACTAAACAGGAACAGCCACCCAACACGAGGTAGACGCAGACCATTAGTTCACTTAGGTCACCGGAGAGGTAAACACTTCGCTCCAGCCATTTGAGAAACAACTCTGTAATAAGCTGTCATTTCAGCAGTTTCAGCATCCTTAGCTGGAAAGCAGATCATTTGATATTTTCCCCAGAAATCACCCATTTAGGGCAGCACACAAAGAATACATTGACAGATTAAAGTCCGATGGGGCGCACCGATGTAGCCTCGAATGCGTTCCTTGCATATTTTCCATTAAAACACCCACCTGCACAATAGCAAAATGGTTGCCTGTGACAGGTCTGCTGAGTAGGTAAATGTAGTACCGGACGAATCTTGGAGCACCTGTTGGCTCATTAACAAAGAGTGGAGTTTACAAACAGACACACAGGAAATGAGGTTTGCCAATTGGGAGACGGAGCTCATTAAACATTCATAATGAAGACTTCTTCCATTAAAAATTCACTGTTCGGAAAAGGCTGATGCAAGAAATTTGGTCTGTAGCTAAACACAGCCTCATCGCCAGCAGTCCGTTCCCAAACGAACGGTAATTTTACTGTCCAGAGCATTTCTATCCTGAGCATTAAGCATATACTCTGTTAACAACAGTACCAACCACTGCCAAGATTAAATTTAATCAGGCGACAAACTCTGCTTCCTTCTGTAATTTCTGGCTTGCTAGTTCACTGACTGCACTGATGGGGCAGTTTCCTGTTTCTCGGGGTTCAGTGTTTGTCAGGCTGCTTGCTCCACTGCTCATATCGTGTGGCAAACAGCACAAGCCTGTGACATTTATGAGTGTGGAAGAATTATTCAAGGGAGTCACCTGCAGGGGGGTGGGGGGGGGGGTATCAGTCATTCTCAGAGGGGCCACTGTAGATAGTTTGTGTCTTTTTAAGTCAACCACTTCACAGATACTTGACACAGACATCGTCAGTAGCTTGTGTCAGTAGTGCACAGCTATACTGTGCACAGGGTGTGGACATCTCAGACACAGCCGCAAACCTACACACAACTCATCAAAAGGCAACACTGTAACATCACCCAGAGGACATGATCAGATGAGAGAGAAACATACCCTGCTTACAGCACACAGCTGCTCCCCCCCCAACAAATGTACCCTTACAGCTATTAAATTACTGGCTACAGTTTAAGGCAAATAAATACACCATACGCAATATACTCTACTAAATCTCTGGTATTTCAAAATGCTTTTAAAGCTGTCTCAAACACATCACTTTAAGTGGCATTTTAAAAATACAGGGCAAACAGTCGGTAACCTGTTGTATCCAAATTATTATTGTTGTTATTGTTTTCTTTTTGGGGGGGGTGTTCATTGATGCACTTTAGTCTCTAACCAGGGTGACATGCGCACACTCAAAAACTGACTGGACACTTCCTTCAACTGCACATTTACTTTACGTTTCAGTTTTTTTTCTTTTCAATTAACCATTGCATTTCTTAATTAACCATCGCAAAAGCAACGAAGGGCTTCGTTATTAGGGACAACAGAAACTAACGCAGAAATCAGCGACCCACAATGAAGACCCAAGATGCCATTTATAAAACGGCCGTGACATTTGACATTTAATGCATATGGAAAAATATATGCGGTTTTATATAAAAGAAACGAAGACACTATTGTTTGAGGCGACGTGAACCTGAACGCATACATTTACTATACATACACATCTGTGTGTGTGTGTATTATATACATATAAACTGATTTTTACTCTATCATACTAATTCCATTTTTAAACATCTTATTACCAAGACGATACCCTCTTCAGCACGATGCGGCCGAGGTACATAAACTAGACACTAACTTGTTAATACCGTAACTTCCTCGCAGCGCGGGGGTAATCCTAGCAGCCGAGCTTTACGGGGGTGTCCCCGGCGTTTCCTCACTACATCCCCGCCGATAATTAGGATGGAGTTATATCCAGCAGCCTAGCCCCAGGTCCGAAGGAGAGACCTCGGCGTTTATCTCCACACACATTTATAAGCAAGAACTGGATACATATTAGCAAAGAGGAATGTAATTTGGAGTCTTGCTTAATAAACGAGCGACATCCGGGACGGCACTAGTAGCTGTGCGACGCTCCTGACTTTAAACACCGCAGCATTCAGCGACCGAGCCCCGGCGGACAGACCTCCGCTTCGGGAGCCAGCCTCCGCCAGTCGGCCGGCTGACCAGGCCCCAGCACGGACCCCAGTCGCGGTTCGGCCAGCCGGCTGGGACCGCTCGGCACAAGAGAAGCGCGGGCGGTAAGCACAGCCCGAACCGGCGGACTTGCCCCTGCAGGCGTAACTGTACCTGGGGAAGAAGTGCTGACGGAACCGGCGCTTACGGATCCCGCAAATCGCTGCTGCCCGGCGTGTGCGCTCAGTACGGCGGCGGGAGTGCCTTAAATCCCCTTCTTTAAATTAAAAAAATAATAATTTTAAAAGATTAAGGTAGCATTGGCGCTTAAAAAGAAAGCGGGCGTTTAGCGCTCCGTGATATTTTTCTTTCATACGCGGCCTTGTCCGGTGCCGAAAGCCTGTAGTAGATGAGGGTACGCTCCCCGAAGAGCCCTTTGTTCGTGGACAGACATGAACAATAGCTGTGGGCCCTCCTCTTTCTCCGTCGATGCGTCCCCCCCACCGGTCCCCCTCCGCTCTGGAAAACGGCGCTAAGCCTCTCGGACTCCTCTCAGAGAGTGAGGCCCGGGAGCCCGGCAGCGCCGCCAGCCGCCCTTCTCTCACCCTCCCCCCGCTGCAGCGGCCGCTTTCCAACGCGAGCGACTGCGGCGCGGCGTCGCGAACCCCCCCGCGGCCCCACCATTGGCTGAGCGTGCACGCTGCCTCGCGCCGCAGGAGCCGGAGTAGCCGCTCCTCACGGTATGTCCGCCGCGCGTTCAGACCAAGTGGTGACATTAAAGCCGCGAGCTTTAATAAATACGATGCAACGTTCATCACTGGGTTTATTGCAAATAAAATCTGAAAAACAAACCAAATGGACTTTCAGTATGGCCCTTGTAGTCACAGTATCAAGCCAACTTTCCCAAAGGATAAAAAGAGAATGGTGAGATTTTAGCCCCTGTTTCTGCTTTTACAATTATACATTCTTCACGGGATTATTAAAAAGTTGGGTTTAGATAAAACTGCATCGAATGTGTTCAGTTATTTCGGGTCGAGCTGTTAACGGCGAGTCTACAGCTCATGTGTTCTAAACAAACGACCCCGATGTTTGTCGGAATCCTCCATTACTATACCAACCACACACATGAGTTTTGCCCACAATTTAGCTAACTAATTTGTAATTTGTTTATTATGAATGACTAAGCGGCCAAAATGTGTAAATTCAACTAGACAATAAAATGTGTAACGTTTTAAAAAGGTCCCCCCTCATTTCAAAATATTCATTAAAAAATTTGATGTAGTCTACAACAGGTATTACGGTAAGAGTGGCACTCTGTCTCCTCCCCCGGGTCCCACGCCCGTTTCCCAGGAGAGTGCCGCTGTTCCTTCAAACTGGCGAACCCCTTCGCTGCGGGCGCAGTTAAAGCTCCCTGCTGTCATTCAGCTGCCAGCCGCTGAACTTGTGCAGTGAATCTGGATGGCGCAACATCTGAATTCTGACAGTTTTAATCGGTTTGTGGATAGCATTGTGTGGCGAAAAACCTGTAATTCAAAAAAAAAAACAATGGTAAAATAAAAATCTGATGTCTGATAGTCTTTTGGGAATAACAGCTTAATTTTGAGATGTAGGCAGCAATTGTTGCAGAATAATACTGTACAAAAGTTTAGCTGTATCCTGCGTCCACTGTCACATGTATCCATGGCAACAGTCAGTTGTGCAACCTGAGCAGTGATTAATGTCACCCATTTAACTGTGCATGGAGGATAATCCCCCTGAATGCCTGGGTCCACATCAACGGAAGTCAAGGGTTTGAGCTGTCCAAGTGATATCTGTGGAACTGGTTTCATTCTTACAGGCATTCAGCGTTCACAAGTGCTCACATTCATTCATGTTAATCACAATCCCTCAGCTGAATGAAGTAGCACAGAAATCAACCATACCAGTTTGCCAATATATGCAGTAATGATAATATCAGTATTGAAAACTGCCACGTTGAATTTACTGCGTTGGATTTTTACCTTTATTGAGCCATGATAAATATTTAAAAATTGGTTTAACAATTTTGGGTGAGCATGTTCAATATATTATGAGTACCAGTTTAATTCTCATCTTTATCTGACCTCGCCACATTGAACTCTTTGAGATGTTCGGCGGTGTGTTTATTTTGACAAGAACTCTCAAGATAAGAGAATTTCTAAAACCATAATAGTAAATTCCTATATTTAATTATCAAGTATTACTTAAGCACTAGCTTAATAGTTTATAGCCTTTGAACAGGTATGTGACTTATGGCGGCTTATTATAACCTGTAATAATAATAATATTATTATTATTAATAGTAGTAGTAGTAAGTCGATTACTAATTAGTAAAGTTCTTTGCGGTATACAAATGAAGTTTAGGTGATGTTTGTCATCTCTGATGCTGATGGGTCACAATCTTTGAAGGTTTCTAGTCTACACAAACAGTAAAACTCTTGGTTGAACAAGTTACTGCACTAATTCAACCAGTTTAGCTCTCAGTACTATTTTTATGGGACCAAACTACTGGAAAATTCACTTATAATTCAGTCTAACAGGTTCAGGACTTGTTGAGTACTAAAATATTTTGACAAATGTGCCTTTAAGTCTCATTTTGGAGTCTGTGCTATGTAATTGGAGGATGGTTAGTGAGAGCCTTTCTGATTGGTTGGTTGAGCAAATCACTTGGGGGCTGTCAGACTAAGCATTGTGTTTTTAAAGCCAAATAGATTTGATGCCTTGAAGAGCTCCGAGACCTATATGAAGATTGTACCTCTATAAAAAATATTCCGTAGAAATATTGCGAAGCCGTCCTGTACTTGCGGCTCTTTTTGTCTGCCTTTGTGTCATATAAAATGAATGGCTTCGGATGAAAAACAAAAGGCTGAAATGACAGGCAGCAGAAGTCAAACTCACAGCCATTTGCCATCAGAATTGCCAGAACCCCAGCAGAAAAGACTATTTCTGAAGTTTTAGATCTGCCTACCTTCAGATGAGGAGGTTTTCCATAAAATGCGCATGGCATCTCCCTGCCTTTATTCCTGCTTTTTGGCAGGCGGACTGCTCTTTGATCACAACTGCATGAGTCGCCGCCATGTCACAGCAGTGGTCATAGAAAGAAGCTGGTGGGATGTTCTGATGAGAGAAATGAAGCTTCAAAACCCACAGCGGGTGGAATTTGTCATGTGCCGCCAATTGCTGTCGGGATTATCCATAAGACAGCCAATGAAGTAACCTCGTTAGTGACTGACGGCGCGTGGTAATCCCGCTCACTATGGCATTCGAGGACCTGCCTCTCTCATCCGCACCTGCAGGTGCTCTGTGGCCGTCCTCATGTTAGCTTTGCACCGGCCACAAACAGGAAACGCCTGGAGAGCTCATAACGCAACAATAAGCACTCAAATCAAGTTAGGTATGAAAACTTCTCGTGTAAATATTTGTGTTTTTGACTCTAATTTTTATAAAGCTAAGGGTCACTGAAGTAATCTAGGTGAAATACTCTTGTGGATCCAACAGCAGGGTTCTCCTCACTTAGGACTTGAACCCATACCTTTTAGGTTAGACATCTATCCTCTTAACTATCACGCTGCTTGCTGCTCATGCTGTCCCTGTTTGATCTCTTGCATGCTTTTCTCTCCTTCATTTGGCCCGTTCGTTCTATTTAAAAAAATCTAAAGTGGAGGGGAGGGGCGCATGCAGCGATGAAAGTTTCTTGTTTTGCAGATGAAGGGACATAGAGGACGAAAGTCCACCCCCTCCCCCCCAGGGCACGGAGCTTGGCTGCCTTGCTTTCTTGCCTCCGCCAACAACAGATGCGCTGGAAGATTTCTCCACCTGTAAAGGGCGCGCCCTCATCGCCCTACATCCTCATCAGATTAACGGCCTCCTTGCAGTATTTGTTCCAAAGGCATTTTCACACATGGTGCCGACGTACCAGATGTTTGTGCGGCTGGCTGCAGAAGCTCCACCAACAGCGACGACAAAAAGGCGGCTAGAGGAAGCGGGTTCCCGACCCTTTGCATGTGGAGCGGGCGCCTCGTACGTGGAAAGTGGAAAGTGGAAAGTTTATGTCACTTTTCTCACGTCGGATTGGGGTTCAGCCTTCAACAGTGATGGCGTCACTCCCCATTGAAGCCGTAGGCTCAGTCTGTCACGTGGCCGCGTAACCTCTGATGCCGAAACCAGCAGTCACCCATCGGTCGAGCTGCGTCCGTGCGCCTCTGGCAAAACCCTCCTGCCCCCGGAGAACACCCAGGTCGCTTCACATCCCAGCTCACTTTGAAGATCCATCACTTTCAAGGAGCCTCAGGAGACACAAAAGACTAATTGCGTGGCTCATTAGGGAGACATCGGGATGGATTTCGCTTGGAGGGCGAGATGTCAGAGCCGATCGTGTCGCCGCGTGAGCCATCCGCGCCCACTTACATTTTCAGATGTCACGTACGCCTCCGCGTCGTCACAACAGAGAAAATGGTTCCCACGTGGTAAAGCTATCTAAAAAAAAAAAGCTGGACTGCTATTTTGCTGCTAATTAGCTTTCACCATCCGGCTTTCCTTCACACTGTAAGAAGTGAACCTCCTTTGCTTACAGTTAAATGTCAGGATTATGAAACACTGGAGAACAGGGTGGGGGGATGGGGAATTGGGGGAGGGCTTGTGACTGTTTCCACAGAGGTAGCCCTTGAGCGCAACATCAAGGGTGGTCAAGCTGTATAACCTCAACACAACAGTACACTGCAGTGATGATAAACTACATATGCAATCTGAACACCATCAGTACACAACACCAAGGGTTGGTTATATAGCCAACCTCGACACAACCGTAAACAACACAGAATGTTGGGTACATACCCAACCTCAACACAATAGTACTGAATGTTGAAGGGTAGCCACACACACAACCCCAGAACCACAGAACATGGTGTTAAGGGTGAATTATATGTACAAGAAACAGCAACATAAAAATACACACCTGTATGACCCTGTAAAACTTAGTATGATTATAGACTTTATACAACCTTAAACGCATGAATATAATGTGTTTGCGAAGCCTGTTCTGTTATTATGGGATTTGGAAAATTCCAGGGTACAGTGATATAAAATAACCATACATGGCCCACCACCTCGCGAAAAAGGCCAAAATCTATATTTGCACTTTATAAACCAGACAACTGCAACATATATCCAGAGACAGCAAAATAAACTGAGTTTATACCTAACTCTGGGATTGGCAACAAACTATTTATTGTCATGCAAAAAACAAAGAAAGCAAAGAAATGCATTTAAATGGACGCATGGATCGCATTTTTAAGCAGGTCATTCTGGCTTGGATGTTTCATCATCCCTGCAGCCTGATGCTCACATCCTGCCTGACGTCCCGCCCGCTGCAGGGCAATGCTGGTGACCTTTCAGAGCATGCTTCATAGTTTCCTGTGACAAAAAGCAGTCCGGCGGAAATGCAGCACACGCCACGCTAACAGGCACAGAAATTTAGTGAAATACGCGCAGACAGTTGCCGTTACACAACCTGGCTTATCTAGGTCTTAACAAGGCGTGTGTTTGCTGTATATCGGGGGCCACCACACAACCAGCCAGTCCACAACCTCACAAGTAAAAAAAGACGAACATCTCTCGGTCGCATTTCTGTTGCCCTGGCGTGTAACATGCCGGCTGACATGGCGGTGGGTGGCCTTTGGCTTTCTCTGCCCTGCCAGGACAGATGGATCATGCACAGCTGGAGCATTCTGCATTTCAGGCAGGAGGTTTTAGAGACTTCGCCACCTCGCTACAATGCCCATCTGCTAAGGCCCATCGGTAACATCGGGGCTTCACTGGAGCGGGAACGGCGATTTCAACGACACCGGAGAGACGGGAAGAGAGAGAAGGTTCCCTACCTGTGGTGACAAACTGGTCGGCCATTGTAGCTTGACCAGGAGAAGCTGCAGCCTTGTACCCTGACCACGACTCACTGGTTCTGCACTCACTCTAGATCAGTCAGGTGTTTATGGTGAGTGCAGGGGGCTCCGCCCCCCTGTCATTCTCACAACCGCAACAGGAAACCACAAGGCGATCTGTCAGGGGCCTGATAAGCACACCACCACACCCAACTGACCCCCCCTTAAAAGACAGAAAAAAAGCATGAGTAAGGGTGGGACATCCAATGCATGACATCCCCAGAGAGAAGGACCCTGGGGGCGGGAGTGTGAGAGAAGTCCGGGGGTGTGACTCTGCAGATTCTGGCAGATGTGGCAATGAAGAATCGGTGTGGATCAAGTAAATGGGCTTGGACTCATAGGACTTTGACAGAAGGAACCATCAAAGAAGACGTCACCGATCTCATAGTCTCAAGTAGAGCATTTACGTCGCATGTGTGCATGCCCCGTTAGTCGTCCTAAGCGTAGCACCTTCCCCTCGTGTCACATGAGTCTCCTAGGCGAACCGCCCGATTGGCAGCTCGTCGTTAGTGTGGCGCCGCTGTCCATGGGCTGAGGCGGAGAGCATCATGGCGTTATCACAAGAACCCGTGCTCCAGGCTCAATTATCCATTCGCATTCCTGCAAACCCATATCTAGGACAGCTTATGATCTCGTGTCTCATCCCGTGACCCATTTACACTGCAAGGCTTTTTTGTTTATTTTTTCCTCAGTCGGCGAGACCCAGTGAGATAAAACCATGATCCCAGCACACTCATGGCCGGTTTGCTGTTGGCATGGAAACAAGAGAGGTGTAGGGGAATGATGGGGGAGGGTG
>JAODLD010000047.1:3428140-3443763 GCA_026781065.1 Mormyrops boulengeri | reverse complement strand
AAGAGACAAGGCAGTGTAAGACAAAAGACGGGAATATGGGAAGTGATCATGTACAAGAAATAGGCGGCGCATCGGGGAGGAACGTGCACACAGCCACAAAGGTACATGGCACTGATAAAGTTCACAGCAGAATGAACACACTGGGCGGCTGCGCGGCCCAAAATACTTGCCCCTGTTTCTGCAAGGTGGTGCAGAGGCGGTGCGGAGCACAGACCTGCCCGTATCTTAACATCTCATATCATATCTATCTCAGCATTAACCGGGAGCACTGCCATCTTGCCGGCCAGACACTGATTGTTGAGGTAAAAGTGGTGCCTTCAGACAACACGAGACAGCCCTTGAATTTGAGCATCTGGGGATTTTTTTCTGTCTCTATCTTACATGGAGGCCCTGGAAATAGTAAAAGAGGGTGAGGAAGAGGAAGGGCAGGCAGGACGTTGGGACAGAACTTCCTGGTGGTGCTTCCTGTGTGGCCGTAGTCGCTGTGTGAGTCCCGGGAGGGGACACGGCGCTGGCAGCGGGTGACACACATTCTGCAAGGTCGCTCAGCCCTTCTGACTCGTATTTGTCTCCAAAGGCACTCTGTCCCCCTTTTTCAGTGAGTTTTATCTTCTCCGGACCTGTAGCTCGGCTCCCGGAGGCGGAATCACATGGTCGGCTAAAGTCTCTGATGTAACAACGGCTGTGGTGTCGGCACGGCGACGGGATCGCGTCGCTCCTGGGTTTACGCTCACGCGGGGTCCCACAGGGCCTACGAACGGAAACCAGCCCAGCTCTGACCAAATTTTGGGGTTCCAGCAACGCTGGGGAGGAGGTCTGTAGGGGACATGCTGCATACCTGCCAGCCAAATTCCCAAAGTCACCCACAGGAGCAGCCTGGGATAACGCAGGCAGCGAGTCAACAAAGAGATGACAGAATAACACCTACAGGGGAGATCTGAGAGGCGCACTGTGTGCTCTTATTGAAATGACAAAGGCCTGTCTAAGGAGTATGAAACTGACTTAGGGGTTGGGGGGAAGGGGTTGATGTAAGAGCCTGAGGTACAGATACTCACACTCACCCTAGGGGGCGACGTGTAGCTCGGCGATGTACGCTGAACTGCCTGTGATCAGTAGGGTGCTGGTTCTAATCCCATTCTTGGCAGAGCAGTCACATATCTGTTATGCCCTTAAGCGAGGCCTTTAACCTCCCAAAAAGCGCCCCCCCGGGGTTGCTAGACGGAAGCTTTGCTTTTACCTCCATATGTGAGATGTGAGGATGTCTTAGAAAAAAGAGAGAGAGCAAGATGGGAAATGTGAAAAAACACACATTCTAAGATACTTGTTCTTGTGCAAATGGCAAATAAAGTTTCATTTCATTTGCCACATGCTTTCATGGGGGACCAGCCTCTGTGACTGGCGGGGCTGGCCAAGTTTGGATTCTTACTACAAAATCGGCAGTCTACGATTTAACTGGACATCTTACAGTTTTCTTTTACTTGTTTTTTTTACTGAGAATTTCCTGAAACACCCCAGGGAAGCAGCATCGCCCAGCACGCGGCTGTGATTACCCCGCCCCCCGGCCTGTACACCTTAGTTATTCTCTTAACCAGCATGCTTAAGGCTGCCCCACTTCACAGAGGCGAGCAGAGGGTAACCGTAGAAACCGTGCCAGTGAGCCACAGTTAAGCACGCAAAAGTGGAGGCTGCCCAGTGACGGTGGGGGCGGGGGCCTTTGCTCTATGCCTTGCTGGGTACCCCAGTCGTTGTTTGACCCCCGCCATGGAGCTGTTATTTTTAAAAGGTCACCTGTCTGTGCCGCAAAGGTCATTCATTTACCAGCAGAACGTCTCTGCCAGCGATCGAAGGCGTCAGGCGGCGACAGGAAGATGACAGACCTGTTATTCCTCTCCCCCTTTTTCCAGCCTAATTGAAACATACCCTGTGAAGATATTTGAATAGGGTCTTTTCACGACAAAAAAAGGAAATCTCACTCTTAATCTCACGCAGTCAGGTTTACATTCACTCGATTTGACCGCGTGTGGTGAAGACTATTTTTACCTCCTTTCTGATGTAAATATCTTGCCCAAGGATGCGACTGCTCTTGCCCACCCGGGATACACGGCCCAGAGCCTCACCCGCTATACTCCATATTACCCTGACTTTGCAGGGGATGATTTCAGAGTGTATTGCTTCACTGTGAGGCTTTTCATTTAGTTGGATATCAGCTGAATCCATTTAGCGCACAATCTGGTCCTCAGGGGCCTACAGACAGTCCAGAAATGTGGACTGTCTGGCAGAGAGCTGGGAGGAAGCAAAAACGCAGACTGTCTGGCAGGGAGCTGGGAGGGAGCAAAAACGCGGACCGTCTGTGCATCGCCGAGGACCGAGTTGGGAAACACTAATTTAGTTTGTTGCTGAGTATGTTTCTGTGCGTGCAGCTGCAGCATGTTCTAGTGAGTGCAAGTCTAATCGCTCTCAGTAAAAAAGACCAACATTGGAGATGATAGGTTGTCTGATATGTTACCTGAGCATCGATCATTCTGTGCGCTTCCCAGTGGCCCAGTCACTTTCCTTTGGTGTGAATTATGGTTCGCAACTGCACTGCCATTTGTTGATTGTGACCTAGATCTCCTACCGGTGGAATTAATTGGGTTCATTCCTCCACAGCAAAAGGATAATCAGCAGGGCTCCGGATCTGCCCAGCAAGTGGCTTAAACAGTTGTTGATCCAGATGTGACATACTGGTTGCCAGGGGTGGGTGTTGTGCAGCTTGTCCAATCAGCACTTGGCCCCATCACATGGTGTCAGCTTATTGGTGTTCAGGGAAAGGCTGTAATCACAGCAGTATTAATGGCAGATGGATGCTTCAGCTGCTGTCAGACTATAGGCTGATACAAACACTGGTGTGACATGGACAGCTGAGCTTAGAAGGACAAGGTGCAACTGGAAATAGCTATGTGAGAAAAAAGAAGGAAAATGACAAACTGCTCTGGTGAACGTTGGATGGATTGTTGACAGAAGGACTCTCGGATGTAACACAGTTAGCATCAGCCACCTCACTGGTCAGACTGGGCCCCTGCAAGGGTGGCTGGTGGCCCCCAGCTGGCTTTCGGCATCGCAGAACAGGCAGATGCGGCAGACAGGTGATGATGAGGACACCAAAGTAGATCAGACACCATCGGGCTGACCTGAACTTACTGTAGAATCAAACAAGCTCACCAGACCCAGGGTTTACGGGAATCTAGAATAAGTGATATGCTATTGTCTTTTTCAAAATAACAGGGACTGATTATGGGAAATTAACAATGTAGTGGTACTTTATTTCATCTCCATAGGCTATACATCTGAATGAATGAATGAATGAATGTTAAATTAATATAGCACTTTTGCACCCAGAGCACCTTATAGAACTTTATAGGCCACAGAATCAACAAACCTACCCTTGCACAAATCCAGGCGTCCCTGCATGCTGCAGTCAGCCTCATCACAGACGGACACTGCGGCTGGAACATCAGAGGCTTGTACCAGATGAGCCAGGACAGTATGGAGGCAATATCACAGTGCCGGGTGCAGAGGACACATTTCCTGTGTTCCCGTCTCAATCAAGAACAATGCTGGGATCTGTCATTCACCAGTAACAGCAGAGTGCGCTTCACAAGCCAAGCATATAAGCCTGTTTTTGCATCCTTGTTCCCCTTTTCTAGATCTGGCGTGTGAATTCTTTTTGGCCAGCAGGCGGACAGCTGACAAATGCCACCCTTGTGGGGGGGCTTGCCCCGTCCGAGTCACAGGCAAGACCTTTGACGACATCAGGACGCGGTGATGCCAAGGTGGAATGAGACGTGCTGAACGCTCTGTTCCATGCTGCCTTGCAAATAAGGTCACGGGAGGGAATGCAGGAGGGAACTCGTGGCCACATACAGACGAATCTGCTCATCAAGAATGTCCTTGGATCATTTCATCTGAAGATACACTATATGGACTGAAGTATTAGGACACCTGGCCATTACACCCACAGGAACTTTTACGACGTCCCATTCTAAATCCATAGGCATCAGTATGGAGTCGGTCCCCCCCTTTGCAGCTGTAACAGCTGCCGCTCTTCTGGGAAGGCTTTGCACAAGATTCTGGAGTGTGTCTGTGGGAATTTTGTTCATTCACCCAGAAGAGCTTTTGTGAGGTCAGACACTGATGTTGAACGTGAACGCCTGGCTCGCAATCTCTGTTCTGTTATAGCTGCAAAGGGGCAGGATGGGGGGGGGGACTCCATGTTGATGGGGGGGCACATATGACAGAGGCCTTCTTCAGAGTCTCAGCCCAGCAGGGAGGGAGCAACGCCACTATATTCAAGGCTGTTGTGTGTTGTGCTCTCAGTGATGTAACCTGAGTCATGTGTAAGGAATATTTAAAGACAGGATTTTGTGTTTGAAAAAGCAATTTAATCATGGCCACGTTGGCCGTTTTTTTGTTCTGTGTTCATGGGTTAAATATTTTGGTTAATTGTGTCAAGTTTGTATTCCGTATGTCACTGCTGTTGTTGTCCAGTGGGTCCACCTACTGGCAGGAGGTTGTACATGTACGCACATCTGTCACATTACATATTCGACTTTTCTGTGATGCTCACTATTGGAAAAACATGTTTTTTACTATACCATAGCAACCAAGCAATTTATTTATGCCCTTTTAATGTTTTGGTTGAGGCTAATTCAAAATGTGTTTCAAAATACTTTGTAAGGACAAAGCTGCAAACTCTGATTTGAAAGTCTGACTAAGTAGCGGCCCAAACATGTGAATAATTAATGTGACGCTGAAGCAGAAAAACACAGAGCAAAGATATTCCCCATCATAAAATTCTGGCAGTTTGTGTGTTGTTTTTTATATGCTGTGTAGCAGGTATGCAGATCCTATTTGTGTCATGTGTCTTTGGTGACTGTAGGCTTTTAGTTCTGCTCTGCCCACCTATGACACCCTCCACCCCCCTCCCCTACCCTCCCCTCTGTGACACATTTTTCTTTGGGCCTCATTTACACTCCTTTAACATCAAAGGCTCTGCCTTTTAAGGAAGCCCTTCCCTGCGCTTTGGCAGCATCTGGTGGCTGGAAAAGGTCACTAATTTGTCATTTGTTATTTATCCCGCCCGTGACAGATAAACCTTGTGCTGCAATTTTTCTTCCTTCCTTTCTTCCTTCCTTCCTTTGGATTTCCTAATGAAACTAACTTTGCATGATTAGTGACTCTAACCGATGGTGAGGTAAGCTTAGGGAAGTGTTTATAAACTACAAGCAGAGTGTTTCCCTCCTTGTTGGAGGGCTGCTGTCATGTCTACGTCTCCAGGTCAGGACTGAAGGTTGTGCTTTTTAAGATTGACCATTGCTGGCCTTAATGAATAATGTCACCATCAATGGATTGGGGGGGGGGGGGTGCTAAATAATAATTTTATATTTTGTGTGCAGAACATTTCTGTGGTGGTTTATTACTGCTATAAGACCACAGAGTAAAAATACTTCAGAAGGTGGCAGTAACACACACACACACATATATACACAATACACACACATACACACACACATATATATATATACACACAGACACACACACATATATATACACACACAGGCACACACACATATATATACACACACACACAGACACATACACATATATATATACACACGCCCAGAGACACACACATACACACACAAGTGTAAACACATTGGCTGCCGAAAGCCAGGCTGTCTAGACCTGTGGGTGATGTTAGTCCTTTGCAGTGATTAGTGGCGATATGCTACCGTCGGTCTCCTAAAATGAACACCGTATCCCTGGCTGTCTGTACGTCAGTGAGGCAAGGCAGATTGTTATAAACACTTTTAAAATAACAAATAACATTATCTGTCGGAAAGTGAATGTGAACGTTATTTGTAAAGTTGATTTGGTATTTAATATTTGTATTTTGTTCGTTTTTTAAGATAATCTGACTGTGGAGCAGTAATTATGGAAGGGGAAACGCGAAAGCAAACACTGGTCCAGAGGATGTGTGATAGAAAAAAATACAATAAAAGGTCATTTGGATTTCACAGCTATTTTGACATATGCCATTTACGACAAAATTAGTTTTGGTCATATAATATTCTCAAGGTGGCCGGACACACGACGTATTTAACTTTTCTAGGTTCTTACTACCTGGTGTGAGTGAACATTTTATTTGTGGAGACCGCTGACCACAATCGAGAAAGAGACTTTCATCTCCGCCACAGTAGGTGGCAGCAACAAGACAGACGAGCGTGAAATCTGCCATAGCTCCCCACAAGAAGAAGACGGAGCGCCTGCTGGAGTTCAGCTGCCAGCCTTGGCCCATCATGTAAGTGCTGCGGAACATTCCCTGCAGTTGAATTGCAAAATTTCTCGTTTCAGCCTGTTTTGCAAGGCGTGCAATTCTACATTTGCTCCAAGCAAGGAAACCAGGAGTTTAGAGGCCAAACGGCTGTAGTTGCATGAAGATCCCGGCTAGGATTTTGCATCATTGTTGCAAATCGAGCCGCTGAAGCTACAGCCAGAACGAGAGATGGAGGGAGGGAGCGATAGAGAAGGCAAAGTCTTTTGTGCTTCCCCTCCCCCCAAAGGAGAAATGTCTCCAACCAAGGGAGGTAAGAATATTTAAACGATCCGTGCAAAACTGTAGTATTGCATTGAGGGCTCCAGTCTTTGCAAATAGCAGTGCAGCAAGTCGAACACAGCCAATGCATTTAATTTTAATGCGTTTAAATGGTCAGTTGCATTTCCTGTTTAGGATCAGTACTTTGCAGAGTTCCTGGTAAGACGATGCCAGCACTAGTTACTGTAATACCTGTATTATTCGCTTACCATTCGCTTTGATACCAGGAATCTGTGTTTGTAGTTTGTTGGCAGCACCATGAAAAGTGTGAACATTGAACTGTACGCAACGCCAGTGTCCCGTCTTACAAATGCATAAGTTAAAGTGATCATTTTTGTTTATTAAAAACGATAATCGTTGCATATTTGCCAATGCGCGTGTTTTTCGCTGCGCATGTATTATTTGCAAAATCGCTCAGCAAGAGCATTCATGTGGACGGTTTGACCTCCTTGCTGTGTCAGGTACGACCGGCCAGGATATAAGGCACAAGTGTAAGGCCAAGTCTGCTGCTCGCAATTTTGTTTTCGCCTTCGATGTAACGTAATGGAAAACAGATATTAATTTGAGCTCAGGCGGCTCGTCGGGAGGGGGGGGGGCGAAGTTTTGTTTCTGCACCCAGTAACAAATAGGTAGACATTGCAAAAATAACACGCTAAAAATAGTTTTGTTGTACGCACGTAGCTGCCACAAAACAGTTCAAGCAACGGGGCTACGGAGTACTTAAATGCAAAAATGGATGGTAAAATTATCCAAGCTGTATTGAATTGGGAGGAAAATGCCTTCTTTATCAAAAGCATGACTGCACGTTGAATGTTGCGTGTGGCGTCCAGAAAGCAAATAAATAAAATAGGAGTGTAACGCATTCCTAGAATAACTTCGCACATTTCAGATGTCAGAGGGGGTTTCGGTGCCCCGTTCCGTTTAAGCCCCGTGAGGGTGCATGACTCCTCACACAGTGGGCCTAACTGTGGATTTCATGGATCCGAACATCGAGCAACGCCCTGCGACCAAACGGGGTGTTTTATTCTGTGAATTTGAGACCCTTTTCGTGGTTGTGTTCAGGAAGTGGTGAAACTGTCTGCAGTGAATAAAACTGATTTTTGTAATCGTTGCTCTGGAATAGTGCATGCCTTAGTTTAACCCACGCGATGTGTAGTTTTTATTTTTCTCTTTGGCTGTGGGCTTGAGGCGTAATCTTACCTGTAAGAGATGTCTGCATGGAGGCATTGTATACCTGTACTACGGAGGTTCATAAAATGCCACCTCGGTCCTGACCCTGCTTGACGTCATTTCAAAACTAGCAAGCAAGTGTGGTGTTTATAGGAGTTACGCACGTTTTGTTGGTTATTTTGTAAGGGCCCAGCGCCTGTCCACTGTGGTTTGCATCACAGGAGAACGTGGCATGATTTTGAACTGCTTGGGTAGATTCATTGGCCTGTGCACCCCTTGAATAAGATGAGACTGGACTCGATTGTTAAAATTTAGTTTTGCTTGTCTTGACTAACCTGCTGACAGTACTGAATGCTTCATAGTTTAATTTTATTTAAAGTCAATTAAAGTGGGAACTGGGTGTCATAATACCTGAGAAAGTGAACTTATAAACTCTTAAGTCATTGCAAACAGTGACCCCGTCTACTTCCTCTTGTGATCTTGCTGGTGTCCCTCCTGGGAATCCATGTCCTGTTAGGCCTTCTCATAACTCCTGGCCCATTATTTGACTTGTTGCCATCCAGATAGTTTACCACATTGACTTATGAGAAATTGAGGGTGGAGGGGGGCCCCGAGGGCTGCAGGTAATGTGGCCCGTGTCTTCATAAACGTGGCGACTTTATGCCGCGCGTTCATTTGTGTACGAAGGATGTGGCGTAAAGTCCATGCAAATCAGTTCTGCCTCAGCTTGCAGTTTCCAATCCTTTCACTGGCCTTGGTCCAGACCTGTAGAGGAATTCTGCTGCTCACACAGTAAAAGCTTTCTCTGATTTTCTCTCTTTTTTTGGTTTTATGTGGTTGGTCCCCCTCCCCTGGCCTTTATTAAGCTCTGAAATGCATTAAACTGGGGCAAGATATACATTTAGTCCTTTTAGCAAGAAATGTGTGCCTCCAAGGTGTGTGTTGAGCGTTCCTGCTGTAATGCCGGCTGATTCGTGCCGAGTCTGCATCTCTTCTAGGGCAGTCGGTATGCGAGCACAGCATGCCGCTTGCCGACTGTATTTATTTGCCTTATTTTTATACTGCACCTTGGGGTGCAGAAACCGGCTTTACATAGACTCGCTATTGGTGAACAGATTTTGTGCAAATGAAATCTGAACAGCTGCCAAATAGTATAAAAAATGCATCCCTGCTTCAGTTGGTATACATGTTTTGTGTCATTGTCAATGCAACGCAGGAGCACAGAAGTCTGCTTCACGTGGCAGTTCAACATCATGTGACGGTTCCCCGCGACGTCCTGAGAGCCGACGCCAGGAATGGCCCAGTGTGCCTAATGTCGCAGCACCTGAAGCACTTCTTCCCTCTGCCGAAGAGGCCGGTGAACTTTGCTGGTTCATCGGTGGTAGTAAATAGTCTGCTGCTGTCGGCAGGTTGGCTCAGACGTGGCGGAGTTTTCGCAACGGCACCAGCCGATTCTGATTTGCTGTTGTGTAAATCCCGATGTGTGTCGAAACCGGAGACTTAGTAATCCGTACGTTCCTCCTATTACCTCCAGCCCTGTGTCATTACATGTACTGTAGACTATATATGTCCTCAGCACCCATTTCTTTGATTTAGGATTGAAAACATGCAGCACAACACGATCGTGGAAACGATGATCGTTTCCGAATGCTGCTTGCATAGTAACATTGCTCAGAGACATGTCCGCCCTGTTTATACAGCAGTTTTTTGACCTGGCTGAGGCACGACAGCTGTGAGCCTTGGGTAGCCATAGTGATCAGGGGATTCGGAATTAAGGCCCGTACCAGCGATAGGGCACAAAGTCCAGGTCTGTCATCATAAGCTGCACGCTGCACCTGTGCACGCATGCCCGCAATGTGAAAGCTCACCCCTCGCATGGTCACCATTATGTACCAGCCGGCCGTCAGACAGGCTGCCAGGTCACTGATGGAGCACAAGGAGGGATTGTCTGCTGCTTGCTGTCATATGCTGGAGGGGTTTTTAAATGCAAAAGGAACTGAATGACCTCTTATTGAAATTGAGCCACCAGGAGTGAACAGCGAGGCAATGAGTTTGTGGGTGGGAGGCAGTTTGAAACGGATATTCTGTGCCGAACCCGCCCCCGTTCTCTTCTCCTACTGGTTCCGGAATTCCATTGAAGACCGCTTGAGATTCTGGGCGGAGTCCAGGCAGGAATTGGGCAGAACAGAGATGGACTAAGGAATGGGGGAGGGGGGGGGTTAGGAATCTTAGCGATGCCCGGCTTGCTGCCAAAAGGCAGTTGATGAGTATCTGATACCCCCGCTTCCCGTGAACTATCCTTTCCCTGAATTGAGTCGTTTCTAAATTTGTCCTTGGCGTGTTTTATTGGTGAACTTGTGTGCAATTAGTTCGTTCTCGTTGATGCTTTCCTTCACTTTAATACCGTCAAAAGAACTAAATCACAAGGCTCCTGGGGCTGGGTTATAATCCCAACCGCTGCCCTGGATGTTGATATTCAAAAGCCTTTCATTCTGTAGTCTAGAGAGTCCCATGCCTTGGAATGAGGATGAGGTGGGACCAAAACACGGCGTCCTCCATCAGCGATACGGATAAGCGTAGCGGGGATGTCTGTCGCTGTTTGCTCAAGACTCAGGGTCATCGCAGTGGTGGCGCCTGCAGAAAACTTTGAGTGGGCGTCCATCATGGGCCAGTTACATTTATGAATGTGGTCTTACTGCAGCATGTTTCTTGATACTTAAAATAAAATACGCACAGCAGAATATCCTTGTGGCACCGAGATGCCCACTTTAAAGCTTCTTAGCACTTTATCCTTCTGTTTTCACAAGAATAGCAATTCCTACAGAAATGTCGGTAGGTGAGGTAAATTTCCTTCTTTTCTGTTCATTGCATTACTTTTTTTTTCCTTGCAGTTTTTATTCTTTAAGATTTCTTTTTATGATGTCTGTTGGATCCTACTAAGAGCAGACTGCTTGCACTCATCATTGCACTCCGTCTTTCTTTCGCTGTTGGTTGCTTTGGTTTTAAGGGGATTTCTTTCCAGTGGAATGGGGAAGTGTGCGTGCGCGCTCCAGTGGCTGTCTCCCGGCGTGCGCGCTCCAGTGGCTGTCTCCCGGCGTGCGCGCTCCAGTGGCTGTCTCCCGGCGTGCGTGTTCAGCCTTGTGTGCTCCAAGGCCCACGCCGCCGCCGCCATCGAGACCATGGCGGACTTCGCGCTCATGCGAAGCGTGCCTGGACTTGTCCAATGAGCCGCTGCCTTTGAGGCCGGCAGTTCGCCAGAATTCCATTCGTGTGTGGTGGGATAGGGGGAGCTTTCTCATCGCCCTTCTGTGTTTTGCACCGTCGTGTTTGTAGAGTGGAGTTATTCAGTCCCAGGAATGGAGGCTGTAAAGGAATTTGCTTTGACTTGAAGATCAAAAGTGCAATGGAGCACTGAGTATGATTTTTTTCCCCCCTTTCTTTCGAAGTTCGAAGTGATTCTTAGATACCAGTGTCAAAGGTGTAATGGGCCATGGGTTTGAGTGACCCTAGAGAAGATTAAGAGTTCAGGGCCCAAGAGTACCAGCCATGGGATTCAAACCCACAACCTGATGGGCATGGGTCCAGATTCCTAAGCTGCCGTGCCACACAGTTCCTGATTTTTGGTTTGTGGTTTGTTAAATTGATGCTTCTGGTGTTTGCGACCTTGTGAAAGGTATTTGGTTGTTGTGCTTGTTTGGACGAAGATGTCTTGATTGGTCAGTGAAACGTGAACACACTTTGGGCGGTAGGGCTTACTTGGATCGGATCGGAAAGCAAAGCAGAGTAACGCATGAGCATTTTGATGGTTGGATAGGTTAATGTGTGAAATGTCAGTCTTGAAATGCTCATATGTGAAACTGGTCTGTCCATGAGCCCTTTCTGCTTTGACTCCTCGGTGTCCTCCTCCAGCAGGAAGAGCAAGAGGCAGAAACAAACTCAAGCTGTCGAAGGAAGTTTTCGAGCAGTCTCCTCCAACAGCAGCGTAAGAGATTTCCCAACCCACTTTGGACAGACAGGAGGATAGGCAGTACATGTCAGAGAAGTGGGACTCGGGCATTATGGGTACCAATTCAAGTGCTTTATATGTTATGAAAAGACGATATTGGTGGGGTATTGCAGCTCAGCATATAGTCCATGACTTCCTTTCCCACCAATTTATGCAGCTGTGATTTTTCACTCATATACCCCGTGGGCCCATAGATGGGACCCCTAGGACTCTTACCACAGCTATTCGGTCAAAAATCTCCATTTTTTAAATCGTAATCAAACCAGCATAATTTTATATTTTTTCCTTATGCCAACAGACCCCCAAGAGATTTGGATTCGAAAGCCTGTGTGACCATTGGAGGGAAGGTACAGTCCAATCCTACATGTCTCCTCTTCGTTTTTATTGGTTCATCCGACCAGCAACTATTTTCCCCTCTGCCAATGAGAGTGTGCCATGGCTAGTGTCTGTTTGCAAACACCTGCCATTCTTTTTTTCCACCGGCACCTTTGAGACGTGTATTCAGCATCTGCTGAAAAGACTTTGTGTAATTCTAAGTCATTGCTTGCTAGTTTTGCAGCGTTCTTGCTGTGCTAGCGTTTCTACATGTGAAGCCCATGCTTTTACAATGACGTGGGGCAATCAGTCACGCGTCAGCCCAAAGCAACACCCACTGCACGTTACAAGTGAATCGCTGAAGCAGACCAACTGAAGGCTCTTGGGAATGTTCTTCTTAGGCTTCCGAGCAGCAGACAAAATGTTTATTTTAAACTTCTGAAATTAGTGGAATTTTCCATTGGCGGTGGTGACAGTTTTCGTCTCTTATAAGTGAGTAACCACTGTTTTGTAAATGTAAGATTAGAAGTGTTTCAATTCCCTTTTCTTATTAGTTGCATTGCATTTTTTTTTTAAAGAACTTCGAGAAGGTTAAAATCACCAGTCTTGGGGATAATTTGTCACAAACGGTACCGAAAAAGAATCGAATACTATAGCATGCAGCGCTCAGTTACCAAAAATGTAATTTAATTAGCTGTTATGTATGTAATTAATTGACGTGTGTGTGTGTGTATAATTAATTGCCGTTTGGCTTCTCCCAGTTGTTGACTCAGGTGCTTGCATGGTTTCTCCGTAATAGGAGTGGTGTGCCTGAATAAACGTGATTAACTCTCCCGGTGATGGACCAGATCCTTCCCTGTTCCTTTTCCTGATCACGTTTAATTTCCTTATATAAAGTAATATTAGTGGAGGATGAGGAGAAAACTTGTCTGATTGAAAGTCTCTCTGTCAATGATTTAATTCTAAGGCATTTTACTGGCCTGGGGTCTTCTTTCTATAAGTGTGTCTGTTGTTATTGTTATGGCATTTTGGTTACTCTTTGTCCCTGTCAATGACTTATTTGGTGGGCACCGCCTTAATTGACTCCTCTTCCGCTCTCCCACTCAAGCTCTGCTTCTTCTTGTATTTATTCATTTTTTCAATCCCCATTGCACCAGTTAATAATAATAATAATAATGACACTTTATTGATCCCTGTGGGGAAATTCTTTTTGCCTATGCTATCTTACTCTCCATGACGCACAAATACGTATGTAGTGACTGTGCACTTGGCAGCGATGGGCAGCCACTGGCAGTAGTTCCCACAGAGCTGGGATTTAAGTGCCTTGCTGAAGGACCCACAGATGTGACCATTCTGTCCAGGCCAGGCTCGAACCGGCAACCTTGTGATCACGGGCGCAGAGGCTTAGCCCACTGATCCATACGCTATCCCTTATCTACGGTGGTCTCTCTGTCCCCCCTAGAACTTTGAGGTGAAGGCGGACGACTTGGAGCAGATCAGCGAGCTGGGCCGCGGGGCCTATGGTGTGGTGGACAAGATGCGGCATGTGCCCAGTGGCCAGATCATGGCGGTGAAGGTGAGCAGGGAGGCACGCCGGAACGCGTCTGCCGGATTGTAGAGAGGGACGCTCCTCGTGGTGGTGACCTGCTGTGCTTTTTTTTCCTGAACGTCCCTTTAGCGGATCAGAGCCACAGTGAACACGCAGGAGCAGAAGAGGCTGCTGATGGACCTAGACATCTCCATGAGGACTGTGGACTGTTTCTACACAGTCACCTTCTACGGGGCTCTCTTCAGAGAGGTGCTTTCTCTCTCCTTCGGTCCCTCAGTATGGCTGTAATATTAACTGTAGTCCATTCAGCAGCAGGCTGTCCTGACTAATTGATAGCATCTCTGTAGATGCTCTGCTTCCCCTTTCCACCCCCTCTGGCGGTAGGTTTCTGGAAAAATCTCTCACCTCTAGCAGCTGTGTATGTATAAGCTAGCTCTCTTCAAGTAATTTTTTGTATTGAAATACCTGACCATCTGCTCAATACACAGTTCAGTGGTTTGATGTCTGCGGTTGAGCAAGTTCTGGTAATTACAGAATAGACAACCCACTCTCGGACCGTCTATGTGGACCTGTACAGTATGGCAGCTCATTATGTGTTACTGCCGTTATTTTGTTTGTTCTGGCTAAAGGTTTGCTTTTGTGAAAATGAGCCTTTTTGGACAAATCATGTAGCTCCGGATGTAGCTTGTTGTTGCTGCGCAGGGGTTGAGGGGGTGGACGATTTCCTCACGTGGATACCTTCCTCCAGGAGGGAGCATTTCACAGGACGTTCCACACTGGGCACGTTGGCCCACTTCCTGTTGGTCGATTAGCATCTCAGGAATGTGGCTACCCCTCTCCTGCCTGTACTTCCTACACACAGCGCACCCCCCGAAATGTTCTGACCCGGTTGCCTTGGTGTGTCTAGGGCGACGTGTGGATCTGCATGGAGCTGTTGGACACCTCATTGGACAAATTCTACAAGCAGGTTATCGAGAAGGGGGTGACCATTCCAGAAGACATCCTGGGAAAGATGGCGGTGTCTGTGAGTGGGCAGAGTCGTCATAGATACCGTTAGATGTTTTAGTCAAGACCAGGAACTTCAAATTTGCATGTTTTTTGCTTTAGGCTTCAGCCTTTGTTAGGAATGGCAAAAACATCCAGGGTGTCCACAGATAATTCTTATCTTTGCTAATGAAGACAAACTAGCTAGAAAGGGATAGTGGTACTTTATTCATTCCTGTGGGGAAATTGGGTAGTTCTTGCCTACCTAATCTTACTCAAGAGCCCAGTAGTAGTATCATTATGCTGTGAGCTATGAGATTCAAGCCCATGACCTGCTGGACATGGATACAGGTCCCTAACCCACACACATCACCCTTTTAGTGCCTGATGGTCCATGAATGTGTCATCCACTGAACCAAAATGTAAAGAGTTTAACATTAAGGGAAGTGATGTAGTGATTCAGACAGATGTTGAACACTCCCCATTGCGGGGTGAAGGTGGAGAATGAAATGGTCCTCTGCTGGCAGTAGTGGCATCGCTGCTGTGAGATGAATCGCTCCTCTGTCCTGTTACAGATACGATCCACAGTGCCCTGTCAGTGTTCATGCTAATAACTGATTTTATGGGCTTAGAGTACCATTAGATGAAACTGCCCCCTTCGAAATGGGCTGTTTGTCACAGGAAAGCAAATGCACTGGTCTGATGTCCCCTGTCAAAGCTCAGGGCCTGCCGTCATTTATCGGGGGGAAGGTGTGAAATCCTGTTCGAAGGCCTGCTGGCGTGCTTCTCCTCTCAAGACTGATTATTTCCTGAAAGGGTCTTCCTGTGTGTAGCGGGAAAATTATCAGCTATTTCTGTCATTGATCTAAACACACCAGGGCACACAATGTGATTGGGGGGGGGGGGGGGGGGGGGGGGGGGGGGGGGGGGGGGGGGGGGGGGGGGGGGGGGGGGGGGGGGGGGGG
>JAODLD010000047.1:3399175-3409951 GCA_026781065.1 Mormyrops boulengeri | reverse complement strand
CCCCCCCCCCCCCCCCCCCCCCCCCCCCCCCCCCCCCCCCCCCCCCCCCCCCCCCCCCCCCCCCCCCCCCGGGCAGAAAATCCAATTGTGTCAAGTGGCTTCTTTTTTCCCCTCATTCTTTTTGGTTTATAGGGTGACACTAAGTATCACTAATTCACCGGAGGTCCTAGCCCATCTGCCATGTCTGTACAGAGAGAGGATACCTATAGTGTTGCCTCTGACAGTGTTAATGATCTTTATATATATTTTGTGGTTCCTCATTTTTTTTTTTTAATTGAGTGAAGGGCAGTTGACTGCAATACTTTGGTAGGGGTAGGCATACCTGGTTACGATTCTATCCACGATACATGGAAAGAACCACGATACAGCACTACATTACTTTAAAATAACAGACGCTTTTGTCAAAAGCAACATATAAGTAAGGCAAATAGCACATTACAAAAGTATGTGCTGTTCTGGCAGAAATGTGGCGAAACTGAGCATCCAACGAATGCCTAGTTACACGTGTACTACGTAACGTAACACTAGGGCTGTTAGTGTTGATTATACCAGTAATCAATATTATAACGATTAATTTGATGGATGATGTATCAGGGATTCATATATATATATATATATATATATATATATATATACACACACACACACACACAAACACACGGATACATATACACAAACATACAAATATAGGTATTGTGTGTGTGTGTATATATATATATGTGTGCGTGTGTACATACGTGTGTGTGTGTGTATGCGTGTGTGTGTATAGAAATTGATCAGGGTGCCAACCCATCACAGGGTACACACTCATACGTTAAGTTTAGGCACTCCAGTTCACTTGAGCTTAAATTGCATGCTTTTGGATTATTGGAGGAAACCGGAGGATCCTGCGTAAAAACACACACACACGGAGAGACACACACAAGATGGCAGTGTATGGTGAGAGCTACCCATTGCGCCACTAAAAACTTATACAGGTAAGTTTAGCAAAATAATTTAACTCAAAGTGATGACAAAGACAGGCCAGGGTACTCCAAGAGGCTCAAGAGCACATAGCTTATAGTTATCCATTGTTAACCTCAACTTATTGAGTCTGTGGATGTCTTTTTTTTAGATTTTGTTGCATTGCAATTAGGGATAAATATTTGTAAGATTGTACTGATATCAATATAAATACTGCTTACTGATGCTGATACTTATCGATACTCTTATTGATACTACTCTCCATAATGAGGTGTGAAAAACAGACATGATAATAATCATCACTTTGTTATTCTCCGTGGGGAAAAGCTGGGGGTTGAGGCCCTTGCCTAAGGAACCACAGATATACTGAGGCTGGGTTTGAACCAGTGACCTTATGATTACAAGCACACAGGCTTAGCCAAAGGAGCCACATGCTGGCCCAGTCAGATGTGAGATAACAGAAATAACTACTATATTCCTGTAGTGCTGCTTCACAATCCTGCTTGTCCCAGATATAGGAGGTTGAATTTTGGAATTTTTGGCAGAAATTTTGGCAGCATTTGTAAATTATTTGTAAAGCAAAAACAAAAGTACTCAAAAAAAAACTGAATGGTACCTCTTCAATTATCAAATGTTTCCAACTGAATTTGCTGTCTTGAAATTTATTTTGAGGTGAAAATAAATTAACTGAATTCGTGTTACTGAATTACAAAAATGAACTTTATAAACTATATTTTGGAACTGAATTGCAGAAGCCAAAAAAAATTGTATTGATTATTTTACCAATGAAATTACGACTGAAAAATTTTCAATTGAAATATTCAATTTTGAAATGTACGTTCACATTAAATTACAGCCCCCAAATATTCAGCCATTATTGAATGTAATGTGTTTTTATTCAAGCATTATTAAATGCAATATGTCTTTATTCAAGAATTATTAAATGCAATGCGTTTTTATTCAAGCATTATTAAATGCAATGCGTATTAAATGCAGTACGTTTTTACTCATGCGTTATTAAATGCAATGCATTTTTATTCAAGCATTATTAAATACAATGCAATTTTATTTGATTATTGTAATTCAGTGTACTTTTGTCATTAATTTATTTCCATAAGCATTGCATTTACTAAAGTGAACCCACACTGTTGAACACTATACCCTATCTGTCATGATGACTGGAGAGGACAGTATATAAACACACACTTAGGCGACTAAAATGTGATCTCCTGATGCCTGCAGTCATCATCATTAGGGGACGATTTAGAATTTAAAAACATTGCTATGTTGGGGCTGTATGTTTTCCACTGTAACATGCACTGTACTTATGGTGCGGTACTTTTTGTACTTTCCCTTTTCCATTGACTTCCGGTCGCATACCAGTACCAAAAGTGCCAAATTGGGTACTTTTTTGGTACTTTGGGGAGGGACTTGAAACGCTTTCTGTGTTGATTGGTTATGCAAATAGCCTGCCTCTGAAACACAATACGACTGCCGTCTTTAAAAAAGTTGTACACTCAGAACCAAAATAAATGGTAAAATGATGCTTTTCTACTCCTAATAGTACTCAAAGCGCTTTACAAATTCATGCCTCACATTCACCCATTCATACATACACCGGTGGCAAAGGCTGCCATGCAAGGTGCCAAGCTGCACACCGGGAACAATTTGGGGTTCGGTGTCTTGCTTAAGGACACTTTGATGGGGTCAGGAAGACTCAGGGCTTGAACCTGCAAGCTTCCGGTTGCCGAACGATAGCACTACCTCCTGCTCCACCATCTTCAAAAAAAGCACTAATAATGGATGCATGGACAAATGAAACACCCAAGCATTAATTGCGATCTAATTGGAAGAAGAGATACAACAAGATCAGGACAAGAAATACTTGGTGACTTAAGCCTTAGAATGAATTAACGACAAAAATACTTAAACCGGCCCTGTTTGTCCAGGAGCTTATCATTACTATTGGTATCGCTCAGTACCGAACCAGTACCAATTCAGTACCGGTTCTCGATATCCATCCCTAATTGCAGTTGTGGTAATGTAATAGGCCTATTTAAGTTCTGCGATGATAGCATTTTCATTAACATTTAATGTGAAGCAAATTTTAATCGATGTGTTCTTCCCGAGTAGTTAAAATTAATTGAGGAATTGTGACAGCTCTCCTTAATTTTCTAGATTTTTGCGTGATTTTTTTTTAGATTTCTGTGTGGTTGGAGGCTGTAACAGTACTGCAACAAACCAATGTGAAACAGCAATTTCAGCTTGCATAACATCTCAGCACTGTCTGTATATCTCATTTCTTTGTCAATAATCTCAGTGAATCTCAATTTAGTGACTAGATCGCAAACTAAGCTAACTTACAAAAAGCAAAGTAAATATACTATTGCACTCCTAAAAATATTGTATAGTACAGTAAACAGCACACGGTCTATAAAAGGGTCAGGTATGCCATCGAATCAACAAGTGTGCAGCATGCATGATGAAGAATTGGTCCCAAAAAAGGTTCTAAGTTTATTTTGCGGAAATAATTTGTATTTGCGAAATCTGACATGGGTCAGTCTACTTTAATTTGCAAACTTAGCTAAGATACCATTATTGCACCAAGTGGCAACACAATACTTTTTAATAATCCGAATCATTACAACAGCAAACACGCAGAATGTCTGACATTGCATATATATGACCACATCATACTCAGAGACTCCATCTTCCACACATTCTGAAGTAGCCAAACAGAAGAAAATACTTCTTACTGATTCAAAATATTCTAAATCTTACATTTTTAAATTTTATTTTTCATAATTTGCTTGCATTTATTGTAAGCTCAGAAGTTCAGAAGTGCGTAGTTATTCATCAGAGTGGTAAGTGTTCATTTGTACTTGAAACTTAAATAAATAAGCACTTTTGCCATATTGAGACAGTTTCTTTCATATGTACATTATTTTATATACTATAATTAAGTTTATTATTATTATGCTACAAGCAGTGTTTCTTGTAAGGGTAGACTTGTTGGTTAAGTGGTTAAATGGTTAATTGACATTAGTACATAAATTCCATCATGATTATATAAATCATGATTATAACGAAATATTGTGATATAACATTTTGGCTATATCGGCCATTCCTATTTTCCTCTCTATGTTGCCTCAATGATGCCACCATTTCCACTTTTGTACCAGGAGATCAACCTCAGTTTTAAAAATGATTCACAGTCCAGCAAAATCATTCCAACTGTGAGATTAGCTGTCTAGACAAGGCTGTGATTCGAGCAAAATTATCACTCTTCATTGTTGTGTGAATGTCAAGTCTGGTCTTTCAGTAAGTCTAAGACTTAAGCATTTATCAGTAGGATTTCCGACTACTGGTTTTGCCAGCTGGTAATTTTTCTCAGGCACTGATTATAATTCTGTGTTGTTTTTTACTAAGTGTATAACCTAATGTTTTTGGATATGTCTGGTGCTGTTTTTTTTTTAATTCAAATTAAATCTCTGCTCAAGGGTACAGCTGCAAGGATCCTTCTGGGCATTTTGGTTGCCCTGTAGCCTGTGTCTACCTGAAAGTGCAATACATACGGTATGGTGTGGATGGCTCTTCCCTTCTGAGGTAGTTCTCTTAGAGCTCATGAGATGTTGATCCATGGTCTACACTGAGAATGGAGCCTCCCACCTGATTAGCATCCTGGTTGTGAAAATAACGCCTCTTGGATGTTGCATTGGAGTAACGCAGCAATGAGGGGGCACATTGTAAGTGTAAACTGGTGCATTGAATATGGAGAAGTTCAGTAATAAGCCTCAATTTTGCAAGTATTTCAGTAATGTTATTAGTAATAAAATCATTGTGACAAGAAAAAAGAGAACAGAATTGTGAATACAGGCCCCTGCTGCTAAACTTTCTTTCCTAAACCATTCACTTTATTTTCATCCTCAAGCTGACTGAGTGGTTTATTCGTACACTTTAAGTGTCTTATTGACTTTCATTAATGCAAACACTTATGATCTGTGTTCCCATTGTTAGCCACAACAGCTGGCTCTCTATGGTCCATTGTGCAGTTGACTTCTGCATTAGCTTGGTTACCCCTCTAAAGGGTGCTCTAATCTTGCTTGGGATACTAAACAGGAGGGGTTTCTATAAACAACCAGACTTTTCCTGTAACTCTGGGTCACTTACAGGCACGTTTTTGAACTTACTTGCACACAAGTTGTTTCCTGACTTGTGGCCTACAAGGGCAAAGGGTACTGGGATAAGAGGAGGAACATGAACTGCTCTAGGAAAGATGCCTCCCTCCCTATTTTCACACACACTAAAACTTCACGGCATATATATATCATTTTCAGCTTAGCCTACTGTGCTGTTTGTCATTTTGGGAAAGGAGGAAAAAGACAGCTGGGCCTCATCCTTTTCTTCAGTGGCATCTGTTGACTTGAGACCTGTACACCAGTCTCTTTGTTGGAGCGTCCTTCTACTAGGGGCTTAGAAGAGGAGGGATGTTGGCACAACTTTGTGATTTTAGGGGCTAAATTAAAGTTGCATGGAGGTGTGTCAGAATGCTTGTCTTTGAAAGTGGGGGGGGGGGTTAGTTGTTTGGATAGCTTCAACGAAGAATTAAATAATCAGGCCAAAGTGACAGCCACAATTTGGCCTGACTCCAGAAAACGGAGAAATTGGCTGTGACAGACAAAGAGCCATTTTCAGAGCTACGCTGATCAAGGTAGATGGTCCCTTTAGATAGATTTTAGTTTTCTATCAGGAGCTTTAAATTGGGTGGGGTGTGACATTAATCCAAGAAACAGTTTTATGGGTTTCAAGGCATCCACCTTACATTCTTTACATTGGAGTTAGTGAATCTGATGAGAGATTGTGACTGACCACGTGAGGCCTCATGGGATGGAAAAAATGAAGGCATTGACTTTACAGGATCTTTTGTAAGAAGCTGTAGCCCCTTACACAAACACTTACCTCAGACTTCCTCTATTAGCTCCTTTCAATAATCTCCTATTACCTGATGTTGAGACCAGGTGCAGAATAAGCAACCGCATTTTTATTTCATTTGTTCAGTCTGTTCATTCTTTGTTGGTGACTGTACCACCATGGCACCGTGGATTGTCTCAGTCTGTGTAGGTGTAGTTTAGGCTATCCATCTCATTGGATTAACTAACAGATTATCTGACCATCTTACTTCCTGGGAGCTAAAACGTACCTTAAAAAAAAAACACTGAGCACCAAAATGATTTGTTATAGTGACACATTTTAAGTCAATCCTCATTATTGGCTAGTAGTAAAGCTGGGATGGTATTAAGCATGACAAATACTGTTATGTGGTCTAGCCAAAATCTCATTTATAATCTTGGTAATCAAAAAATAATGAACTGACATTAGGTAAGCTGCACTGGGTATCGAATTGTATTATGAGGTTATGGCAGACAGTCTGCATGTTACAAAACTCCTGGTTAGTGTCCTAGAGAGCTAAAGACGTCTCTTTAATTCTATTCACAGCATTAATATATAAATAGTGTGCATCTCTTTTCAGACTTTGTTTTTCAGTCTCTTTTGTTGGTTGTTAAGGGTAGCAGAGTTTTGATTCTCTTGCCATTTTAATTTTGAGCCAGACATAAGCCAACCAAACATAAACTCAGATGGAACTAGGGGTAATATTTTAGGATTTAAATCTTTTTTCCATTCTCTTGTGGAAAAGTGAGACAATGGGTAAGACGGGCGTACTACATCATTTCATGAGAGCAGAGTGCTTACATTGCCCCCAGTTCACTACCTCACCAGTACCTCACATGCTATTCTAGACCTTATGTGTACATGTCTCGCACTCACATATACAAAAAAATCATGGTCACAGTTGCAAATGCATTATTAAATGTAACTTTGAGTACAGACTGAGGATATGATTGTCCATAAAAATGTCACAAATTTAAGATAGTGATTATACTCTGATGCATTTACCATGATTGGGTTTTAAAATTTCTTTTAAAATCTTGGATATACTTTTGCCATAGTACATCAAACAAAATTAACTTGAATGGAAATCTGCATGGCAGTGACATCTGTCATAGTAGAAATGCTTTATGTTAATGGATTATTTGCAGTTATGATACAGGATTGCTTTTCCTGTTTTTTTTTTGGGGGGGGGCGGTCAAATGTGTTGAATTTTTATACTTGCTATTTTGGAGAAATGCCATGAGTGTTCTATCCAATGTGAGGCCCAGCCTAGGTGTGTGAGCTTGGGACGGAAGCGTGGAAATGCCATGGGAAGAGAGGCCCTCCAGCTCTTTCTGCAATTCTCACTTCCCATTCAGTATTCATCTACTGTAAGTGCTGCATGCTTTAAACAATATACATACAAATACATGTGTATATACTGTTCATTCAGCATATGCTTTTACAACAGAACCTCGAAAATGTAGTGAGTCTGATGAACACATACAGACACGATAAAACACAAAGCGATTGAAAACATTAAAGGCAGTCTGACGCACTTCATACACATGGGCACAACACACACTGATACAAAGAGGAACTATTTTCCGCGGTGGCCTGTTTATTCATGTGCTTGTTTGGATGGCTATGTAGGTTAACACTAAGCACTGGCAAAGCACGGACAAGCCAACAAGGGTGGCATTCTTTACGTGTATGTGTCCTGTTGAACCCACAGATGCTATAATGCCATATTAGCACACTTCAGGCCACTGCTACTGCTACTGATATCATGCCTCCTTGGGATTAAGATCACCAGGCCCATGTAGAGAGCCTTGAATAATGGTATCACATTTGGGGAGACACTCAATCCTAGCCTAGGAAAACAAGATGACTAAGGCTCCGTATGCACATGCTGTGTGTGTGTGTGCGTGCATGCGTGTATGTGCGTGTTTTTACGTTAAAGTATTGCTTTAATCATCTGCTATTGTTATTGGAATGGTCCTATTACTGTAGTAAAGGCTGGATTATTTTTACTGGCTTGTGCTTGGGTAAAAATTATTTTCTGGAATAAATTGTTAACAAACATAAATGAGGAAAAATAAAAACTGCAGTGCACACATGGAAAAGAAATTCTCAGGTACTGATTTAGTAGCTTTCTTGCATGAAATGATGTTTTTTATGCGCTGTCGTGATTAAGGCTGCAATAGGACTTCAGCTTTCCAGATGCACAGAATGCTTGCACTGCTTTTCAGCACAGTGTGCAGAAGAGCTGTGTTACGGGAATGTTGTTTACCACACAGTCCCTGCCCTCTGTTACCACGGAGACCACCGAGTGCAGGGTACAGCTTGTATCCAGGAGCATGGGCTGGCATGTCAGGTGATAATGGGCAAACAGAGACAAATTCAGGCAATTAGAGCTAGTAGTAAAAAGACTTGTCAGTATCAATCTTTCCTTCTTACTCTTTTTGCTTTCCTACCTTAAGCAGCTTGTGTTGTGAACATCACGTGGTAATGCCCCCCCAACCCTCCATCCTATATCAGTTCCATCCCAGGCAACTGGTAACCAAACATTTAGCAACGGAATTGGTCACCTGACCCATTGAGACATGGCACAGTCAACCAGCAGCATTTAACAGCAGTGACCTCACACAAGCCATTAACCAAACCTGGTGCTGGCTGATCTCCAAGGGGCAATGGGAAGATTATTTTATTTCTACTGTGACAGCAATTGTGAACCTACACAAATTACAAAATGTTAAATTGCTGGGTTCCCACTGGTGAGTAAGTAATATAACATCTGCTGAGCTTAGACCAGGGGTTTTTGGAAAGGCAAAACTGTCATGTAGACGGATCCTCACCAGTAGGGATTGGACTGCCTCTCTCCGTTGAAATCAATATTTTTAAAGTACATTGGAACAGAGAATATGTTTTTTTTCTCTACAAAGTGATTTAAGATATTTTTTAATTCAGGTTAAGCTGAAGGGTAGTTTCTTTTCCTGGATGAACCCGTGAGGCTTTCAGTCCATAGTCCAGCGGCCCTTAATTGGTGCACCTCCTGTTGCCTTTAAGGAGAGGTTAAAAAGGTGGGACAGGTTAATCCATACGGAGGGAACAGCGAAGGCTTGGAAAGCAGGTTTCAGTTTCCTCCAGGAGTCTGACTCATTAGCTAGAGCATGGGCATAGCTCCTTGGCGGCGTAGTAACAGGTGAACTCAGCCATTATCATCCTCATTATTCTTTTTTTTATGTGAGAATTAATATCTGACAGAGGCAATAGTAATAAAAAAACCAACAATAAACTGTTTTATTTCATTTTTTTCTTTGCTCCCCCCATGCCTCTAGATTGCCTTTGATCTGTTAGTCTGGGCTGACCTCAGCTCTGTTTGCTGGGTTGAGTTAATTACGATGACACAATCGGCTCTGGCAGTATGGGCCTGGCTGAGGAAACTGGCTTTTAAAGAACCAAAAGCAGCCTTTTTCTTCACCCCTGTGACCTTCTCCATTGCTATCAGCATCAAGCTCGCCTTGCTTCTTTGCCGACGACACATTGTCAGGTCTTCAGTTCCATAATTCCACTTGTAAACATTGCAAGTCCTGTAGTTGACTGTCAGGCTCAGCTCCTGTTGTTCTCAGTCTTTTGTGTCCCTTCCCCGTTTGGCCAGCAGGCGTTGCTGGTCATCCTGTCCCTCCTGTCAGCCTTTGTGTTTTCCCTAGCTCCCTATCAGCTGTGTGGCTCAATGTGTTGCGCATGTGGCTGCCTGTGAACCCCTCTGTCTTGTGTTCGAATCCTGCCTCCTTCTTGGTTAGTCTCGTTACCTCCTAGTATTTAAGTCTCTGCCTCAGTTCAGTTCCCCAGTGGTTTATTGTTTGATGTTGTATGTTTTACTTTTACTTTTGACCCCTTGTGGTCTGTTTTTGGTTTATAAGTGTTTCTAGTGTTTTTTCTGTTTGTTAATAAATCCCCATTTGTCCTCTGAGCTGCCAGTGGGTCGTCCACTTTCTGTTCCCTGCATGCATGATGCCACACCCTTGTGCCGGAATTCTTGACAGTTGACAGCCAAAGAAGAAAATATTGATTGAGCAGAATGGAACTTAGATCTTATGGGGAGATGACTGAGAACGTATTGGATAACCACTCCATGTTTACATGGTAGTAGTTACCTGAAGCCTGCCTACTGAATACTCTACTAAGCCTCTCCACAGGCCAACCCTGCAGTCAGAACCAGTCTGTGGACCTTCGTTTTACCAGGGGAAGGGATTTAGTTTGTTCCTGTTCCTCTCTCGTACTTTCTCTCCATTTTACTCTCTCTTTTTAGTACTCTTAACATGTCAACAAAACCAGTTGCTGGGATGCCTTATATCATGGTAACGCCCAGCTGTTGGGAGGGGTTCTTCTTGGTCTCAAGTGCCTGGAGACAGGTTCTGCTCAAGACGTGCATACATTTGTGTGCATGATGTTAGGGGCTGTGGATATAATTGTCAGTGGCTGCTGTATGTATCAGTCTTGGTTAGGATGCTACAAGTTTAGTGTATATTAAGAGACTATTAACAGGAAATGAAGCAATATTTGTTGTGCTAATGTTAATATCACCATTGCATGTTATGCACATGCAGTTATCACTTCGCAAGGACTGCGATAGCTGGATTGAGATTTGGTTTGGGCAGTATCTAATTTTTCATACTGGCATATTGTCCAGACATTATACTGCAATACATGGTATTTTGATGGTGTTTTCAAAAGCAACGCTATTCTGGTATCTTGAAGTCTTGGCGGTTATAATTTACTGATTAACGCCCCCCCCCCCAATTACAATTATATAATTCCTTGGTAAGACCCCACCTAGAATATTGTGTGCAGGTTTGGTCACCATACCTTAAGAAGGAC
>JAODLD010000047.1:3372520-3389845 GCA_026781065.1 Mormyrops boulengeri | reverse complement strand
TCTGTGTTTTTTGTTTTTTGTTTTTTTACCCCAATCTCCCCCCCCCCCCCCCGCCTTCAAAGCCCAGCCTCTCACCCACCTTGATCTTAGGGGCTAAGCTTTTACATCCAAGTCTATAAATGTTATTGGGTGATGCCATGTTGCTGGGGTAAGGAGGCAGAAGAGATAAGTTGTTTTTGGTCAGACACCCCTAACAACTGCCCTCCCTCACCCCCTTTTCTCACCCTAATTGGCGACTAAGCCTCCACATTCAAGTCTATAAATGATAGAAGCAGAAGCAATGACAGCTGTGACGGGTTGAATGATCCAGCAGACCACCAAACGTGGCGATCCTCTGGTTCCTCGTAATAATTTGGGCCCTGTTCTCTTGATGTGGCTGGCAACCTCTGTTATTCCATGTTAATTAAGACAGGCACTGGGGAATATAGTGTGGTGGCACACTTTTTTTTAAAAATATATATAATATACTTTTGTTCTTCCTCCGTTTGTGGCGCCCCCTGGATGGATGGCGCCCTTAGCATTTGCCTATATTGCCTATGCCACGGGCCAGCCCTGATTGTTGCACATAAGCATGTTTAACCCGTCATTCAGGCAGTGTTTTAAAATAGCTGTACCTGCGATATTTTCCATTTTTCAAAATCATGCACTAAATAATAAATACATAATAATACTACATGTATAATGTGTTACGATATGTCCATAAAGGAACAAATTGCATGTCTAATTTTAGATTGCAGAATGTTGTTGCAAAGCTGATTTAGTCATACTGTAGATCCTGGTCAGGGTCACTGAGGGGAGGGGGGTATCCCACATGGCAGAGGGCACAAAGATGGGACGCTGATCTCATGTACGTTTATGGACAGCAATTAGCCTAACTGCATGTCAGAGAGAGGAAATCTGCACAGCATGGGGATAACATGAAAAGCCCACACACAGCCGAGGTGGGACCTGAAGCCAGTGTGCTGCTCCTGCTCTTTTAATTAATCCTGCCCTTAATATACAGATATGGCTGGCATGACAATAAAGCCCACTTTACTTGATTTTAATATGATGCTTTCTCTTTGGTGTTCCATCAATCACTAAAGAAGCAGAAATTATTTACGTAAACTCATTTAATCGTACTTTTCTTTCTGCTGTTATTTGCTGATAAGGTTGTAGTTATTGCATAATATTGTATTTATATGGATTGAATGTCACTGTCTATCTTGGTTCATGATGTGTTGTGTCAAACTTTGTCAAGAACAAAAATTGTGCAGGGTTAATTCACTTCCTATATAAATAATATGTCAGCTTTTCAGTGCAAAATATTTAGGCTCATGTCATCTAATGGAATTGTTTGACAGCCTTTAAGCCAATGCTATAACCAGTACCCAGAACATTCTTTTGTGCTTTTGTGGTCACTCTGGTTTTGGATTTTTCTGATAACAGTAGTGCATGTTTGCCCCTCCAATCTGTTAGAGAACCGTTTCGTTCACAAAAAAGAAGACATGCAGGAACTGTTGTTCTTAGCCAATTTGTTATTACAGTAAAATCCCGTTATAACGGGCTTCAAGGGACCTGGCAAAACAGTCCGTTATATCCAAAGTCTGTTATATCCAGAGTTGCTGTATGCCCAGAACACAACTACAGGACACCATTTACTCAGGTCACACCCCAGCAGACACACTTGTGGTATAGATTATTATATTGTACATGTAGTAATCCAACTTTACTTGACTGTTGGAAGTATATATGGCCTATTAGAGATTAATTATACATGTACGGTACAGTAGTAACCTTCAACTCATTGCTTACTGCATCCCTCCAGCTGTGAGCGTCGTCTGCCATTATATGCAAGTCCGCTATATCCGATGGTCTTTCTGCGTGTTCGTAAAGGCGCACGGCCGGGACCAGCGGACCTCGTCTGTTATAGATGATATTCCGTTATAAGCGAGTCCACTATAACAGGATTTTACTCTAGTAAATTTGCCATTCTGTTACTTTTTTTTATTTTTTATACATATATGCACAGGGACACGTAAACTGTCTACTCCAAGTTATTTTTAAGCTAAGATCATCACCTTTACTTGATGAACATAAGCATTTTTTTCTCAGCCCCATGATCCTCCAATTTAATAAGGAAGACAATGCAATTATCCAGATATGCGTAATTAATGTCCTCGGTACTGTTTCCATTCAGGTTTTTGTAACAGGTGCCACCCCAACCCCATAAAGTCTCGGGGGGGGCTACCTGGAAGCAAAGTTTCGATCTTCAGCGATGTTACTACTTACATTCCTGTTTTCTAGCTTGTACAAAGCTAATCTATTCGGGGGGTGGGGGGGTGGTCTTTGGTTTTCTTTTTCTTCCATTTCCTGACGTCTGCTTACTTTTAGCATTGTAAAAACATTAGCCACTCTTACGTCTGTTGGTGATATTGTTCTTAAATTGTTTCCAGTCAGTTTTCTAATGTTTTTGATAAATGTTTGTAAAGTGCTCTTGTGCAGCTATGCTGTGAACAATAAGGTGAAAATGATTTGAGATGGTAGGGACTGAGCCCGGGTCTAAAAGACAAGTACGTGCTCTGCCACTGGGCCAGCATCCCCGACTGAGTGCTTCTCGCATTGAATCCTATTGAGTATGAAAAGACAAAGCATCAGCTTACCATAAAAAGAATGTGTGGCATTGCTGTAAGTGGGGCATTACTGAAGGGAGGTAGTGGGTTAAAGCATAGCACAGACTCCTAAGGGTCCATGGGAACTGTGCTGAATTTCCCACTGACAGAAGGATGAAGGCTCGTGAAACTGGTGCTGCAGACCTCCAGGATCCACCCTCAGCCAAGCATTGCTCATTGGTGGGTGCAGGGGGTGTAGGTTGCTCTCGATATCCATACAAGGCAGGTAAGCTTAACCTCCCCCATGTTGTGCCAGGAAGTGCTTTGCCAAATTATGCTATTTATGCATGAAACCAAAATGGAGAGTGGAGGGTGAGTGGCACTTATGGGAAATGTCAAGCAAAGTTAATCAGACAGTAGATAAGTGTGTGAAGCAGGTGCATTGGATGTCTATGCAATTGTGGCAGTCAGTGACACAGCCATTTTCATCCCTTCCCCGATTTCCGCCTTCTTTACTGTAGTTAAAGGACCAAATGCAATGATGTGTCACAATCTCATATAAGAGCCATTACTTATATTGAAATCTGCATATTTAAATAAATTGTTCTGGTTTGATTCAGATTCCCTTGTTACACAGGGAAGCTTCTCATGTGAGACCAGCTTTGGGCTGCTTTCTCTTTATCCTGATGCTGGGATTCTCTGTGAAGCAGGAAGGCCTCCTTGTGTCTGCAGACACAACAGAGGGGATCACAGGCCAGCAAGAAAGCCGAATGCCTCTGAAAGTGAAGTTCCCAGACAGCGGGAGTCAAAACGTTGTTCCTGTGATAGTGTTTGAATGGGGAGAGGTGTGGCATTGTTTACCACAACTCCAGACCCCCCCCACCCACCCCCTTAGCTTACTGCACAACAGTTTAATCCATTTAAAGGTGCAGTAGGGGGGCTCTCTTTAGAAACTGAGCCAAATTTGCAAACCACAGCCCTTGATGGAAGCCATGTTGCAAAGCAACTGCCACCGTGGATCTATCTCACAGCCAGCATTCCCAGCAATTTGGAGAACATTGTCTGCAGGTTAGCATTTGACTATAGAACATTACTTTAAGCAGGACCATTTATATGTGCATTGGGAGTACTTTTCCAGAGACCAAATGTATTGGACCATATATGGAACACATAGAACCATTTCTGTGACATTAAGGTACTGTTCTCCAAAAGCATTATGTGAAGAATGGATGTTATCTGTGAGCTAAACCGATAACCCACAGTTGTGGCAGGGGAACATAAACTGTAAATATTCCATGGAAGGTCTCACAGCTTCAAATTGCATTTGTGCTAACCTTAGATTGCAACAGGGGAGCCAAGTCACCCCAGTGACACGTAATTTTTCGGTACTCTATTTTTCCAATGGCAGTAGATGGTAGTATTTCTTTTGGGTGGGGAGGTGGGGGTCGGGGACAAACTCAGCCTGTCTATATCAGGCTTGATGGGAAAGGGAGTGGGGGATCACACCATAGTTTTACAACAGTACAAATTTTTTTCACTGACTACACTTCCAGGTGAACAAGGAGGGGTTTCTGTTCAGGCCAATGACTCAGTCAAGGATATCCAGAAGGGATTCATTTTGCAATTTATGGCAAAGGAAGTAAAATGTAAAATGAACCAATAACAAGAATACTTTGATTTGGTTAACTCTCACACTTGATCAGTGTTTGTTTGAAAAAGTTTGATGTAACTTCTTGTTGAATATTTGTCTCTCAGAAGTTGTGTTGTTTTCATGGACTAAGGGTAGGAGTGAACAATCTTGAGTTACTGTACATCTTGCCAACAACTGCAAGCATAGCACTAACAATGTTGAAATATTCTTCCTTTTTAACAGGAAGTAGGGCCTCATGTGCCTTTCCTGGTCACGACTCATAAGTTAATCATTCAATAAATAAACCTAATATTAAATGGTGTGACCGGAAAAAGTCGGCTCTTTGCTCCTTACTTTCCCACACGTTCCCCACCATCAATTCTGCTTTTTTAAGGTGGTACAGGGAATCTCTCACGCAGGAACAGACTCAAGTGTTTATTAGCATGCTGTAGCTGATGCAATGTTAAACACCACCTTAATATCCCAATTACTACTTTATTTTTTTGCCAGTTTTGTCTTTTATAAATATTTTAATAATTAAATACCAGTGTTTCCAAAAAATATTTTGAGAATGACAATGTTATAATTACAAATAATGGTAATGCTCCTTCAGCATTCTCCTTCCCTTCTTCCTTACTTTTGTCTTGCGTTCATCATTATCTGTAATAAGTAGTAATAGTAATAAATAATGGTTAATAATAGTTTACTAAAAAATGACTCTTTATCGAAGGATCTGTAACTTGGTACTCAGTATTTGATTATTTGAAAAAGCTCTTTTGCTAAAGCCCAGAATTCACCCTGACTGGTGCCATTCGCAAGTATAAAAACGCTTTATAAATTTTAAGGATGGCCGAATTGTTTATTGTCAGGACTGGCACTCAACTGTATGTAAACTCAGCCTATCAGGCCTGAAATATAAGTAATATTTCATTTTTTGCCAATTAACTTCAGGTAATGTGAGCAGTCATTACAGACTCTATGGTTCATGGTTCTTGAAGCTGATGGCCGAATAGTCCCCAGTGGGTTAACCCCCGAGTATGTTCTTCTAGGCCTATTGGATCCCGGGGTAGGCAGAGGGTGTGCAAATCTGTGTTCCGTGACTTACCCTAACGGGAGGGCCGCTTGCTGCTTGTATCTGTCGGAGGAGCCTATTCTAACAAGAACAGTCAGGCTGGGTCTTCCTACTGTCACATTTAGCCACAAGCAGGCGATGCATTGTTGTGTTTTTAGAGCAATTTGTGAAATTTCAGAGGACAGTCTGTATGTATGTTTACTTTGTTCCTAACAGATGGTGTTCGTGTCGATTTAAAAATATAATAAAATGAACAATGAAATTTCTCACATGCGAGTGAGCATCCTTGTCTTGTTTTGGTTTGATCGGAAGCATTTTGAAAATTCTGTCTTTGTAATGGTTTTCTGGGGGCATCTAAGTGCGTGGCTCATGTAATGGGTGCTCATGGCTAATTTGCTGATGATTTGTGGCTCCTTCTGGAAGGATCCTTTTTGTATCCCTGGGCCACTCATCCCTCGGACAAACCTTGTCACGGTGTTCCTCAGTACTCAGTGGGGGTTGAATTATATGCATGTTTTCTTGCTTTGTGCTCATTGTAATGTATTTAAATAAACATGGCAGTTAGCAGTCAGAAATATTCAGCATGTAATCACACAATCACTAACTGGAGGCTGTTTCCACGGGGATTTATATAATTGTTTTGGGCTTAATTTTAATAGAAGGCCCACTGCCACTGATTTTATAAGAAATACTAATTATTTTTGCAGTGACATTTAAAAGCAATCTTGTCTTATTTCTGGACTCTTGTCTCTAAACAGTGCTGCAGCATGGTTATTCAATTAGATATTTTTGTAAATTCAAGTTTAATGTTTCAAACGCTGCAAATGCAAACATTAAACATATGTTTAGTCATTGTGTCTCTGGGTGCTGGTTGCATGAGCAGAGATGGAGAAATAGGGTGCAAAACAGAAAAGGAAAGACCTGTGACTAACAGAAATGGAGAAATACTGCTGGCAGATCTTGACGTACACTTGCCTGCAAGTCACTGTAGATATTTACTGTACAAGCTGCTTCTACAACACTTTCATCCAAAGTGATTGTTGCAGAAAAAGGTCCCCACCCAGCACCTTTACCTGCAACACTGTGACCAGTTGTTCACTTTCTTAACCAGTTTATTATCCCTGATACACTGCCAAGGGAGAAAGCAGTTTCTTACAAATGCCTTGGTATATGTGTCAGGGCTTGGTATACATAGCTCTCAAAGAACACCAATGCCATTTTTTAAAATAATTATTGTTTTATTGAAAAAAATAAAATAGGTCATATAATAATTAATAATAATAACAATATTAATAATATAAAAATCTGTACATTCTGTTGTTTTTGCAGTACAATAGGAAGACTGATACAAAAAGGCTGCCACGGGGACGGGTAGGGGATATTTACAAAAAGTGCTGCCAAAAGGCTTTCAGTCATTGATACAAAACCAGGGAATCATGTCAGCGACCAAAACTGCAATGTGTCGCAGCACGAAACCCAAAGATATTACAGAGAGCCTTGAAATGGAGCAGTTACAGTACTTTTGGTTCTTTTTTTGCTAATGAGAAAGAAAAAAAACCTAAATATATTTAAAAGCATATCCTAACATCTGATGCCAGGGTGTCTACAACAATGGACTGGAACTGCAGAAAAAAAGACATATGATGTCTTCAGGTGTGAGTTTGTGTGTTTAACTTGGGGGTATGATTAGTAAAACTGCAATTTCCACCTTGACAAGCGAAACCTGGGACTTTCAATCTATGAGGATGCTTTGTGTAAAGTAGCAATTTCCAGGCTTTTCTCCAGAATATCACCCAAGAGGCCCTTAATGTTAAAAACAAAATCATTTGGTGGGTAACAGTTCATATAAATGCCTTTACAAAAAAAAGTAGGGGTCTGAATATGTATTACCTGCAACTGTCTTGTTTACATTCTGCTTCAGTTATGAAAATATTTGAAAAATGAATAATTTACCTGGGGCAGTGTGGTGGCTCAGTGGTTAGCAGTGTTACCTCACACCTCTAAGGACCAGGGTTCAAGTTTTCACCCTGGCTCCATGTGTGTGCAGTTTGCATGTTCTCCCTTTGTCATGGGATCCCCCTTCTGCAATCCAACAACGTATTAAGGTGAATTGGAGTTGCCAAACTGTCTGTGGGTATGAATGTGTATGTGCCCTGTGATGGGTTGGTGTCCCTTCCTGGGTTATTCTCTGCCTTGTGCCCCTAACTTCTGGGATAGGCTCCAGACCCCCATGACCCCAAATAGGCCAAACAGATACAAGGCTGGATAATTTACTTGTAAAATAGCTGAGCCAATTTGGTTTGCTAAACTCACAAACATTGTGCTTTATTTCTGTTTATTTCTAACTGTTTTAACCTTTATTTATTTAGAATTGTTGTTATTTTTTTAACAGTAATACTCTTCGGTTTCAACATCCCCCCAAAATAATAATAATAAAAAAACACTTAATATGCAACATAGCAGCACTTTGTTAAACATTCGTTTACTCATTTGTTTACAACCCAGGAAGTCTGCAGAAAAAGTGTGGTTCATTCTGACACTAATGACCTCTAACCCTTCTAAAAAAACAGGCATGTTTCTATTTTTTTGCTGTTTGCTTAAGGGTTACATCCAGGTCTGGAGGGCTAACTTCCGCCTCCAATCACATAATCACATACTTTGTTCATATATTGTCTTAATCATTCCAAATTTTACAAAATATTGCTCTGGGAGTTTTTCTAGTTTGTTTTTAGATTGCCCATGCAAGTTGCAGGCCCTGACACAGCAGAAGATTGGCCGGCATGTTCAGTACACACACTTGTGTACTCTCCCCCCAGTTTCCAGTGGTGCCAGCTGTTGTCTAATGAGCATTTTAAAAGTGGCCTGTGGGGAAAAAAATTCACGGGCTCAAAGCAACACACAACATGCTGCATGAGGCATATTCACTGCACTGTCGCGAGGCCAGCTCGCTGACAGGGCACTTTTGGTGCGTCTCAGCTGGGAATGGAAGTGCAGCAGCTTAGCCGTCGAACATGTTGCACCTTTTGTGGTCGTCTTGCAAGTGTCTGATAGCAAACCACTGTACTGCACGGCTTATTTAAAGTGATCTGACTGTGTCCATTCAGCACGGGCAAAAAGAGAAATGGAGAAGCTAAGGTTTCAGCCCCAGCAACAGAAATTTATAGGTTCAATCATTATGCATGTCACTCAGGGGATCTTGAAGATCTGATGTGGCACACGGCATGTCCAGCTTAACGTTTATGTCTTGATTTTTAGGATTCTCCCGCATGGTCCAGAGAGATACTCAATCAACTTCAGGGCCATCACTCAAAAACAATTTTATGTGTAAAACTGCAAAAAATAGTTCATCTGTTGAGAAATCGAAGTGATGCAATTATATCTATATATAATTGACCATTTAAGTGCATTGACCTAAAAAAATGCTCTATTATCCAAACTGAATTCTGTCCCCCCCAAAAAATACCGTAATTTCTATAGCAGCAAATAAAGACCATAAAGGCAGATAAGTGGAACGAAAATCTCACTAACCAACCTAATCTAATTTTTCTAGTTGGAAAGTTGAACACAGAGACATGCCTGGTATTTCAAGTTTTGAAAACCATACCAACATTTCCCTATACCTTCCCCCTTTGTCACACAGATCTATAAGCTGTTGTAATAATAAATAGAACTGTATTGCATCTTTTTTTTAACACTCCTCACAGGCAAACTTGTCTGTCTATGCACAAGTGTCAGAGTTTTGTGCCAGTGCGCAGTTTTGTTTTGGTTGCTTTCATCTCATTTTTTAACACTCATGTTTCGGTCCTTGCTGAACACCTCTCACAGCAGTACCATCAGTGTGAAAACAGTCACCATCTCTGGGCCGAACTGTATCCGGCTCAATGTGCCTTTTCAGACAACAGGTTTCTGCAGTGCTCCTCCCAGCCGACTTGGTTCAAGAGTCATATCTCAGACTCCCGCCTCAGCGGCCGTGGTTCTAGGGGCACTGTGGCTTGGTTGTGTTCAGAGTCCGAGTCTGAGACTGTGCTCATGTTTGTGCCCTCAGGGCCTACATTGCCCTCACTTGCCTGCTCGGAATTGTCTTTGTTTCCAAGCACTACCTCGTTCTCATAGCAGAAGGAGTTGGAGCCAGACATGATAGATTTCTTCTCGTCCAACTCTCTAGCACTGCACAGAGGGGTGCTGGGAACTTCATAGGTTTTGTGGAAACGTGAATAGTCCACTTTGTAGTAGTTCTTCTCCTCAAACAGGACTGGCTCAAAGCGGTGACCCCAGAGGATCTCTCCTGACAGATAGGAGCTACGACACTGGGTCGTCATGGCTGTGGCCTCTACCATGCCCTCCAAGATGACCACAATCTCAAAGTGTGAGTTCTCAAACTCCTGTTTGCTCATATCATAGAAGGGGCTTTCCTCATCGATCTCGTGAATGATGGTGACGGGGGAAACCATGAATATGCGATCAATTCCAGTGTCATAGCCTATGTCAATGTCCTTTTTGTCCAGGGGGATGAATTCCCCCTCTGGTGTGACACGGGACTTGAGGAGCTGGGCTCTTACATGGGACTCCACCAGGTGACTCCTACGGAGGTTTCCAACCCGCCACATTAAGCACAGCTTGTTGTCCCGCATGGCCACAGTGGCATTGTGGCTAAACACCAGCGTCTCATTCCGTTTTTTCGGCTTGGCCATTTTAGCCATGACTGCCCCAATGATGAAGGCTTCGAGGATGCAGGCCACAATGCTCTGCAACACCACCATGAAGACACCAACTGGACATTCATCTGTTACAACACGGTAGCCATAGCCGATAGTGGTCTGCGTTTCAACAGAAAAGAGAAAGGCTCCTAGGAAGTTATTGACATTTGTGATGCATTTTGCCTGGGTGCTTCCAATATCCCCGTAAAGGAAGGCCACTAACCAGAATATACAGCCAAAGAACAGCCATGACATTAAGAAGGTCAGGCAGAAGATGACGAGCATCCACCGCCAACGGATGTCCACACAGGTGGTGAAAATATCGGCCAGGAAGCGCTGACCCTTTTCACTGACGTTGACAAACTGCACATTACAGTGGCCATCCTTCCTGACAAGGCGGCTCTTAGCCTGCTGCTCAGTATGCACCCCCGTCTTGCCATTCCCGTGGCCATTGGGTACGGCCACGGTGGCTAGCTTCATCCCGTCCTCCTCTGACGACACTATGCTGTAGCGGCTGGCTCGCACACTCCCCATCGCTTCTGCCCGCGAGGGGCGTGCAGCTGTGTCTGCCTTGGAAAACAGTCTGAGTTTTTGAAAAAACCGTTGGAGAAACAGTTTTGAACGTTCATAGGGACCAACTCAGGCAGGAAATGGGAGGGACCAGGTAGAGGAGGTGCCCCTCAACTCTCAGCGGACCCTTGGCTGTTCGGTATAGAAGAGGTGATCAGTCCACTCTTGTCAGGTTTTCAGATGTCATCAATGAACTGTGCTGGGGGATTGACACAAAGACAGGCAGTGTCAGCATCATAGCAAAAAATTCAAGAACACCGAACATATTACCTGTTTTACAGTAATCCTTTCAATTCCTGTGGTACTACTTCAACACAGGTTTTATTATTATTATTATTATTATTATTATTATTATTATTATTATTATGTCAATATACAATACAATATAACTGCCAAGGCTTTTTTTTTTACCTGTAAAGATTTTTTTAACATACTGTAGGTACATGTCAGTCAATAGAAAAGCTTTGTGCTTTTTGCATAGCTAATATGGGTTTTGCTGTGACTAATGATGGCTGGCTTGAATTGCAGAATACTTCAGCAGGAATGTAACAATGTTGAGAAAAAATACGGAGAAGTGTCCACTGTTTAAATAGTTAACTCTCGGCACAGGCACAAATTTCATCAACTCTGTATGAGAGAGGTTTTAGTGTATTATACTGAATTTTACTCTGTCTGACCAAGAACACAGCCATGCAGACTTTGACTGGCTTAACATTTGTCTTCTCACTGATAATTTATGTTGTTGTCATAGATGCCATTGCTCTTAGAAAGGTTCATCAGATAATTATGACAATTCTCAGTGAACATTTTGGTAATTCACAAAGAAGACCGATTTAGGCACCAATTATCTTAAGGTAATTTCTTCTATGTAGGAGAGGGGATCTTCCCCATTCAACCCCAAGTTTTGGTCTTTCTAAGCTTATACCATAATACATTTGGAACGTGGTGGGCCACAATGTCTTGGACGTTTAGCACGTTACTTTTTACTTGGGAAGATTTTGAGTGTGTAAATATGACAGGTTGGTGAAGTCTAAGCCATTATAGCCAGCTCTTACAGAAGACATTTTTTTTGGATCTAGGATAAATGCAGTGTGACTTATGTGTCCCCCCCAGCGCTTTCTAGAGACCCACAAGAATTAGGCCAGTCTGCCAAGTCCAGTAGTTTGTGATTTTTGATCCCCAGTAATTAAATGTCACTTTGCTTATAATATGAATCGAGTGTGATCAACAAATTATGAAAACACAATATTTTTTTAAACTAATTACTCCATTGTTTGTTTAAGACTTTTGCTAGAAGAATGGACCCTATGTGACATAAATAGGTTCTGGGATTCTTAAAAACAACAATTCCAGGGCATAAATTTTAAATGTCTTGTTTTTTTTTTAATGATAGTACTCTTTCTCCTTAGTTTGTGCTTGAGACAGTGCAGACCTTGTTGACTAAGAGTGGGTCTGCTGGGACCTTGAATTATCATGGCATCAGAATGGTGGTCCCAGTGAGGATTCTCTCTGGTGCTAAAATCGCAACAGAACTCATTAAATTCAGCCACCTCTTACAGTGCACGTCTCCTACTGTCCTAGCAACAAACGTATGTGTTTTTAAAAAAAATCACACTTGGTAGTGAACCCTTCAACAACAGTTGTGAAAAGACATTCCATTGTAAGGTGTTTCAACACTAAAATGAGCGATGCTGAAGTGACTCTCAAAATGTTGTTTGTAGCTTTTAGTACTGCTGTGATGCTCACTGTTTTTCTACACTATTATCCGAAGATGTCGTTGCTTCCAGTAATATGCGTTTCTGCCATGCCGCCACACAGGCCCTGTTGATCCGCCGTGGACGGTAGCAGACATAGCCCTGGTGGTGAACACCCTACCAGCTACCTCCAAGGTACAGCAAAGGTAACGCTTCCATCAGGGCAGCAATTTTTTATGATCTTGTGAAATGCCTTTTAATTCTACAGAAATCAGCACAGGTGGAGAAAGTGTTAGAGTGAGAGCTTTTCTAATTACAGCTTAACTGACCAGTGTAATTGTCTAATGTTCAAATTGGAGAGCAGTTCTTATGGTAGTAATATGTAAGTATGTCCTTAACTGTAGCATAAAGATGTTAGTGTAGCGTTTCTGACCAGCCAGCCCGGTTGGCTGACGTGTCAAAACGGATCACTCGATCGCCAAGTCAAGAATTTGACGGTCTCCATACAACCTTCCCGACATGCACGACGAATTCGGCTCATTTTTACAGTTGCCGCAATCAACCTGCACCAATATGATTACAAATGGACTCTGCAGTTAACTTGCAATTCCTTAAAAACTGCCTATGCTTCCCTGCCTGCATGAAGTGTAGATATGACATCCACTTCCTTGTTGAAGCGGAACTTTTGCGGTTTCATTATCAATACTGACGAAATGCTCTGGAATGAAGCTCGCTTTCTTAAAAATTGAGTTTTGTATTCGGATTTATTTGATGAACGACTTTACTTTCATAATGTTTTTTGTTTGAGGGTTCAGTTCGTAAGGGTTTATCAGATGTGTATAAAACAGTCATCAAGACGTCAGCCTGATTGGCTATCCAGACAGTAAAACTGGAATGCGCATATACTACACAAAACTAGATCTTGGATATGGTATGACTGTAACTGTCGTCCCTAAACGAAGATATGTTACCCGCTGTTGCGGATGCCTGTGGGTCTCGGGGAATTGCATTACTGGGAGAAAAACACACGCGTACCTCTAAGGAAAAGCGGCGCTACTTGTTGCTGAAAGCTTTCCTCAGTTATAGGCCTAATATAATCTACTAAGAACGCTGTTACTGTTTAATCAAGCGAGGTACACGTTGCATGCGAAGATGGGTAAACATATACTAGGCTGTGAAATTGTTTTCTCAGTAAAACAGTAGTAAGTTAACGATCACATTAGCTTGATCTGCACCAGAAGCACCATTCATTGCTCACGGAGCTGGGGAACAGGTGTAAAACGAGACGAAATAAATATTTCCCATTGACCTTAAAGGAAGCATGAATGGAAATCTACAGCGAGCAGTTAAATCTGCTGTTATCATTATCGAGTTTTAACTAATTGATAGCTAAGCCAATATTTACAAATAATGTTACATATAGTTAAAATCTGAAACAGAAATTTAAAGAAGTGTTTGTAGTGAAATTTAAGTGTTCCAGTTCTCGTAGTAAAGTTTCAGGCCAGACTCAGTTACACAGTCCCTAAATTCAGTCTGGATAACGCTGTTTTTGGCTACAGAAGCAGTTCCGCCATAACTGTAGTTTATACTATACCGCTTTGCGAGTTCAGCCTTACTTCATAAAGTATTTACATGAATCGTGTTTTAGTATGTTAACGCGCAAGTACAATCTAATTTAATTTTCTGAAATTTCAAGACACTGATTTAATTGTATTTGTTATGCAGGTCCTAGTTTACACTAAGATGATACTAGGGATGGTAAGCTTCACTGAATCGCATTGGTGCACCGGCGTAAAAGTTCACCATATGATTGCTCCAATTAAAAACGTGTTTACAGGGTTATTATTAATATGTGATTAGGTCCTATGCCTTTATTTAGAAATGTGACCAGTTTAATTTTGATTAATATTTTTATACTTAAACTGATTCCCCGTCTCAGAACTTTCTGTGTCTGTACCAGGTTGATTTTCATAGAATCATAGTCGCCTCTTGTATCTCTAATGTATCGTATCATTGGCAAATCACCGAGATGTGTATGGTATCCGCCACAGTAATGGAGATGCACATCCGTAGGCAATACATATATATGTTTGATTTTTGGATAGAAAGTGTCAAAGATTGCTGGAGATTACACCTTCATACAGCCTTTAAGTAATGAATGTAAACTACTCTGCTTTACACCTTCGCATGATTCTTCATGGCTGTCCGCTGTTAATTTCAATAACTTCACATAAACTTGTTGGGCAATCCTTACCTGTTGCTCATTGGGATGCAAAATGTGTACCGGTTTGTTCCAATATATCCCCGGGCGTCAAATGTCTTGAATATCCAACTCTCGTTCTGGGCTCAGAGTTCGGTTCTTCTCTACGTAAATGCTTCTGTTATGACTTCGTACACCGAAACCCGCATATGCTGGGCCGATGACTGAGTATGGTTAAGCTTGCAGTTTCGCCAAAGCATTTTAAATAGCTCGTACCGGCGCTCTCCGCCCCCATGTCGTCAACGGGCCAAACAAATCGCCGAAGGGTGAAGCTGAGCGCAGACTGTTGGTGAACTCAGCTCAAGCGTGTGGCACACAGGGAAATGAACAGATGCTTTAAGTGTGCATCCAAGAAAAATAAACAAAACTAGTTTTTTTGTTTTTTTTTACAGCAGTAAGTAGAGGCGGAAAATGCCCGTCTCACTACCGTTGACGAACCGTAAGAGTTTATTGAGGAAAATTGTTTAACACCAAGAATTATCACATTACACTGATTGATTTTCTTTTTCTGATTTCAATCGCATTGAATGTATCACGCGGAGACGTGCCCCGACACCACTCGGTCATGAAATTTTAATTAATTACGTCTACAAGAATCTCATTGCCCGATTACATAGTGACATGTTGTTGATTGATTTATATTAACGTAACCTACTCTTCCGTTTTAACGAACTTTTTAATGTTCTATAAGCAACAGAAAAAATAATTCTCTAGACATATATTAGTGGCGATTTGACTAACAATTTAATTCACTCGCAATGAAACCTTACGACGACAGTAGCGAGCTCATTTATATATTTCCTCGTGTGACATCTGAACAGATGTAGTTCTGTCCCTATCTTTTACTCCCATCTCGAAAGAGGCGGCACCAACGAACAAATGTATGAATACCTCCAAATGCAATTATAGCGAAATTGAATAAACTCATGGAACTCGCCGAAACTCATGGAAAATGTACTCCTTATGGTTCCCTTAAAATAAGTTGCAAAGTACGACAATTTGCTGACACGACATAGTTAATCTGAAAGTAGATTTTCATGTCATTTCTCTTGTCTGTACTAAATTTAGCACGTAATTAATATGTTAATTCATTAGACAAACGCTCAAATAAAGTTAACGTCCGTTCGGGTTTTCTTTTCCATCTGGATAAGCAAACAAGCGCTAATTAGCCTAGTGTCGAATGCACGGCGCAACGTAATAAATGTTCGCAGACGGTAAGTTTGGGGACATTTATAGAATACCTGCGCATTCAAAACTTACACGACGGTTTTCCCCGGACTTTTTTCCCAGACTTACATTCATCTAGGAAGTGGTAGATGTTTTTTGTAAACTCAGAAGAAGTGAAATATCCTATGGAAATTTCCGTGCATTTTCGGGTTGGTGCTTAACGGAGAAGAATATTAAATCGTATTTACTGAACAAAGTGGAAAATCCTGGGGTACGCTTCGAGGTCCGAAAGAAGTCGTAGATTAAGAATTGACACATAATACAAGTGTGAGAAGTAAAACAGTATCATTAGTATATATAGAGAGATTTCGAGAATCTAATTATTTTATATGTATACATCAACTCCATCCGTGTATTTTGTAGTAATTTACCCGATTAACCTATTTAACCGACGGATTTTCACAGGTTTCCACCACACTTTGAAGCTGTTTTCGGACTTGAACTACACGTCCATATTTCTGATTCCTTTCGCAATCGGGTACCCATTAGAAAGAAAGTTTATTATTTGTCACGCGTAGCAGTAGCAGGTCCTGTCCAACTAGCCGTAGCTGGGAATTTCAGTGAAAAGTTTTACTTTTGTTACCGCTTAGCCCCTACTATAAATAAAAGATTATTTTTAGTTCGGACAAGCTGTGTGAATTGGCCGTCTCGAAGTTCCTGAAATTAGATTTTCCTTGCCATTGGAAAAAGCTGTAGTAGATGCAGATCATGCTGGTTACGGGCCACAAGATGGCGAGCTGGAAACTTAATAGCTGCAAAGAGGGTCTGAGAATAATACTGATCTTATTATATGATGCATGGAGCATCTGTCGGTGTTGTAGGGGCATACACGAAACGTGTCGTGCTGCGTCGAAATTATTATTAAAATGCACAAAAGAAATTCAGCTACATAGGCTCCATTTTGTTCACTTCTGAAAGGTAAAGTGATAAACACCTGGGCGAAAACTTCCTCTTGCTCTACCTTAATGCTGGCTGCTGCACTACAGGGCACCTTAGATGGTACTATACAGCACACTCAACTATAGTGTGTAGTCTGGCCATTATGGATTATATCACAGACTGCAGAACTAAGTGGTTACTTCAGGACACGTTGCTGCACTTTAATATCATTAAAGATTATTCTGTAAAGTCTGAGGAAAGCAAAAGAATGGCAATTGCTAAAAAGAAAAAAGATTTACAACGAGATATCCATCTATCCAGCTTCCAACCAGTTACCCTGGACAGGGTCATGCAGTGGGGTGGATCAAGCCACATGGTAGGGGCACACTCTGATAGGGTGCCAGTCCATTACAGGGCACACGGTAGGGGCACGCTCTGGTTAGGGTGCCAGTCCATTACAGGGCACATGGTAGGGGCACGCTCTGGTTAGGGTGCCAGTCCATCACAGGGCACATGGTAGGGGCACACTCTGGATAGGGTGCCAATCCATTACAGGGTACATGGTAGGGGCACACTCTGGTTTGGGTGCCAGTCCATCACAGGGGACATGGTAGGGGCACACTCTGGATAGGGTGCCAGTCCATCACAGGGCACATGGTAGGGGCACACTCTGGATAGGGTGCCAATCCATTACAGGGTACATGG
>JAODLD010000047.1:3334789-3363850 GCA_026781065.1 Mormyrops boulengeri | reverse complement strand
AGTCTGAGATATGCCATCTGTGGAATGATGGACGACGGCCCTCTGTCAGTTGCTCCTGAAAAGGGTCAATGTCGGGGCAGTTTCTTTAAAAGTTCCAGTCTAGAAAATGCTCATGATGCTGCCATGATGTCAGATGTCAGGGTAATGACATGGGGAACAGACTTGTCATCCCTTGGTTTTCCAATCAAATTTGCACTCAGAATGGGGTATAAAAGTACCCCTGAGTCATATCTTTAAAAATGATAGATGTATATGAAGAGAGGTAGTAGGTTGTGCTTGCACAATTTAGCCGTGGTATAATTTAATTTTACATTTCATTGTAACATTCCCTGTATGATGTCAGGGAATAATTTCTCAATTCACGGTGTCATGTACAACTGGATTAAAAAAATATTATTCTAATAAAATAATGTTTTGAAATTGTATTGATCGACCATGGGATGATTACTTTAGTGGAATTTCTACATTATGGTGTTGGTGAATGATGACTATTTTTTGTGCAGGTTCCTTGCTGCAAACCTGTTCATGGGTTCAACCCACCCCAGCATCAGATGGGTCTCGTCCTTGCTTGTCTGCCTTTCTTGGATGTTCACCCATAACACAGAGGACATATGGTCCCTTTGTGATCCTGCTCCGAATTTCCATGCCTGATTTAGGCCCATTGCTTGGTGTTGGTAAAAGTGTAAATGAGGGACGGCATGTTCTCCTCTGGGTAATCTAAGTTTCCTCTTACATTCCCAGGACATGCTGTTCAGGTGAATCAGTGACTGTAACTTCTCTTTGCAGTGTGAATCAGTGGGTTTGCATGTGCAATGATCAGGCAGGCCGGACTCTGCCTTTTGCCCAAGGGTGCGTTCTGGATCTGGCTTCGATTTTTAAATGGTTATTAGATGGAGGAAAGAATGAAGGACACAGGAGAAGGAAGCTGCAGAAACAGGATCTGTCATGTGCTGGGCATTGATGCCTTCATTTTTCCCACTGGAAGCTCTGGGCTACAATATAGGGCTCATTTAAGGTCACACAGGTGGCAGTATGCAGCTGTGCTGGGCTCCCACCTGCCGACTAACACACACACCCCAAAAGGTTGGCATCTCCAGGCTATGACTTTCTTAAAAGCACGCAGGCGCTCAGGTCAGATTCTTTAGGGACATTTATGTTTCAATTTGTATAAGCAAACTGACTTTTGAAAATGCCATTTTTAGGTCACCATATAGTACTTAGCTAGTTTTCATTCATCTTGAGTTTTTTGGTCTCCTGATAATATTATTGGCAGGTGTGAATGAACAACTGGGGAAGTGTTCTGTAGATGTTTGCATTGATGAATTATGGGCTCTGTTGAATAATCTGAATGTTTTTTTCACAGTCCTTTCATGGCTGTAACATAGTAGTTATACTTTGTTCAACATCTGTTTCTTCCTATTGATGAATCCAGTAGTTCCAAACTGAAAAGAAGTGGAGTGAATCGACACGGTCCCTCTTCCTGGCTGCGGTGGGGAAGTCTGCAAAGGCATCTCCTTTCTCGGGATAGGAGGGAAGATGGGGCAGATTGGGGAGCGGGGGGGCAAGAGGTGCATTTTTATAGACTCTTTTCTTGTACATGCAAGGAGTTCCGACAAGTCCATTACACGCTCTTTGGATGCAGGTGGCACCCGGCCAGCCATTCCATGCCCAGTGAAGTGAAGCCGCCCCAGTTCAGCTACCTGCGTCACATGTTGCCCAGTCTCCGTGCGGTTACCCTTGCCATGATCCGCTTTCCATGTCTACACGCCTGGCCTCCAAGGGCACATTACGTTGCATTCGGGGAAAATGTTTGAGCAAAAGCCACGATCACCCAAATGATGCGGAACACTGCCTGCCATCGTTCCATGTGACAGCTCTTATGTAATGTCCAAGCTGTAGTTCATATCACCATGGGTGGGTGAACATGACTGACTGCTAGTCTGACCAGTGGTGTATTTCTGGGTAATTATTGTTACTGTTCGCATAGCAAATATGTTATTCGGAGCACATTCAACAGATTATAAACCTACATAAAATAGCATTTACGATGTGTGCAGTACAATTTTAGGGTTGGGGGTTTGAATCCCCCTCCCCCTGGGTGTATGTGGCAGTTTGCATGTTCCCCCATTTCACGTGCACTTGATGCAGGTATTCCTTCCTACAAGCATAAGACAGTCAGTCAGGCTGACCTGTGTCTTTAAATTTCCCTTTAAATTGTGGGTCTGTGTATATCTGCCCCTGATTGAAAAGCACCACATTCAGAATGTAGTCTTATGTCCTACGCTGCCCAGGTTAGAGTCCAGGCCTTCCTGCTGACCTGTCGAGGATAAGCATTTGGAAGATGGAACAAGCATATAAAGATTTGTAAAGTGAATTATTTGTCTACTGTACAGCAGCAGTTCTTCGTTTGAGAACATTTCAGTTGCAATGTAAGATAACCATTAACTTAATTGGCGGCTACTAGGGCTAGACGATGTATCAAATTTTCATCTTATCTTTGATACATTTTTGCACATGAAATAGCTTGATAACATATTGTTATAGCGATTGTATTTATTTATTGTAAATATAGACTATATGGATAGCTGTAAAATGACAGAATTAACCGATCGGGCAGTGCCAGAAAATGTAACTCTGTGTATGCATGCTTGAAAATGCTGTGCATGAGCAGACATGCGAGGTACAAATCAGGCAGGTGGTACAGATCAGGTAGTGACGAACACCTCCACAAAGCCCCACCCACCCACACAGTGTCAAAAAGAGGCTAGATAGTGAAACGCAAAGAAAGATACAGCTGAAAGGGAAAGAAAAATTGCAAAGCGAAACATACATACCATAAAGAAAAATGAGTGCCAAAAATGGAAAACGTAAGGAAAAAAGAATTATCAGAAAATACTTTGCCAAAAATTTGGCAAAGAAAAAGCCTTTTTAATATATTGATTTTGTTTGCAATATATACTTGCTTCTGTTTACGATACATTTGTTTGCAGCGCTATGTAGTCGCAGTTTGATTCCATACATTTAACTTTAGAATAACCTAGTTGTTAAATAATTGAAATTCAATTTTTTTACGTTTCAGGCACTCATGTTTAGTCAATTTGTAATTTTCATGTGACAACAGTTCAGCAGAGCAACAAAACAGCACTGAAAAAAACGTTTTCTGATGTCTTATTTTGAATATAAGCATTTAACTGAACGTTCAAATTATTGAACACTTAATATTTGTTTACATTTCAGGCACTTGGATATTATGTCAATTTGCATTTTTTTTCTAAAAAGTAAGATTTTTTTGACATCTTATGTTATATTGTTATGTTCAGCAGAGATGCACTTTTATGTTTTCCAGTTGGGAGATATTGATGTGAATAAATAAAACCATAATTCATTCTGACTTTCTGTCTTGACTTTAAAAAAATAGTATTTTAAAATAATAATGTCACCAAGACCTGACAGGTACTTCACATGAACGCCACAGTGTGAAAGAAAACTCACAAACGCCCATGCAGAAAGTTCCTAGAAAGCAAAAATGTAACCTTATAAAAGTCTACAATCTACAAAAGCACTTTATCTCATATTCAGCATTTTGAAATAAATCCACCAGGGATGGACATTTTCAGTTCAGTGCTTTGCCCTTCACCTACTGTTATATGTATGCTATAATTGTTACTAATTTTTGTTCACGGTTTTTGGAAGAAAGATCAACATGTGCATTATTTGAAACTTACATTTTGCAATTATGATTTGCAACCATTGATCTAACAAGCATTGTTTTGTTTTGGGCTAGTTTATAAGTAGTTCTTGACTCCAACCAAGATGCTATTCATACATTTTTCAAATATTTCCCATTCTCTGGATGTGCAAAGTGCATTATTGATAATGCTATTGAAAAATCTTGATGCCCTTCAACAGCCGCTACTTAGAAGCCCCCATTCCTCACTATTTTGGTGTTTGTAAGCTCAATAGGCAGGTATTTATAAAACAGTGACTCTTCTGGTCTGAAAGGAACTCAGCTTTGCCATAAACACAAATACCACAGAACAGTTTGAGTGCTTCTCTTGCGTTAGTTTGCATATGTGTATAGGCTCATATGTTTTGCACATTTTTCTTCCCTGCACATTGCTGTAGATTAGTGGCTGCCAACAGGTGAATTGCAATCGACAGGTTGATTTTCAAGATATTCATAGATGATCGCGACACCCCCAGCCCCCATCCCTCCCGCCTGACTGCCAAATCTACCGAGGGGGAGGGGATCGGCAAAATATACTGTTGCAACTTAGAAGTTGCCCAGATTGTTTTATTTATAAAAGTAGCCGTCACTAGTAAAAAGGTTGGACATCACTGTAGTGAACCTAACAATGCATTAGTGTTTGAAGCTTACAACATGCGCCATAAATCAGTGCAATACACTTCCAACAGAACTGATTTCATGTATAAGCTTTCTGTCCTTTTCCTGCTCAGCAAAAAGTTATTAAAGGAAACTTGTATATGTTTATGAATTACGCGTGTGTGTATGTGTGAGTGTGTGCTGGCGGGTTCCGGATTCGGGCATTGCAGTGTTTGCAGATATTTGTGAGAGTTGGGGTGAGCAAACTAGTTTTGCAATATGGGAATGATTTGCCTTTAACACCATTTACATATTATTCTGTCTATAATTTAACATTCCATCTATCTGCTCAGGTAATACAGGCGGAAAATAGCAATACTTGGTAAAACCTGGTACAACGCATCTTTCCTTATTTTACACAAGGTTTTATTGTGCACTGTCCCTGTTTAAATAAATAAATAATATACATAGGCTAATTCCATCTCTATTTACAGTGCTGATTCAACAAATACCGCATTGATTGCTTATAGTTCATATTTCCTGTTAATGCTGTTGCAGTGCTTTTTCAAATTGTGCTCCAAGGCAACGTTCAGCACCATTAATGGAACCTCAGGGGCCATTGGTCTTTTTACTTTAAAAACCACACATTAGTTGTTCTACTGCTACCTTCCCTGTATATAAAAGCTTCCTGTGCCCCCTCACCCACAATCACCCTGTAATGTTGTAGACCTGATTCATTTAATGTGTATATTTAAGCATACAGTAGTAGCATAAAACACGCATTTGTTTATGTACATTTTACAGACGTACAGATAACCACACATACATGTCAGCATCAAATTTCCCAACAGCAGATGATTGAATTTGTTGGGCAGCTATAATTTTCAGCCTCACCTTTATGCAGAAGTAAATGATACAACAGTTTTTTACCTGATTATAATTGTTCTATTTACACTGAGGCAAGTCAAAGTCCCGTTAGTGTCGACTTCTAAAGCTACTTGCATCACTCTTAGTAAATTGCTACTGTCCAGTAAAAACCGCAAACTTCTCACATTATATAACTTAATATCCTTCTTTGTGTGTGCAGATTAGTAGAGTAAATGGCTACACAAAAGGGAGAAAGAGCAAGCATGTACAGGACATACCGTAAAAAGAAGCTGTAACCAACAATTCTTACCTCTACTTTGTTTGTTTCGTTTAACTGTTTAAGTGACAAGGTAATGCTGGTTTTCCTTTCCGTCTGTCTGGAGCGTCAAGAGCTGCAGCGGGAGGAAAGTGTCAGAATGAATCTGGCATTTAGTTGTTGCAGAAGGTAAATATTAACACCCCCCCCCTCCCACACACACACACACACACACTTCTTGGTTGTAAAGTTGTAGGAACAGAATGGTTTGTGCATTGTTTGTGTGGGTAAGTGTGTGTCCTTGCCTGCGTACCTGATTGTGTCGGTAATGCAGAGGCGGACCTAACTTGCAAACAGTTAGAATTAATCACTGTTCTTGGTAAATAAGTGCTGTCTTTACAGCTCAAGGTGTTTTTGCTCCCACTACCTACCTGCAAGGTTGGGTCACAACGAGTCACCCCAACCCTCTCCATCACTAGGGCCTGGTAATTCTTGAGTACATCAACTTTATTGCATATATCCTGGGAGCATTGTCATATGAATGAAGGATAATTGTGGCTTTGGGAGTTTGATAGAGAAAGCAGGTTGGGATTGTAATGTAATGCAGAAACTGTTATTTCCCTCCAGTGTAAATGCAAGAGAGCATTCTGTATTAAGGGTTTGTTTCTGTCTTTTTGTTTGTGTAGCCAGAGTGGTTTTGATTATTTGAGGTTCATGGCTTTGGAAACATGCATTCTTTACCCTACCAAACAAGCAACAAAGCTGGCTTCTGTGAGAACTCACATGGTCAGGTGTGCGGCAGTTTGAACTTCAAATTGACAGCTGTGTCTCCTCTATGGGTGTGAAAATCTGGTATTACCCAATATTCAACGATGTACATAACTAGTTTGCAGGTACACATTCATCCTTAAAAGTGATATGTGTGGCAATCGGTGGTTGTAACAGCACGTGTGCATACATACTACATACGGGTGCATGTGCATTTGCGCTGCTATGAAAAGAAATTACGAAGTACGATTTAGCATGTAAAGGTTAAAATGCACAGTAATTTCTTGTCATAGCAACGCAAATGCACATTAGTTAAGTATGCATTTGCGCTGTTATAACAATTGACTGTGGCATGTATCGCTTATAAGGATGATTGCATATTGCATACCAGTTATGTGCATCTCTACCAATACTCCTTTTAGCTGCAATATAAATTCTGCTTTAAAAGGACTTCAGGCCTATCCACAACAGAATCTCCAATACAGAAAGACAAGTAAAAAGGAGCCCATTCTGAAAATTTTGGAGGCATGTTCACCTCAAGGTTAAAGTGTTACCTCTAAGTTGGTGTTAAAGCACCAGTGCCCCCCATTCCACAAGAAATCTTTGTCCACACGACAGTGAATTCAGATTTCCGTGAACAATCATTATTTTCTCCGTTTTCTTTGACATATCCAGCCTTTTTGTTTTATTGAGTGGGTATGACCTATTTCCAGGGAAACTAAAACCCTTTGTAGCACCCAAGACTTTGAGTAAGAAAGCATCTTTGTTCACCCATTTCAGAACAGAAAACAATAAACCGCAGAACCTGTTTTATGTTTTGAACATTGAGGCACCATTAGTAAGGGAAGAGGAGAGTTTGAAGGGCTATTGTAAAGCCAGTCCTTGTCTTTAAATTGTTCAGACAAGCTGACACATGATATGCATCTCACCTTGTTCCACCATGGATTTGTCTCAGTTTAATCTGTACGCTTTGTAACAAGATGAAGTTGGGTTTCACATGTGAAAAGAAAATTGGTTTCCCACAGGAGTTTATACTGTTTTTTTAAATTTGATCGGCTCCAGCATCAGGCCAAAAGAAGTGGTCATAGACCGCTGTGCCATTTCCTCCCTGCATATTGATGCTGTCAGCTTGGAAAAAAGACTTTGGGAAACAGAACAGACTCTTCTGACTTCTGTCACAGTCGTACCAAAGAAGCCAGGGTTGCATAGGCTATCCTAGGCTATAGCCCAGGGACCCGGCAATCATCTGGGCTCTGTCCCACCTCAGGAAAAATGAAACGGTTAAACAGGCAACATTTGAATGTCTAAGCTGTTGACAGCCCAGGGCCCCCAGATAAGTTAATCCATCTCTGAATGAAACAGCAGATTGGAGAAGAAACGTGAGCACTTGTCTGACCTTGATACTACACCCCCATAATCTTCTGGAACCTGTTTACTTGGCTGGCATAACTGTACAACCAGAGGCCATGGAAAACCTTCCCTTGGTCACATTGTGCTATTCTCATAGTGGCTCTTCTCGCCAAAGCGTGCTGTCTGGCCTAAGCTGCAAGCCGGAATGGAGTACAGTAGTGGCCAGGCCATTAATTACAGTGCTAATCAGGTTAGTCCATTCCATGTTTGACTGAGCATAAGGTTATTTGAGGTTTCAATCCAGTGCCCCGTCGCATTCACGAACCACCCTGAGGGCTTGACCTGCTGTGGTAGCCAACCAAGAAGCTTCCGTGTAAAATTATACAGCTGATATTCTTCGCTTATCCCGCCGTGTTGCTGCCCCCCTTCAAACCACAATGCTTGGGTTATTTCAGCAATGTTTTCCATCTGCCAAGTGTCATAACTCCCCAAGACAAAACAACAAAACTGAGGTCCGAAGGATTCCTACAGCAAAGGAGAAATTGAATTTGCTCTGGTTAAAAACCGCAATCGTCGGCCTGCGTTTGTTGTGTTCTGCGCAACTTTGTGAGGGGAATATCTTTGAACTTTTTAACTCATAAAAGCTGGATGACACAGAGACAGGCTCTGTGTATAAGCAAGGCTTTTGCCAATATCATATTGGGCACTGTTTGATTCTCCAGCTTCCACATCATCTCTGGACCTTCAATACGCCGTTTTTGATGCTTTCCTGGTCCGGTTCTAGTCTGCGGATGCCTTGAAGCAGAGATACAATTTCCGATTGCTGTTGACCGCACAGCATTCTCTGTGTCTAGTTGCAAGGGACATACTCTTTTCTACCTCAGATGTCTTTTGTTCAAATTTCTGAAAAGGCCAAAAAAGAAAGCAACGCATAGAGGGAGATTGAACAAAAAAAAAACAATACAAAAGGGATTTTGGCAGAAAAAAGTCTCCTTGGGATGATGGAGATAGATCCCTTAATAGCCCATGCAGTTTTGATCTTGGATCATGCAGCCCATTTCACATTCCTCCACCAGCGGTGGTGTTGCCTGGTTTGCATCCTGGCCTCCTCGTGTCCAGTCACCCAAATGTTGTTGCAAATCTGTTATTAGGGTTTTATCCAGATTAGTCTTTTTGCTTAATGTATTGCCAGTGGCAGTGTGATTGTTATTTGAGGAGTTACTTCAGGATTAGTCTGAGAAAGTAACATGAAATCATAACACTGCCATTTTCTACATTTCACTGGTGTGCCCTAATCGCAATGCTGTAATGTTAAATTTAGCTACTTTTGCTCAAAGTTACGAACTTAAGGAGTCTTCTCACCCATCCCCAGGTCTGACTTGTATAAATCTCTCCCAGGTCCAGGCATCATGGACAGAATCTCATGAAATGTGAACATTTTTAATGCTCACAGTCAAAAACTGGTCCAAATTGAAAAAGCAGATAACAAATAAGAAGTGGTCCATAAACAGCTCTACATTCAAAGACTGTGTTAGGTCTCACTGACATATTGCTACAGAAGGAGATTCGGGTTTCATGTCAGGTGGAACAGAAATGTCTATGGTTTGCTTTCAAAACGCTAATGGATAATCACCATGGATAGTGCACAGTCCAACTCGGAACTGAGAATATCGAGACCACACGTAAATGTAGTGTCCAAGCAGGACCTGAGGTCTGTATCACTGCTAGCTAACAGTTCCCTCCATGTGTGTACACAGGATTTGATGTCTTTGTTGGGATAAATGTCAGTTACCCTTGATACACAGTGTCATGACAGTTCCCACATTTTTTTATTGCTCTGTGTTTTTACAGTCTTTATACATTTTTGCTTATTATAAATCCATATTCTTTTTTCTGTTTTATCAGATATAATTAATTAATCATAGTAAAAGAGCTAAAGGGAAGTCACCTTAAAGTCCAAAATGAGAAAGTGTCTGATGTGTGTTTTGGGAGTGGTGGTGATGGAAAACATTGATACATGCTGTTAGACACCTGAGGATTTCATGAACTGAAAAGTCATGTGGATCAAGTTTCACTGCAAGCTTCCTGCCGGGATGCCTTCAGGGATGAGGTCTCTGGACGTCCATGCATTTTGTATCACAGGGGGTGTAAGTGGGGGGAGGTTCTCACAGTGGGGTGACACTCAAGCACCTTTTCCAGGTAGCTTTGGGAGGCCGTGTTCCATATAAAAAGAGAAGGTCATTGAACGTACCCCACCTGAAGTCTGCTAAATGGAACCTGGAGCGACTGGGGATGGGAAACTGCTTTGTGCACATTTGTCGCGTCCCAGGAGGGAACCTGCTGTTAGTACCCCTGAGCACACTAGTTTGAACTGGTAAATACCCAGCTGTACAAATGGGAAAAAAGTGTGAAACTGTAAGCAAAGTAAGTCGCTTTGGAAAAAGACGTCTGCTAGGAAAATAAATAATGTAATAACAATAATAAATAATGAGCCAAGGTCCAGACGGTCAGTCTCTTTGTATCCACCAGGGCTGAAGGCTGTATATCACAGTGTGAAGTTCTGCTATCTAGGTTTCCAATCCACTATAAGCCTCAGCTGTCTACTCCCCGCCTGCCAGGAAACATAGGGCTGTAGACGCATTGCCAGTCCACTTTCTGTTCCTCCCTGTAAGTCACGTGACTCGATAAGTGACGTAATACCTGCCACGGATGACTGTGAAACCACTGCTTCCTGATAGATGCTCATTCCTGTGAGGCATTGCCACGAGTCCACAGTCCAATACAGCGTTTCCACGGCTTCCTTTTAGCCCAGCACTGCATCCTAAAGGCTTCGGTCCCTGCGCAAGGCCAAATGCTGAGCTTTGCAAACTCTGAACACATCTTGCCAAAGCCTGCTGTGTGGAAGTTGGTTTGGAAAAGGAGTTTGTAAAAAAGGGGTAGCAAGGAAAATGTTTTACAAGGTTTTCATGATAATAAGATTATGATGCATTTTTGCCAATGGTTAGATTTAATGTTGACTCTCATAATTTCCTGTTTTCTAATGGTTTTATCCTAGCCAGCTCTAATGAGGCTTATTCCTTTTTACCAAGTTTTTACATATTTATTTACATGTGAATGCTTTTGTCCAAAAGCAACTTAGCTTACATTTTTTCCACATTTGCACTGCTGAAGGAATCTGTTAAAGGTCTTATTCCATTGTACATTACAGGAATTTCAGAAGGTCTGCATTCTGTCTGTTACGTATCACTTTACTTCATCATTTTTGATTTTCCAGTGTCCTTTTTGTTTTGCCCGAGTTTTCCTTTTCATGTGGAGTAGAGTTCTAGTGAGCTGGTTAACTTGTTAAAATTTAATGCTGTTATAGATTTGCGCATAAAACATCCGGTCAAAGATTGAAATTCATACCATGGTAGCAACTATGCTTTATTGATTTCCCATTCATACAGCTGGAGAAATAATCGAAGGACCTTCCCCAGGTGAGCCGTATTGGGTTTGAACCTGCACCTATTTGGTCTTAGCCCTGACAATAACACTGACTCCTCTCTGCTGCCTAATGATCCTCAGCTGAGAATGTGTCATTTTTCTGCTGAGGTTTTGCTGCTTTTGCAGTGGGTGACTCAACAGTCCTACTGAGCCAGCTATTACTAAGTGTTTAACTATTCCTCAGTAACATATGTTTAGACTTTTTTCTATATAAAATGATTAATCCTGTCGTGTTTGTCAAGTTCAAATGTTAGTGGGAGAATTAAAATCAAGCAAGCAGACTAGATGAAAAGGTTGGACCCTGCACTGCACCTTTTGGAACATATTCTGGGGTCTGGATGGTTCAGCGTCGCCTGCTTTGTTTCCTCTCATGTTTAGACTGCTTAGGAAGCTTCCGTGTCCTGCATCCTACCCCGTTTTCGTAATGGAGGGGGTCTGTGGTGACAAGGGGGCTACGGGGGTTCCCCTTCCCGCACAATTGGCTGCCAGTGAAGCCGGTTTCTCTAGTCCAGAAGAGGCAGCACTGTCACAGCACTGTGCGTGTGGGTGCGTGCGTTTGTCATGAGACAGGAGCTGCACTTGCGATTACAAGTGACCCATGCGAATCTGATAAAGAGCTCTGTGTGTGTCTCTAACAGCATCTGAGAGAGGAAGTTGCAATGATGTGTATAACTGTATTTGTGTATGCATGACAGATAATTTGAGAGCGTGTGTGTGTAAGAACAGCGCATGCACGGGTGAAAGAGCTAAAGATAGAGAGACACAGTCTGTATGTGAATAGAAGAAGAGTGTGTGTTTGTGTTTAAGACATTTAATGCCTAATGACTCAGAAAAACCTAGCAGAGACCATATAGGCCACCCTTGATGTTTCTACAACACTGAGCCGAACAGCATCTCTCACTCAGAACAGCCCTTGCTGACATTCTGGACTGCAGGTCATTAACTGAATGTAAGTCTATTTTTAAACTCGTTAATCATTGACTAGCTCATATGAAATTAATTACACTACCAGAAAGATGCTTTTTTAAGTCCCTAGAGGAAAACTGCTTTTGTGTCATCCACATCCCATTGAGTTCTCTGCTCAGCTTGCAACTGTGTAAACAAAAGGCTTAGTTCTGATTTAGGACCATGCCATACGATAATTTTGTAATTTTATTGATTTATGGGGCCCGTTTTACTTAAAACAGTTGGGTTGTTTATTTATCATATTAAATTTATTATGTCGTTGATTAATTGTAATTATTAAATCCATGAAGGTCAGTCTAAGTAAGCATCTTTCACTTCAATGCGATGCACAAATATAAAGATATCTGGACAAATATATAATGTCTGGACACAATGTTGTTGATGTGGACGAAGGGAGAAAAGTAGGATTATAAAGTCATACTTATTTTAAAGCATTAAACTGTGGAGAGAGACAACCAGGGGGCATATAAAAATAACAAAAAAGTGCATATTGTAAACTGAGGCTCAAGACTTCCTCCTGCCCACATCCAAGTTCCTGTTCCCTGAGTACTTCTTGCTCTGATAATAGAGGCCTGGATCCTGCAACCTGGAGTTTGTTACAATTCGCAGCCAATGAAATAACTGACACCTCGGCTCACGCATTTCCTTTTCACACACACGCATACACACTGGGGAAGTGTTGCATGATGGGAAATGCCATGCGACTGAGGCCCATTTCATTAATCCCTGTTTCAAAGAGGACTAAATGATTTGTCTTAAGAACATTAGATAACATGTATTAACAAAAACACTAAAATGTATTTTATTCAATATGAAAATTCACATATACCAGGGCCACGTTGAGCACTACTTACCGATAAAATTGGTGCATTGCCTGCAATTCGTGACCAGATATATATANNNTATATATAGGGGGAAAGCTTTGAGTTTTAGACCTGCGTTTTAACCTCCATTGCTCCAAATTTTGTGTACTAAACATTATAAACTGTTTCAGTTATGTGACATAGTATGAATGTATGTGAAAATTACCAGAGTTCCCTAGGAGGACTGGCTGTTATACCTTTGCATGAGGCACCCTACATTGATCAGATAAAATATCCAGCTGTATCTCTGTCAGGTAGTAGGTTGTGATTGCCATTATTTCATAATAAGTGATCTTTAATACCATGGTTTATGACAAATATAACAACAAGTAAAAATATGAAAAACAAAGCTTAAGTAAAAAAGTTTTGTCCATATTTTCTATTTTAAAAAAAGATGAGATTTTATCAAGAACAAACTCCAGGAATAAAAGAGCCTGTTGCTTGTATCTGCTAATCTCATCATGTGTCTTTTCATTACTGTTTTGACAGGGGTTTTACGTTTTCATGGAGCTCTCCCTTCACAAAGCTAAAACAGTAAACACATTTAATTTGACTCATAAAGTAATTGGGCGCTAAACATAGGTTCTGGACTTTTAAAGGTTTGTAAACACTTTCTTTTGTGGCAGAACCCCCCCTCCCCTGCCCCCACCCCACCCCCTTCTTAGGAATTTAAATCAATAAAATTTAAGCACCGCCAATTAAGTGACGTTCTCTCTGGAATACATTGCTGTTGAATTGCTTGGTTGGTTAGTGTCTCATCCACAGAGAATCAGACTTACAGGTCATTGTTTCTTTTTATGAAATTATGACCCTGGATATCATCATGGTCTGTCCACCCTGAAATGACACCAGCTTGGTTTGTGCTACGCCCTCTAAGTATTATCCAGCCATGTGCTCCCCCCAGAGAAAGTGCATGTCCACAGCCATTTCCTGCTGGCGTCACATAATATCGCTGTCAGGGTCAGTCAGGGCTCGAGAGTTCCAGAATAGAGCTAGTATAGTTCTTATCAATCAATATCAATAATCAGTAAAGAATTAACTGATTATCGCCCTGGATTCATCAAAGTTTCCAAAGCTGGTTATTTTGTAACTAAAAGCTAAAAAAAACACAGGTTCAGTTAAACTGTTTGTCCTGAATTACATTGTGTAAAATGTATTTGCCTATTTTTTATTAGTTTACAGCACAGCTGAAAATAAAAACAAATTTGGTCAAGATTTGAAAAGTGTCCTTTTCCTGTTTTTCTTCTGTTTTACAAAGCCCCTTTTCGCCAGACTATTTAGTAATATGGTTAAAAACAATATTCCCCTCCATTTGGAAATTGTATCATCTAAGCACTCTGACTCCAGTAGAACTAAAAATAATGTGGTCATTTTGTGCCTCTGTGGTTTGGAGTTTACTTGCTTGGTTTGGATGTTGTTGGATGGGCCTTAAGCGTCCTCAAAGATCAACAGACTTCTTGGGGAACACACGCTATAGAATCGTGAGCAAATTCGTAAAGCGACGAGACTTTGAACTAAACCACCCCGATCGGAAAAGTAGAGAAATATTGCCATAAACTTATGTCTGAAGTATTTATTTTCATCTGCACTGGAAAGGATAAATATTCTGTATATACTCAAGAAATGACATTACCATTGACTTGCTGTTGAGCCCAGACCATCTGAAGAGGCGTGAAGCTCGATTTGAATGCTTCTTTGTAAACAACATTCCTTTTCTTTTCTTTTCTTTTTTTTTTTACAAAAAAGCAAGGTCCTGAGGTGGAGGCAGAGATGAGTGTCTGGGCTTTGGCTTCTTAGCGCATGCCTCTGGGTCTGCGTCACTGACCCACGTTCACCGTGACCTCCGGTCAACGGGCCCAACTCCTCCCGTCAATCATTAATATAACAACAGTGTGAGCACTGTACCAACTGCGTTTGGTTTTTTTGCATTCATGGAGTGTTGGTTTGGTGTTAAACATGTCGCTACATATCAGTCACCCACAGTACTATTTTTATTCTGTGAGTTGTCAGCATTCTTCTTCAGAAATGTTGTTTTGGTAATGATTGTTTACAGATGATTGTCTCGCTGTAGAGTTTAACCAGACTAACTGTCATTCAACCAGAAGACAGGAGAACACTAACCTCCAGCCCAGTTTGAGATGTTAGCAGCCTTCAACTTTACCGGTTTACCACTTACCTTGATATGAGGTGTAGAGCGAAGTCAAGAGAAGGAGCCAACTGTATGGGAGAAGAGTCATAACAGGCGGCATGTACCAAGCATCCAAAACCAAGTCTGTATCCACTGCGCCCTCACCCTTAACTAGCCTGGCGACAGTCCAGACTGGGGAGGTAAAGCTCGAGCCCAGTGGCCTTGTCTCAAAGTCTGACACAAAACCCCTGCACCCCCTCGGGAAAAGATGGCAACAGCTAATTTCTTCCATAGCTTATTCCTTTACTGTAATTCCATGTGCAGCATTTGGGTAGGCCAGAGATGGAGATGAATTGAGGCTCATTATATGTGGCAGAGGCTCAATGAGTTGGAGGAAACCTACAACAGTAATGGAACATTTCACAAAATTGTGCATGATAAAATGAATTATTACTTTATGTATTTACTCATCTACAAACTTAAGTTCAATTTATTTTTATGTAGTGCATTTCACAACAGAGTCGCCCCAAGGCGCTACACATGGGTGTGTCGTGGCACCTTACAACATCATTAAGACAGAATAATATAGAGTAATCTACAAACCACAGGACCTAAAAAGTGCTTTCCATGAAAGTATACAAACAGTATCCATAAAAACTAAATTACTGCAGACCATTTAATATACAGGTATTAAGTAAAGAAAGCAGGATTATCTGAAAAATGAGATACTGCGGACAATGACCTTTCTTGAAGTGATTCCTTTTCTGCTGTAGATTGCACTGTTGTTCACCGTCCTCTGCCTAAGGTGTATGAAGCAGGTTGTATAGGAATGCCTGATCTGGGCTCTTCTTCGTCACTCATTTTTCAGTAGATTAACCTCTGCACCTGAACACCTAACCAAGACCAGCAGTGTGGCTGCATCCACACCCCAGCCAGCACAACACGTGTTTCATGTTTCTCAGCCAGTTATGACCCAGCAGTGAACATTTATGCAGGGCATCTGTCAGGCATCTCCCTGTTTAATGCTGTTGCCAAATCAATGGAGAGAGTAATACTGAGGCTGAGAGACTCTGTAGAATAATAGAAGGGTAATTTGCAATAGTGTCCCAAACTTGATTAACTCCCTGGATTTTTCCTAAGCCTGTTAAATGTATGTGACCATATAAATGTAAAATGTTTAGAAGCCTAGAATTAAACAATCCACAATATTTTCTAATAAATTTAATATACTGTATATTAATTTTTTTGTACTTAATGTAAATACTAAATAGGGTAGGAATGCAATTTTTGAGTCAGCTTTGGTTTGACAGACAGCAAGAAACAGACATTATCCATCTTAAAAAGACTTGGAAGTAAACTATTTTCTATGGGGCTTGTCTCTAAAAGTCATCGAATTAAGAAGTGTTGCTTAGAAGGTCTGTTGAGAAGATGATTTTGAGTCAATAGCTGGATGATGAGAGCTGGCAGCCTTGTTACTTGGATTTACGGAGAAAAAGGCGAATCAGCACCCTGCCTTTGGACTACAGGCTACAGTACATAAGGAAGAAGATCTGAGTTTTCACTGTTAATCACATTATACTCAAGCAATGAAACAATGCCAAGAGCAGCAATACAATATACTGTAGCAGTCACTGTCACTTTTACTTCTTGTACACAATATCAGCTGTGTTTCTCAGGGAAATGACAGATGGCTGAATGTAAACTTCCAGAATTATAAAATCAAAATTTTTTTTTAGATTTATTGTGTAAAACATGACAATTCAAAGCAAACAGGTTCACACTGAAGAAAAACCTAGACATTGTAGGGTGTAAAGGTGGTGATCGTCTACAGACTTTGCAAAATGCCCAGCAGAAAACCTGTGCTATAAAGCTGATGTACATTATAAGTGACAACCAAGGAAGCAATCATTAGGTCAAATTACTCGGCCTAGTCAAATGATTACGGTAAGCAGCCATAGATACTGTACACCTTGCTGATCTTTAAAGTCAACCAGGATAAGTGTGTCTTCCAGAAGAGTCTCATCTACTTCCAGACTAACTCAGGCTCTTTGGGTCTCCTCTTGACTGGACTGTTTCACTTGTACAATTCAGATTATATGTTTTGCTCAAGGGTACAGTAATAGAGCATCTTCTGTGACACAAACCAGCAAACATCATGTTAGGAATGTCCCTTATTTTCATACTGCCTGCTATTTTGGATAAAGTGTTTTCTCCAGTCTTGGTGTAGACAAATTGTTATCAAAGTAAACATTTGCCTGTCAGTACCTAAACAGGTGTAGGGTCTTCCGGCTTAATCGCTGAGTTAATTTGGTCAAATATTTTGATGAAGAACAATGTTTTTGTAGAAAGAATGCTTTGTTGACCAGAACCTGGGTACCTAAAAGCATTTTGAAATTTCTCTCATGTAGTCACCAGTTATTTCCCCATTGCCCATAATGGCCTGAATGTTTTGGCAGGGCTCAGCTTATGGAATTAATATTATAGTCCTGCACTGGGCAAAAAAGACTTGATTTATCCGTTTGATGTGCATCACTGGATTCTTATTAGCAGGGAATTGAGAGGAAGAGACTCCTAAGTTGCTCAGCCAGAGAAATTGCTCTTCCTAAATGCATCCTAGGGTAACAGCCTAAGCTGTGGTCCAAAAGCTATATTCTTTGGCAGCCGTCCACCAGTTTCACACAGACAGGCCACAATTGACGTCCTCTGTGGAAGCTGTTGAGTCAGTCAGGATGTTTCTGTTGGATACACCAGCAGGCTTCCCGTTGTCAGTCCTGATGGACCCACTGTGTTTAAAACTTTACTCTCCAAGACATTGCTGAGTGAAGAAAACCATTTGGGCTGGCAGGAAATACACTGTACCGAGATGTTTACCTTTGTGTCGCCCCAAAAAAGGCAATGAACTGTTAATGTAACCTGGTTTCTTTATAACTGGCTCAATCTCAGCCAATCAGGTTTTCATTCTTTGAGACAATGGTCTTAATTGGTTCTAGCAGGGAGCGTTTACATTTATCTAACACCTTTGATCCAAACCGACTTATAGTTTATATGTGCTCCCTGGGATTTGGGCCCACAACCTTTGTGTTGTTAGCGTAATGCTCTAATTGTTGAGCTACAGAAGGTATAGCATGAGGGCTTCTTGGTAACTAGAAAATAGAATCCAGGGCTTATTAAATCAGTACATGCGAGCAACCAGGAATGGGGAGGAAGGCATGAATTTGGCTGAACACATACACACACTGACACATACGCCCAATTTTACAGACAAAGGCTGAAACCTTTCCACATCTCGTTTTTCGGTGTTGTCTTTTATTTCATGTCATTTCACCTTCAGGAGCAAAAGGATCCAAGATAAACACAGACTTAAAATATCATTTCATATGAGTGTGTTTTTCAGGGATACATTGTTGGTACTGCTACACCATGTCTAACCATGTCAAGAAAACGTCCATTGAAAGTCACCAAAACCACAAAATGCTTAATTTGATCCACTCTTCTGTCCTGCCAAATGGAGTTATTCAGGAGTTATGCTTCATACCGAGACCTGTTTCAGCAATCTACAAATGATGGGTGGGATAAGGCACTCATAAGCCAAAGGTGTACTACTGAAAAGATGTTGCAAGTAAATGACTAGGCCATCACCTGGAGAGTGTGTGTAGGCTTGATGTGCTGTTCCGTATTCTTCATGTACATATCGGTACACCAGGGCACCCTGCAGGCCATTTTCTGGGTGCATTACAGTTCTTATACGTAGGAATGTACTTACAAAAAAGGGTGGGCATCCTCAGAGGAAAAAAGTAAATGTACCAGGCATGGAAAAGGGGTATCAAATGACAATTTCCTCTCTCTCTCACTCTCTCTCTCTCTCTCTCTTTCGTCTTCCTTCTTCAGCGTAGCTTTGGAAAATTTGCTGGAGTTTATTTGTAGTTCGAACCAGTGGAGGAAAGAGCTTTTTTGAATGGGTTTGTGTAAGTGCTTCCAGCCTTTGAAATTTTCCATGCCTTCCTCTCTTTTGTGGTGGGATCTGCAGCACAGTGACAGTGAGTTTTCAGAAATGCTGTGATAACTTGCAGTGTATTTACGTTTGCTTATGGGCTGAGCATTCTCCACTGGCTGCATTAGCCAAACCCATATTCTCTTTGGTCCCTCCAGGGATGAGACCAGCAGCCATCAAGGACAGGTGAATTAATAAAAAAATATATTATATGATAGTGAGGAATCCTTGTATAAGTCCTCCCCTAAAATGCTGTTTTGTGTTGTACATTAGGTAGTCGTGACACTTATATAGCTTGGTATTAATTGTGGTGATTTTTGTCTGTTTCATGCAGCTGTTCTTTTGATGCAAATAATACCTTCCTTGGTTTGATCAGGTGATGCTTTCACAGTCCTAGAAAGTAGATAGAAAGGCTATAGAGGAAAATAAAACCTACAAAAACACCTTGATAACTGTAATGCAAGATGCCTTTCAAAGGAGCATTGAGTCAATCTGAATAATAGGAAATGGTTAAGCATGTGCTTGCCCGTCAGCCTGTACTCACACACGTGCGCGCACACACACCATGAGGTGGGAAAGTAATTAACATTTTGTTGAAAGAGAGATTTATAGACCCTGGCCTACTCTCCATATAAGGACGGTCTGCACAGGAAGACACAGGCCTGTACAGTAGATGTCCCAGCAGTGGTAATTACTGTATTATTATAGCCATTTCCACAGTGCAAAAGGGAGGGTGAAAGGGGTGAGAGGAGTATGTGGGAGCAGCGTCTGTCCTGGCGTGACCTCTGAGTAGCTAATCATCTACAGGCACGAAGCCGGGGGTGGCGAGGTCAGCTTCTGAGGAAGAGCATGTCGACCGATACCTAGTGAAAACTCACACCAATCACAATGTCCATCCTGTCCCCCACTCCAGCCTCCCTCCAAGTGCTTTGGCAAAGACGGCTGAATAACCAATTGTAATAAATGTCAGCTCTTGCCAACCCTGTTAGAAAAGAAACTGTCAAAACTTCCCACCAGACCAATGAAAACAGCATGGACTCAAAAATTATGTATATATGATATGAGTTGCATATTCTATAAAATGAATCTTTCTGTTTCCCCAAGCCTGTTGTGATTGTATTTCTAGATGCCTTTAGGGACCTGGAAGAACTTGTAAATCTTCAGATACCAGGATGAGCACCTCAACATTTCTTTCTCCATCTTCATACTCTCCTGCTAAGGATTCACCCCTCCCAGCCTCAATCACAGGGTCACCCCCACCCAGGCTCGAACTTTACCCAGGGCTGAGTGGCAGCTGATTAGGTGTCAGAACTGCGCTTTCTGCTCATTTTATGTGCTTCTTATAAAGGTTCTTGTGCCCTTCTGCAGAGCTATTGATGGGCTGCCCATCAAAGCAGCCGCAGACAGAGATGGATGAGGGTCTATAAATAGGACCAGCATGATTTGGAAAAAAGGAAGTGTCTTTCTGCTGGACTCATTTTCTTTTTAAATGAGGCTGACATCATGGATTCTGCAGCAGTGTTGTACATAACATGTCTGAGTAGTCCAGTCTGATTAGCAACACCAGTTGATCATGCAAAATACATCAACATGTAGAAGATGCTTACACTGAGGCATAGATAATGGTACAGAAAGTCTGAATTTGGAAGATAGAATGCTGTCTGTCTTTCCATGGCTGCTGGCGATACAGCTTATGGCTTGTGGTCGGTTTTTTAGGATGGAGATGTGTTGAACCAATACCAACTTCATCCATCCATCCATTTTCCATACCCGCTTGTCCTGTGCATGGCTGCGGGGGTCTGGAGCCCATTCTGTGAGCTACAGGCGTGAGACAAGGAATATCACAGGATGGGGCACCAACCCATTGCAGCCAACACCAACTTCTCATTGTTTTTCTAACAAAGCAGCCACACCTGTTTTTATGCTCGCAGTACTAGGGTTCATTGTTGCAGAAAGCATCTAATGTCCTCCTCTAAGCAATAACTTAGAGCATTAGTAAGGTAAGGCGGGGCTCCACCCAGTCATTTAGAACATTCCTGAGAGAGAGAGCAATGAGATCCCCCCCTACCCTGGACAGATAATTCAGGAGGATGCAAGTGCATGGTCATTATCTCCCTCTTTAGTATACCCACTGTGACCCCCACAGTCCTAACAAGGGCTTGGAATGAGATTGATGTTGGTGCTATCAGGCTGTCTACTCTGTCAGCAGTATCACAAAAGGAACCTCAGAGTGGGACACGAACTGGCCCCCAAAACACAGGCGACGGACCCTGCAGCTGTGTGAATGACCATCCCCAGGTCCACCTGTGATAACAACAGAGCTTCACACCCCCTCCCAGCCGCCACCCCCTCTCCTCTGGTGCCTTTTCATGCTGTAACTGGGAGTTGTCCCAGGGACAGTGCTGCTCAAGGTTTGAGCCACATGTGCCCTTCTGGGATGGAAATTAGGACCCAAAATATACCCAACTGTGACTTTTTAAATCTCCATCATAATGTTTGCTTAATAACAAAAAGCTGCTTAAATTAGGTGAAAATTGCAAGGCTTGCTTGTCTAAAGGTCTTAAACCCCATTTTCATTAGTGAACAAAGGGCCTTGCTTCTGACCGCTGGTACCCTAAATACAGTAGCTCTGAACCATGTGTTTGTTCAGGCTGACGGACAGGTAAGCGGACAGATGTATTTATTGATGTCAGATGTGCAGACGGCTCCAGAACTTGGCAGTGCCTCTGTCTTTAATAGCCACCCAGTGTTTCAAACAAACATATTTATAAATATTTTGGGAGTCGTATCTTGCCTCGTCCACATAACTCATAACTTTGCCTTGAAGTCATTGTAGCTCATTATATTGATTGATAGGCAACTCTGGGAGTCATATGATAGGCCCATATATATATATGCATTGTGTATATATGAAATCACGGAGCGAGCAGACTGGAAAGCTTAGATTTTGCATCTTGAGAGAGAATAGAATGTATTATTCCTGATGTTTATTAGACATTATTTGTTGTGCACAGGTAGGTGATTGGGTAATGCATTCCAGTATTCATATTGCTTCACTGCAGAGAAACAAAAATAATAATAAAAACAATAAAATGGCTCAATATCAGCTGGACTTACTGAAGATAATGTGATAGGAGCCTTCACAGATGCAGGAGTGTTAAGGAGCCACACACACAGTTTTCCAAAACCGTAAATTTTATGGATAATTTCTGATGTTGTTACAAATTTATGCCCCCCAACTAAGCACAGCAGCTGCAGATGATTACCGGCCTGCCTGCCATCACCGTCCAGCACCCCCCACTTGTCTCCCTCTTTCTGTTTTTGTACACTGGCTTCCAGTCCCCCTGGGTGCTCAGATCTCAGGTGCTGGGAGTTTGGGCAAAGAGGACCACAAGAGCAGGGTGAAGGTGTGGGGTTATAATGCAGATATGTCAGTCTACCTCTCTGCAGACATGTCTACTCCTGCTTGGTTTTTTGTTCTGCGAGTAGAATACATACCTGTAGGAGCCCCTCCAGATGCAGGGAGAGCACTGCCCCTTCACTCTATCGCCTTGGCTTTGCTCATGCCAGACTGGCTCATTAGCTAAACATTTCCTGTTCCATGCGTGGGTGAGACATTGCGTGTTTCACTGGAAGTCCAGTCGTTGCGGGCACAGAATATATCGTAACAGTATAATATCTATCTCATTCCAAGTACCTGCAATATTTTCCATTTTGCTAATATTTTCCATGACTTTTTTCACACAACAGTTTCTTCCAAGTCTGACCATAATTCTATCATAGATTGCTTAATTTGTTTTTCTTGAGAATTATTAATTATACGGATAAGAATAGTAAACCAAATTAGAAGGAATCCATCATAATATGTTTCTACTTATTCCATTTTACCTTCCAAACACTGTAATAATGACATCATCATAAAACTCTAAGCATGTAAAAGTATGATGTAATGATGCATTGTCTTCATACTGTGGCGGTAAATGATTTATAATGAAATGTGATACGTAGATGTGTTTCATGTCATGTGGAACTGTTTGTCGGCATGGAACAACAATAAAGTTTGTGAAATTGAACTAACTTGTTGATCCCTCCACCCCCCTTTAGAGGGGCATCTTGGCCAGCCTGAGGACTACTTTTTTTAAACATTGTTGACATCATTCTTCATTCACCAGCACTTATATTGGGCCCAAGTCCAGCATCCGAGACCAGCTGTACATATGATATCTATGTGACATTATTTGTGAGGTTCCCCAAGGGTAAAAGACAACAAACCCTGTATGTTTCACACAATGTGAAATCTGTTCACACGGTGGACCTGCTGTTTCTTCTGCTTTCTAGAGCCAGAGGGACCCTAGTCCAGTCATGCTCGCTAATCAGCCTGAAACAGCAGCTGCTTTGAGCACAAAAAGAAGTTGTGAATCTCAGTTTCTGATGGGGCTAGAGCATTCCTCTGCTAGTTACTGAGAAGACAAAACGATGGTTCATTTCAGACTGCCTATGTGTTCTGTGTCATTTTGGACATAGACCCGCCCCTCAGGTACGCATCAACTGTCCCCACTTCCAGCTTAATGTCTCCCCTTACTGTCCTCCCTTCATGGTGTCTTAGCTACACTTAGCTTGGCTGCAGAAGGAGGTAGGGCACATATTAACAACATCACACTCAGCTTTCTGCAACTGGGACAGTGAATAGCTTGTCTGGAGCCAGTTTGTGAGACGCAGTCACTGCCTTTGATGTGGATGTAGGTGGGCGACAGAAAGGTTGAATTTGCCGTAAACAATTTGGAATCTAATAACAACCTCAATATCACTTTGTTGCCATAGACCACAGGGTGTCTCAGAACAGGGCAGCCTCCAGGAGGGATCTGAGCAGTCCTTTTCCATTCCACCCCCCACCACAAGCCTCCTGCAAAGTCATTAGCCACTAAATAGCCCACACTTGGGGTAGAGCCTGAGCTCCAAGATGACGTGAGGACCTTACCTTTTCAGAAATTGTTTATTGTTTGATCAAGACACTGAGCAAGGTGAGGAGTCATTGAGGTAAATCCAAGTTTGACGTGTAATAAGGCTGTAGTTTGCTGGTCCTGTTTGTAAATGAAGAATTTACCTCTGCACTTTCAACTCTTGACTAGACAGTAAATCTCACACAGCAGAAAAAAAGTGGCACTGGACTGTGGGTCAGGCAAACTAATCCTCTCGTTAGGCTACGCTTGTCTGGTCGTTTTTCTTGTTAGGCTACAGACAATCATCTTGGCCAGAGAAAACTTTGGTGTGTTTTGGGGGGGGTGGCAGGGGGGGCACTGTAATTGATTCCTTGCTTTCCGTTTTGGCAGAAGAGTGGTTTTGCAGTAATTAAGTTTCATTCTCAGTTTTATTCTACAAAATAAATTTGGGTCTCTGTCTTGCGGGGCAGGGAGCCAAACTGGCCAATCAGTTTACGTCTCACTTTTCAAGCCGCAAAATAGGAAGTGGCACCTTTAAATGAGAAATATGTAAGTATAGCTTGCAGGAAAATGACCCCATATAGCATTGATATTCTTACTATAGCTAGTTATTTTAGGTGAAGTTAATATTAGCTACTTTTATTTTCTGAAAGCTTGCTACTTTCAACCTCTGAGCTCTCATTATTATTGTGCGTTTTTTGGCAGTGAAAGCACCTAGAAGCGAATATTTAAACGGTGCAGTCACTACACGAATTCAAAAAACACCAGATGAAAATGAACACAAATATTTCTTATAATAATAATAGACTGTGAGGCTGGCTTACTCGTTTGTGTTTTTTTTATTATTCGTTTCTGCTTTTAGCAAGGCAGTGTCACGAAATATTAGGTTATGTCGAGGGTGTTGAGTTCCCTTCATTTTGCCGCTGTGTTATTTAAAAATGTGGAAAGAGGAAGCTGATACAAGGTGCAGAACTTGCATATATACATACACATGTATTAAAAAAGATTTCTATAAAGGTCATATTTGTATGCTATACATAAATGAACATACCCAAGATGCCATGTGATCCATATCGCGCTGATTGCCCATTGGACAGGACGCTTACCCTTGAGTATGTGCATCTGTGCATAATGAGATTCACTCACGTCACATTAGCCAATCCAGACGTGCAAATGGTGAGACTCTTAGGGATCAGGGGGTGGGGCAGCCTCTGTGCACTGCTCCTGCACGTTTCATCTCCTGCCTGATACCAAGAGGCGTCTGGACCCAGTTTTTATGGTCTGCAGTCAGTGTGGCCCGGTGCTGGTCAGCCCGAGAGTTAAAATGAACCTCTGGTGACCCTCAGAGGCCCCACCCTGTAGTGGCAGTCAGCCATCTCTGCCCCAGGCATTGGCCTCAGGCTTAGGTGGGCGTGTGGCCGAGCAGAGGGACTGTAGCTTTGGTTCCATCTAAACCAAACCACGCCCCTCCATCAACCTCCATTCTTGAGAAAGGGAATATAAGTTTTCTTTTTTTCATACAACGTGTAAAGCGCAAAAAACATTACCACTACAGTAATGCAAAATCATCTGTGTTATTGAAGTTACTGCTGCTACTTCATCCTCCAGTCCTGGCCAGCCAGCACTTCCCATGAGCTGGGGAATGTGACGAACGTGCAGCAGTGGCCTGGGAAACAGACACGCCACAGAGAGAGGGAGAGCAGTCATTCTGTTTTTTTTCCAACTTTCTTGCTTTCTTTTCTTGTCAGAGAGCAAACCAAAGCCACTCGGAACAGCGGCAGTTTTCTGGGCTGCCTCCAGCGAGAGCAGCACTTGCGGTTTCTCCTTGCATGAAGTGGAGCTGTTCCACATTCTCGTGGGTGAGCTTAACGAGCATTTGGCCAGGATGGACCGGGGTGGCGGACGGACTGAGGCAGCAAGGATGGGGGGGGGCCAAGGGACGCTGGGGTTAAAGATGGGGCACCACTGTGGAGAGGTTGAAGGAGGAGAGATGATTCTAGAGGGAGAATAGAAGAATAGAGCATTTCTTTACACAGATCCGTGTGGGGGTTCGTAATGAGCTGCCCAGCAGAGGGCTGGTCATCACAGCCAGTCCAATCGATGTCACCTTCTCACATTCCTTGTGTTTAAGCATTTTTTTCTGGCTGAGACATGATAGGCTTACGACAGCGAGACACTAACCTTCAAAAAGGACGCAGCTATGCAATTTTATCTAAATTAAGTTGAATTTTCTGTCGCTACATCAGTCTTCTCTTGCTAACCAGCATCCCTGGAAGCTAGATGTTTGTATATCCTTCCATATAAGTGGCACCGGTTGAATTTTTATGCTGTTTTGTGTCCCCAATATAAAATGGCTCTTCTTAAAATGGCTCTTCTCGTGACATTTTGCATTATGTAATATGTAGTAGGTTTTCATAGCATAAAGGCTGTCAGATGAACAGTCCTTCGGCTTATACATCTCAGCCTTACCAGGGAGTGAGAGAAAGGGAGATTGGGGAAGAAAAGGTGTGAAAATGAAGCAGGAGTGGATCATGGTGGCCTTGAGGCCCAAGAGCTGTTTATGGTCAGACCCCACGACCCGCCACAGAAAAAACAACCCCCCCCCCAAAGCACCAAGGGCCTCGACATCCTGCAGGGGAGCCAGGAATGCAATTTTCCATTCACTTTTTCACCTTAGTTCTAACAATAATCAAAAGGGCAGCCGAAAGAAGAGCAAGTGATCTATCTACCAGCCTCTCTGATCTCAGAGGGCCCTGCTGGGAGGATCTCAGATTCCCTATGTTATTCAAGCAGGAAGAGTACATCCTCAGTTAAGTGAGTTATTCATAATAAATACTTCTTAGTACTTGGACCAGACTGGCATTTGTGTGCTTGCCAATCTATGAGTAACAATAGAAGAGTCAATTAGCCATATTTTAACTGGGAGGTTATCACTTGGGCACCAGGTACGTTTGTGGGTTCAGCATGAGCGACAAAGCCATCATTGTTCGGGGAAATATTCATTTGCACGGGTCATTGCCTTGGAGACCAACATCAGCTGCCCAGCAAACAATCGCTACCGTGAGTCGTCAAGGCAGTAGCCGTCTGGGTCGCAACTGGCGCCGTCTGCAGCTGCCTGTCCTGTGTCGTTCTGATGGACGTCATGGAGGATGAAAGTAAGAGGGGGCCTTGTTTTCAGAGAGCTCCAACCTGGGAGGGGTGGGATCCACAATGTTTGGTGGCAGCAATACATTGGGCACCGTGTCAGCGGGTTTTGTAACCCAGAACCCAGTTTGGATCTCTGAGGGGACATGCAGGAGCCTAGGGCAGTTGGAATGAAACTTTTAATTTGGCCCCTGTTCAAGGAAGATGTGTGATAATTATTGCTGTTAACACCGTATGTATCTACCTCTGACGTCCAGCTGACGTCCAGAGAAGAGGTGCTGCTATTGTTGTAATAGTTGTTGTTGTCGTTACTATCACTATTGAAGAAATAGTTTTCGTTATTTTGTTTTTACTCGTGCTCGCGCGTTGGCGGCATAGATGTTAAATTTCCATGCCAATAAAGAACGCCGAACGGAACTGAATTTGAATTGCTGCAGATGCTTTTCAAAAAACAGAAATAAAAAATATGAAAATGAAAACAAAATGTGCAGTGACACGTCGGGGTGCAGTGGGGAAGACAGGTCTAGGTTTGCGTGCGCCGGGCGGCGTGTGAACGGGACGGAGGCATGTTGGCGCCATATGGTCGCTCTGCACACACCACATGCTAATGAGCTGACGCTGCTTGGGCCAGATAAACATTTAACTGGGATTACTGGTATCTGCTCAGCCGTTCCACATGCAGCCTATGAAAACTACCAGCTGTGATTTCACTTCCTGTGCTCTGCCATACCAGTGCATGCTTCACCTGTGTTTTTGAGGGTGATCTTCTGGTCAACTGCATGTCCCTTCCCTCATTCTTCTTTCAACCCTCCCTTCTTTCTCCACTTCCACCACTCCTTTAGCTTCTCTTTCTTCCATCACTTATTTTCTGCCTATATTTCTTTTCTTTTCTCGCTTCTGTCACAAAGTTTCTACTTCTTCCTTTCCTCTTTATTTCTTTTGACTTCCTCTCTCTCTGACTGCCCATCTAATCAATCAGTGGATGCTAAACAGAGGCAGATTTTCTGGTTACATATTTTGACAGATATTGTATTTTGACTTTCCCTCATTCGTTCTTGGTAGCCTTTTGTAGCTTTCCTGAGGTTGCCCCCCCTTGGGGTTTGTGAGGCGAGCTCTGATTCGGCAGGCTTCTTTGTCTGGTGTGAAAGTTTTCTCATTGTCAAGCGCCCTGTGCAGCCACAGACCATGTGGTCGCTCATCAGATCCAGATGCCTTGTGCACGGGCCTTTTGCACAGACACACACATATATTCTCACAGACACACACACACGCGCTGCGTGTCACAGGTCCAATTTTTCCATCGCATGAGGCAGGCCTCACCGAGGCCTCAGATGACGCCGATCCAAAACCTCGACCATTGCTGAGAACCCGGGTATGTCACGGGACCCGGAATTCCAGAAGTCTCCGTGACGCAGCCAGCCTCATGCCTGGCCCAGGTCAGGCCAGTCCAAAACAAAAACACTCAGCATCGCATCTGACGTCCCGTTGCTCCAGCAGAGGCTACGTGTCTGTGAGACCAGCCTGCAAAGAAGACAACTGTGTGTGGAAGTTAAAACTCGAATGATCAAACAGCACTTTTCCCTACAACATATTAAATACAGGACTGTGATCCCTCTCTGTGTTCAGCTCTGTGAGTTCCATACTGCACCGGCTAAGTGTGCGTCAGTGGAAAGTGTTCAAAATGTTCAGCTGGGAATTAGTTAACCGTACACACTAATTACACGCTGCGCTGCGCGTAAAAAAACCCAAGAGCCTCTCTAAAAACACATTTCGTGGAGGTAAAAATAGATTGAATATATTTAGACTGTATAATTTTTTCCAGGTACTGGTAGCTCCTGTACGTGCGCAGCCTAATTCTGGTCTTTCTCAGGTTTTAGGGGAGGGGAAAGGGTGTGGTGGGGGTGAGAGCGCGGGGGGGGGGGGGGGGGAGGGTTGTTCGTTCCATACTCCGAGCACAATTGCCCAGGCAGCGCCCCTGTGG